>CM033321.1:46032072-46387875 GCA_019359835.1 Pharus latifolius | reverse complement strand
TTAAATTAAAAGACTCATCATGAGTACTTCCATCCGTATTAATTACCTCATATTCTTTCCAAGAAATTGTTGTGGCCTTCGACGCGTCATGCCTCCCTCCAGCACTAACATAATTTTTGAAAGTCCTGTATTTAATTTAGCATTGCCGGTTAATATGCTATCATTAATTAACTAGTCAAAGAAAATTTAAAACAACTGTGTTACTTACGCGTCTATGTGCCACGTGAGGGTGAAAACATGCGCCACCCTGTCGCTCATCGAATCGAGGTAATAGACCTCATTCATCCATGGGCAAATGACGGCGAGGACCTAGTGGCCCCTACATTGCATATATAAGCGAACCGTTTCATACATATGTTAGGCATAACATACAAGAATGAGTTAAATTAGTAGGAAATGTACTAACCTTTGGTGGTACGGCGCAAGGACGAACTCTCGGTCCTGTTGCACTAGTAGTGCCCTTGATATGTATTCCTCCGCATGTGCTTGGTCGTGCTCTAGCATCGTGAGGCTTATTTTCTCTGGGTCGAGGAAACCCACCTTGTCACATGCCCTCATCGACGCCAACCTATACATGCACCTGGATGCAAAGTAGACATTAGTAAGTAGTGCATACAAAGTGATTAGATTTATGAAATGAACTGTGATAACTTCAGACAACAGCAAACTCACAGGACTCCAGTCCGTATGATGGACATATCAAGCTCCCGCCAGTTGAGGAGGTCGAACAAATCTTCGTGGACCACCGATATGCTCCCGGCCTCATGGTGAAAATGACCTGGCCTGAAGTGAACCAAGAAGTTGATGTGGCGCCTAGACCGGGTTAGGTACCACTCGTGGAGACTTCTGGTTATTTGATCCATATTGTGCAGAAGGTACTCCGACACGAGTGGGAACTCGTTCTTGAACGTACCCGGCCGGCTTTGTTTGGCCTTGCCCTTGCCTTTGGGCGGGGAGCGAGTGTATACCTTCGAAGGTTGGGGTGCGGTGCCGCCGGCCTCATTTGATGGCGAAGGGTTTGAGGCCGTTGGAGGAGGCATGGGGGCCGAAGGAGCTCGGTCATGCTTTGTGCCGGGGGTGATGTCCTCAGGAAGTGAGCTGGTATCCATCGTCCACTTTAAGTACGAACGCATAAGTTAGATTTTGCAAATTGAGTATATTAACTGAGTTGTAAGCTAGAATGGCTAGGGTTTACCTCCTGTAGTCTAACACCCTTCTTGGGCCACTGTATGTACGAGCCCAATGCCTCGCCAATTGTCCGCATTTCGTCTGTTGGGACGGGCAACAGAAAAGTGCTGTAGCCTGGGAGGGCCATGTCCACCTGTACCTTTGCGAATCCAGGCTCCAAAGGTACGCAGTGGATCCGGACATCCTCCCAAGACTGATATACGACCCCGTTTGCAACCACTACAGGTTTGTCGCCTATGTTGATCAATAGGCTACAGCTCTCCGGCTTCTGCAAGTTGTAACAATTATAACAGGTTAGCGAAACAGTTCTAACGTAACGGGAGTGGCATCAACCGAACTGCATATATAGCTCAAGAGTTGCAATACCTCAATCAGGTCCACCAGATCCACGTGAACCTTCGAGCCGCAACTACTCGGCCTGGTAGCGTCGACCTCGGCAGCTGGATCTAAACCCTTGGACTGCACAACTCGGCTGAAGCGTTCATACTTCTCATTCATTTGAGTGAAAATGTCCGCGAATTGTGCAGTCACATCTGACCGTATCTTCTGAGACAGCTCCAATTCCCTTTCCTTCCAGCTGCGAGCCTTCTTCGCCTTTTGCCCGGGCTCCGAGAAGCCTTCCTTCCATGGCACCACACCCCCCACGGTTCACGTCTGCCCTGGATGCTCCTTGTTCCCTAGAGTTCGGGTAAGGATGTCGTCCTCCCTATGGGGAGTGAACAATCCCTCAGTAGCCTCCTTTGAGCAAGAGATCTGTTACATTCAAAGCTCTCCATTGTGAGGAAAAAATATATACAAACTTGTGCGCACACTAGTGATCATAGTTTTTTCTACCACACTCTATGATTCCAACCAGGAAGTTAGCCAACTTATGAGTCGCTGCACGACCTCGACGTCCCTGGGGTTTGGGAACTCCACAATCCCCGTGGTCGACACGGTCCCTCAGGCCAGCCACCAGCGCTTGCATCGCGGATCGCGGATCTCGGAGAGTTGTAGGTCAGGGGAGTCGACAAAATTTGACGCCTCGTTCTCAGCCTTCTTCCACTGCTCCTCCTTCCCCGCATAGCCGCGAGAGCCGACCCGGTGCGGGTGGTCGTTCCTCCTCTGGATTGCCTTGTTCTTCTCGCTGATGGCCTTCATACCAGAAACAAGAAAATTAATGCACCGCTGGTTACTGCATACAATGGTGTAACCAAGCAAAGGAACCATACATACCTTGAACTCAGGGGTCCCCTTCTGTTGGGTGAATTGCTCCCATACCTCCTCCGTTATGAAGAGGTACTTCTCGCATGGAGATTTGCCTTTAGCGAGGAAGGTATTGATGAGGACGCTCTTGAAGGTTTTCCACGTGTTGTTCATGTCCTTCAAGCAAGCTATCTTGGGACCATCGTTGGGGATGTTCCACTTGGCCTGTTCCAAATGGTGCATATAAGCAGGACTTACCTAATCTCTGAGATAAACCAAGGGAATGTGATTACTCAAGAGTTCAGTGATTTTGATTAATTTTACCTTCACTTCCACCCACAACCTATCCCTCTCGTCGGCCTTAACGTCCTTCCAGCTCTGGACGGTGATCTTCACCCTTTCCTTCGCCAACAAACCAACATAGGCAGCATAGTGACCGGCGTTCTTCCCGATCGGTCTCCTGAACTGGTTGAACTCACATGAAAGATCCGCGCGTTTGGCCAAATGGCCCAACATCATCGCGCCTCACGCCTTCCTCTAGTGCTGGGACGAGGCAGCGTCATCTACGTTCACCCTTGCCGAATCACTACTATCAGCCGAGGAAGATGCCGACATGGATTTACCTAAAATTCCATGAACAGACCATCAATTGATATGAAGAAAGGTACATGATAAAGTTCATAACTAAAATGGAATGGCAATGATGAACCACCTCTTTTTGTTAAAATGTCAAAAATTTCGTTCAAAAGGCCAAAAGTCGTCAATTCCTATCAACATGGTCTTCAAAATAGATTTAAAATGGATTTGTAAACTCAATTTTCAAAGGGTTGTCGAACTGATACCTTCTTGCTTAACATAAAAATCACTTGATAACTCTTGATTGTAAAATTAATCCTATTTGGAAAAATTCATCAGAAAAATATATTTCATGCAATGAAAATCATTTCTTTAAATTTTCATTTCAAATGTATTTGATTTGAGCAATAGTTGATTCTTTTCACAAATGAAATATGAACTCTGCAAAATTCAGACTTTTCAATGTACTATCGGTTGACAATAACAAACCGATATGACATATTGTATTTCCTATCGGTTTGACAATTAAAACCAATAGTAATTAACTATGTTAGTCTTAATTCAGATTATGGTCTTTACTATCGGTTCTAAATAAGAAACCGATAGTGGACTACACAGTACGACAAATTGCTAGTGATTTTCATCAAGTCTGTAATTCTCATAGCTATCAAGTTTGTAGTTCATGAATTTTCATCTAGTTTTATATTTGTAATCCATTGAACCACATATGAACTATTGCATATAAATTTAAGTAATTGACGCGAGCGGTTTGGTCAAGAACACTTACAGTCGTTCGTGGAGTGGCCGGAGACGGCGGCGCGATGCAGTGGCTGGAGGCGGTGGAGAACCCAACTGCGATCGGCAATGGTGGTGCAGAGGAGCGAAGAAGCGAACGTCGGGGAGGCTAGGGTTTTCCACGCGCGAGTATTTGGATGTGATCAGTTGCACTGGAGGGAAAATCGTGCAAGGTTATAATCTAATATATGAATCTTTACTATCGGTTCATAACCACCAAACCGATAGTAAATACAATGTAAGTTAGGGTTTGGAGTGTTGGCATTGTTCACTATCGATTTTATTATTACTAACCGATAGTAAATTAAGAACAGGGGCTCATAACACAATATAAATCACTATCGGTTAGGAACAATAAACCGATAGTAGAGTTTAATTTCATATCGATTTGGAAATTGAAACCGATAGTACAATACAATGTTATTGACCCTAAAGGATTTCCCTTAGAACAATTATAGATGATCTCAATACATCATTTTGCATTGTATTTCACTATCAGTTTTATGATTATTAACCGATAGTAAATTAATCCAATGTACAAGAGCAAACCAAAATATAGAACAGGGTCTCATAACACAAAATGAAACACTATCGTTATGAACAATAAACCGATAGTAGAGATTAATTTCATATCGGTTTGGAAATTGAAACCGATAGTAGAATACAGTGTTATTGACCCAAAAGGGTTTTCCTGAGAACAATTACAGATGGGTCTCAGTACATCATTTTGCACTTGTAAAGACACCTGAAACCCCATGCAAATGACTTTCAATAATTTTGAAATAAATTAACAGTAAAGACCAATCATGGAATGAAAATTTGCAGTTTTCATATTGATTTGTGAAAAGAATCAATTATTGCTCAAATCAAGTATATACTCCAATTGAAATGAAAATTTGCATAAATGATTCTCAATGCATCACGTATGTTTTCCCAAAGAATTTTTGAAAAATGATTTGAAGAATTCTTCGATTAAAGATCCAAGTAATATACGTCACTTACATATTGCAAATTAGTCAAGAATGGTTGTCCACCCATAATCCTTCTTCGTGGTCATCTCACAGGTAACTTGTTTCGTCAATATCTTCGGTAGGGACAGATTGAAGAATTCCATCTAAAAATGGAGGTAGTTCGTTGAACTGATCATACTCTTCTTCATCCACAATGTCTTCGACCCCAGCAATACGTCTCTTACTATGAAGGACAACGTGCAACTTTGGGTTAGCCGGGTCAACGATGTAGAACACCTGTGTAGCTTGCTCAGCAAGTATAAATGGATCATCTTGGTGTGCGACTCTACTAAGATCGACGAGAGTAAACCCATAATTGTCGACTTTAACACCTCGAGGGATTTCGACCTATTGGCATCGAAATAGAGGAATCTTAAGTAATACATAATCGAGCTCCCATATTTCCTCAATAACACCGTAATATGAGTCGAGTGCCCTTGCTGCCCTGGCATCCTCCGAAATAGCAAGTAGTGTCACTCCACTACATTGCATAGTACTCTTCTTGTCCTGAGTTCTTGTGTAAAATGAATAGCCGTTGATGTCATACCCCTGCCAAGTCCCTACAGTAAATCTAGGCCCTCTGGCCAACCATGTAACAACTTCATTTACGTCGCCCTCAAGAGCTTGCAGGACTATTTTTGATCCACCCAGCAAACTTCCTGTTATGTTCTCTGGTGACCCAAATCTCTGGCTTCGAAGGATTCTGTTTCCATAACATTTCCTTGTGCTCGTGTATGTATGGCTCCACCCCTGTCATGTGCTGTAAGACACAAAAATGGGATTTTGCATACAGATCACTAGAGGGGACGACTACTTTAAATCCAATCATTCCAATGCCCTGAAGCCTACCCTCATGCCGGGACGTAGGAACGCCAATTGGGTCAACCCCGGCCATATAGTTGGTGCAAAATTCGATCACCTCCTCGGCAGCATAACCTTCAATGATACTGCCCTCAGGCCGATGTCGATTCGTTACATATCCCTTCAAGATACCCATAAATCTCTCAAATGGATACATGTAGCGCAGGAACACGGGTTCACAAAACTTAATTTCTCTGACAAGGTGAACAATTAGACGGACCATAACATCAAAAAAAGATGGAAGGAAATACATCTCCAGCTGACAAAGAGTTGTAGTCACATCGCATTGCAAATCGTTCAGTCCATCCAGATCAATTACCTGCAAGGACACAGTTACAGCAAATATTCAGATCCAAAAAATCTGACAAGTTCCACGGATGGAGCTAATTAACTTGCTAGGAGTACACGCTTACCTTGCCAGATATTGTGTTGAAGAAATAACATAGCTTTGTAATTGTCTCTCTAACTTTGACTGGGAGAATGCCTCTGATAGCAATGGGAAGCATTTGTGACATCAGTACATGACAATCATGGGACTTCATACCAACCAGTTTCAAGTCTTTCATGGACACAAGTTTTTTCAAGTTCGCAGAATACCCACATGGAACTTTGACACCATATAGGCACTGACAGAGTTCTGTTTTTCTCTTTCTGACAAAGTATAGCAGGCCGGGGGGAGGTATGTCCGCTTTCCCTTCTCCAACGGTGCAAGCTCAGTCCTTATGCCCATGTCGCGCATGTCACGGCGAACGTTGATGCCATCTTTCGTCTTTCCTGGAATGTTCAACAACAAACCAATCAAACTATCACAAACATTTTTCTCTACGTGCATGACATCAATGCAATGTCGAACTTGTAAGTGCTCCCAATATGGCAGATCCCAAAGAATCGATCTCTTCTTCCAAACATTTTTTCCTGGAGGTTTAGAACATTTACCGAACTCAACTTTGATGTTCTTCACACGCAAGTAAAGCTCCTTACCAGTCACAAACACTGAGGCTTATCCTTTCAGGCTTCCCATTGACTGTGATCCGGGAGGATCTCAGGTCGCGTTCGCATCGGATTTGCGACCACGAAAAGGTTTGCGACCTTGGGAAGGATTCAAAGTCTTAAAGCCTTCAATGTTGGATGATGAGCCAGATACCATAGTACCATCTGTTGAAGACTTGGTCTATCAACGAGGCGAACCTTTACGTGAAGATGTGATTCTGGAGAGGAAGGTGACTACCACCCGCAGTGGCACAAAGGAGACTTTTCGAATCGGTCGGAAAGATCAACGAGCACGTGCGGCAAAATGGTACACAAAAGAAGATGGACAAGCCCAATTTCCACATCTCCAGTTTGATCGAGAGGTCGCAACGGGGGTTGGCTCCTTCTCAACAAGGGAGTCATGATCCGGGAGGATCTCCAAGTCCTGATCGCATACGGATTCGCGACCAAGTCCTGATCACATATGGATTCGCGACCAAGTCCTGATTGCATACGGCTTTGCGACCTTAACCGTGTTCGGAAAGGTTTCGCGACCCTGGATTGGTTCGCGACCAGGAAAAGGAATTCGTTCCCTGTTCAGAATTGTAATCCGATCCGAATGTGTATAACTAAGCTTATCTGTTTAGGATTAGTTATATGAGTCTAATACGTTTAGGTTATTAAGTCTGATACGTACTCATACGATTGGACTATAAATACCTTGTAATAGGTCTAGTTTAGATCATCGAATTCAATCGAAGAGTCATAGAACTTATTTAAGTCTTAGACGCTTATAGTTCCTTCGATGTAGGCAAGTGTGCCTAACGTTCGACGTGTAAAGCCCTCTTTGAAATAAAGAGTTGTGCAATTACTTTGGGTTTCGGTATTTTCCGAGTAAGATCCCGTTATTCCGCATATTAGAATCTGGGCGAGCATAGTGCGAAAACCAAGACTAGGTCTCAAACGGATCAAGTTGGTATCAGAGCGACTTTCCTATCCTGTGGATGGTGAAGACTCGCCAGGGTTACAAAACTTCCGGCGAAATTCCAGGCGATCAATTAACGGTTCCTACAGCCGCGTCTCCGACAATGTCTGACGATACCTCCGTTCAAGCTAACCTAGCCGAAAAAGTGGCTAAGCTCTCCACCGACATGGAAACCGTGCTTGCTTGGATTAAGCAGCAGGCCATGATTGTACCTCCTGAAGTAGGGAAGGTTATGGGTGAGAAGACTGGTGAAGACTTGCGCAGGGCAGACGAAGATGAAGACGAAGGCGACCACAAGACCGACGACCTCGCCAACACCTCCTTAGCTGTCAGATCTTTTAAAGTCGACACTAAGATTGATATACCCATATATGATGGGGTGATCGATGCCGAGAAGCTGGATTCTTGGATCGACCAACTTGAGACCTACTTTGACCTTAAAGGGTTCAGTAGCGCTCAAAAGGTCAAATTTGCACCTTTGAAGATGAAGGACCACACCAAGACATGGTGGAAGGCCCTTGTCACCAGTGGTGAAGCTGACGATCTTGCGTGGGGTCAATTCAAACGACTTCTGCGACAAGAATTCTATCCAATGGGTTACCTTGAGGAGAGATGGGAACGTTGGCACAGATTGTATCAACGGCGCGACCAGACTGTCCAAGACTATACGACGGAGTTTCGGCGACAAGCAATGGTCATCGGCATCTCACTGTCCGATCCTCAGGTATTTCGGAAGTACACATCTGGACTTCAGAAATCGATCAGTACTGAGCTGAGTCTGTTCAGAGTTCAAGACATCTCGACCGCGAGTACGACTGCTTTGGCGATTGAGAAGAAGAATAAAACCCGCAACGATAAGAACTTGAGGGAGATCTCAACCACGACAAACTCCGGAGAGGGTACCCATGATACGGGTAACACTTGTGAGCATTGTCATGTTGCTAGGCACACAAAAGAGAAGTGTTATAAACTTCATCCTGAACTGCGACCAGAAAGAAAAAGGAGGGATGAACCAAGCACACGAACAGCTATGGTTACTTCTATTCTGCTCGCAGAGGAAATTATCCAGTTGGATTCGGTCGAAAAGGCGGACACGACCTTGTCTCTAATGGCAATGCCGAAGGAGAAAGGTTCGGGTTCATCAATTGACCACAACCCGACAGAGGAATTGTTCACTGTTAACATACAGGTGAAGCACGAGGTGGTCGCAGCCATCTTCGACCCCGGAAGCCAAAAGAATTTGGTCTCCTCCGGGCTGGTTCGACGACTTGGTTTGCAGACGACTCAACATCCTCGACCGTATCCTCTGGGATGGTTCACTTCTGACGTGAATCAGCAGATCAAGAGTCAATGTACTCTAAAGTTTACAATATCTGCTCGTTACATCGACGAGGTTCAATGCGATGTCATCCCCATCGATATTTGCCAAGTGATTTTTGGAAGTCCGTTCTTGTACGATCGTGACGCCCATTACCACCGAAGAGCTCAAGACTACGACCTCACAAAGGATGGGACGAAATTTATCATCAGCAAAAACGACCACGTCGACACCAAGGACTTGTTGACAGCAAATCAGGCAACACGGATTGTCAATGCATGCTCAAAGTGTGTGCTGAGCGTGATGCGTCCAGTTAGCCAAGGGGATTGTGATACATCGAGTATGGAAAATGATGGTTGTTTGGCGAGCTTGCCTGCAGAAAACAACGTGCTGTTCGCAGAGGTATATCGTCGATCACCACAACGACTAGTTGAAAACGACATGCAATTTGTCTCTACGGTGCCACTATTCAAAATTTGCAATCCTAGCTTTGGGATCGGTGATAGTATTAACCTCGACAAGGGGAAGGTTATCCGCGAGTGGCCAAGGCCACAATCCATGATGGAGGTGCTAAGCTCCATGAGCGCCTACCATACATTCGATCCGACAATTGTAGCATTGCTCATCGTGTGTTCGTTCCAAAACTCCCAGTCGTTCTCTACGTCATCACGGTTGGTCACCAATGGGTGTTGGCTCCTTTTCAACAGGGGAGTCATGATCCGGGAGGATCTCAGATCGCGTTCGCATCGGATTTGCGACCACGAAAAGGTTTGCGACATTGGAAAGGTTTGCGACCTTGGGAAGGATTCAAAGTCTTCGAGCCTTCAATGTTGGATGATGAGCCAGATACCATAGTACCATCTGTTGAAGACTTGGTCTATCAACGAGGCGAACCTTTACGTGAAGATGTGATTCTGGAGAGGAAGGTGACTACCACCCGCAGTGGCACAAAGGAGACTTTTCAAATCAGTCGGAAAGATCAACGAGCACGTGCGGCAAAATGGTACACAAAAGAAGATGGACAAGCCCAATTTCCACATCTCCAGTTTGATCGAGAGGTCGCAACGGGGGTTGGCTCCTTCTCAACAAGGGAGTCATGATCTGGGAGGATCTCCAAGTCCTGATCGCATACGGATTCGCGACCAAGTCCTGATCGCATACGGATTCGCGACCAAGTCCTGATTGCATACGGCTTTGCGACCTTAACTGTGTTCGGAAAGGTTTCGCGACCCTGGATTGGTTCGCGACCAGGAAAAGGAATTCGTTCCCTGTTCGGAATTGTAATCCGATCCGAATGTGTATAACTAAGCTTATCTGTTTAGGATTAGTTATATGAGTCTAATACGTTTAGGTTATTAAGTCTGATACGTACTCATACGATTGGACTATAAATACCTTGTAATAGGTCTAGTTTAGATCATCGAATTCAATCGAAGAGTCATAGAACTTATTTAAGTTTTATACACTTATAGTTCCTTCGATGTAGGCAAGTGTGCCTAACGTTCGACGTGTAAAGCCCTCTTTGAAATAAAGAGTTGTGCAATTACTTTGGGTTTCGGTATTTTCCGAGTAAGATCCCGTTATTCCGCATATTAGAATCTGGGCGAGCCTAGTGCGAAAACCAAGACTAGGTCTCAAACGGATCAAGTTGGTATCAGAGCGACTTTCCTATCCTGTTAATGTTTCTCCACTGAATAGAATCAACTGGATGTCTTAGTTTTCCGTCTTGTTTCCGACCTTCAACATGCCAACGCAAGTACTTCTCATCTTTCGGATTTGCAAACAGCCGTTTAAATCTAGGAATCACAGGCAAATACCACACAGTTTTGGCCGGAGGCTCTTTCTTTACCTCATCACATCCATTGTGATAAATTCTGTCCCCATGCTTATACCGCGATGCACCGCATCTTGGACAAACATGCAAATCCTCGTACTCGTTACGGTACAGAACACAATCATTTGGGCATGCATGTATTCTTTCGATTTCCATTCCCAATGGACATAATAGTTTTTTGGCCTGGTAAACCGATTTTGGCAACTCATTTTCCTCTGGAAGCATGTCTGCTAACAGATCTAATAGCGCCATGAAACTCTTATCGCTCCAACCGTTGCTTGCCTTCAAGTTATATAATCTCAACACAGAAGACAACTTTGTAAATTTTGCACATCTGGGGAACAAAGGCTTCTCAGAATCAACAATTAATTTCTCAAATTTAGCTAAATCGTTTTCGCTATAATCTTCTTCTACATCACGTAACATTTCATCTAAATTGTCGTCATCTACATGGACTTCCGAATGAACATAGCAATGTTCTAATCATGATCATCATTATTGCAATCCACTTCCGGGTGCTGCTGAGTGGTAGCGGTGCTCGTTTCCTCAAGATCTTCACCATGCCATATCCAATGGGTATAGCGTGCGTTAAAAACACGACGAATCAAATGACTCCTAATCTGATCAGAGTTGCCGAACCTTTTTAAGTTCATACAATCTATACAAGGACAATGCATATCTTTCTCTCCCTTCTTCGCCTTTTCTAGCTCAGCAAATTTAATAAACCCATTCACACCCTCCAAATACTCAACAGTAGTATGTTTTATTCCATACATCCAATATTCTCTGTCCATCTACAATTATTTCACAAAATTGATAAATTGAAATAAATAATTAATGACTCAGGGCATGCATGCATGAAACATCATCAATTAGCTAGGCCATATGTGTGTACAGTTGCTTAATTACATTAAATGGATATGTATGAAACCCTAATTAACTTGATGCATTAATTGGAAGAGCCAGCTAGCTAGCTGCTTAACTTCAACAAGCTATAGCTAGCTAGTTAACCTAGCCTTCTAGCTAGTTTGGAGCTACATGTATCTAGTTTAATGAATTGCAAGTAGAGAGAGAGAGGGAGAGCGTGAAAGAGTGATCGAGAGAGAGAGAGAGAGAGGTGATGAGAAGATGACAATACCGAGGGGGATCGAATTATCAACCTCTCAACTAGCTTCTCTAGATCACTCTAGCTTGGAGAGTGGATGCACGTATGGTAGAAATGAATCGATGATGCAGAGCGCAGAGCAGGCGTCGACCTAAGTTGTACAATTTTACTATCGGTTCAAAAACACAAACCGATAGTAAAATAAGGCCGCCACTGTTAGTCATTTTACTATCGGTTTGTTTTATATAACCGATAGTAAACTTTACTCTATTATATCGGTTTGTACAGTAGTAACCGATAGTAAAAAGTCCGTAATTTCACTATCAGTTACGAAAGAAAAACCGATAGTACTATTTCATCTATTATATTGGTTGGTACAGTACAAACCGATAGTATAAAGTCCGTAATTTCACTATCAGTTACGAATGAAAAATGATAGTACTATTTCATCTATTATATCGGTTGGTACAGTATGAACCGATAGTATAAAGTCCGTAATTTCACTATCAGTTACGAAAGAAAAACTGTTAGTACTATTTCATCTATTATATCGATTGGTACAGTAATGACTGATAGTAAAAAATGTTTGTATTTCACTAACGGTGTACCAGTATATAACCGATAGTAAAAAGCCTCTTCTCCGCCTCTGTCGTCCTATTCTATCAGATTTTTCCCAGATTGCTTATAACCATTAGAAGATATGGGTTAGTGGATTGCATTTTTGTAGTAGTATATGAAACAACTGCACAATGCCTCTATTTATAGCCCAAAAACATCAAAAGAGCCGTTGAGCATGAGCTGTAAAGTCAACAGTGCAAACTGACAGTCAGTTTGGGTCACGACCAGAAAGAAGTAAAATCTGAAGAAAACTCAACTAGCCGTTTGAGGTCATATATGGAAATAAAATAGCACAAACTGACAGTCAATGTGTCAAACTGACATTCAATGTCTACCTCAACGACTGAAAAAAATCACGGATAAAACTCTGCTGGTCGTATAAGGAAACTGATATCTCATACTGACAGTCAGTATCACAAATTGACAGTCAGTATCGACCACAAAATCGACCAGTTAAAACACAATCTCAAAACAAACAGCTCGAGGTCGAAATGCATACTGACAGTCAGCATGGCATACTTACAGTCAGTTTAGATCAAAAAATTTCAGCCCAAAAAACACCTTCTCTGGATAACTGTCAGTTAAACAAAACTGACAATTCAAACTAACAGTCAGCATAGCAAACTGACAGTCAGCATAGATAAAAACAGTTATAACTTTTGATCCAGAGGTCCAATTTAAGTGTTTGATAGCTTGTTTGAAAGATAATTCAAAGGGATATATTTTTGTCAACATAAGCAAAAACAGATCTACCTAGATCTTTCTAGCAAATGCAAAAACTCTTCTGCTGTCAAAAACTCAATTGAAAAACCAAATCAAACCCAACCGAAACAAATGAATGCAATGACCTAAGAGTTTCTCAGTTTATGTTGGAAATGTAGAGAGAACTTGCAACCACTCTTTATAGTACGGTTAAAACTAAGAAATAAGATTCTAAACCGATCAAACTCCAAACGCCGAGATCGGTAAAACTGAAAACAAATTTGTACCTCAGGTCCTTTGCATCTTTAATCTTGCGATCTTGCGCTTGCGACTATAGCTCGCGACCTTGGACTTCAAACCTCAAACGACATTGCGACCTTGTGCTTTCGACCTCGGCTCGCGACTTGCAGATCCTCCGAATAGCTTAGGTATCTGCGGCTTTCTTCTTGCCGTCCTTGTGCTTGCGACTTTGGCAATACTGTGACCTTAGGCGAAATAGCTCTTAGGTCTCTGCATACAGATAGCTCAAAGACATGATTAGATCAAGAACACTTAATGTCATCAATAATCAAAATCAACAATAATAGGGGCCTAGATGCAATAGCAACCACTAGTGAGAAATATCCTTCGTGGATATTGAAGCAAGACTCATTCATTTGAGTGCTTCAACGAGGAGTAGGGGAGACCGAGCAAGTCTCTGAGACCTTGGAAAAAATCCTTGTGTTTGTTCTCCTCTCTCTTCTTTTTAATTGTGCCATAGTGATTTTGTTCTTAATCTTTGCAAAAGTTGTTTTTAATTGAAAAGTTTTAAAGCCTCCTATTCACCCCCCTCTAGTCAGCATCCTTGATCCTACAACATCCCTCAATCTATCTATATCGTCTCTTATAACAAGACTACAACTAATACTAAGTGAATTAGAGATATCCCTCTGCCCTGGCATGAGGTCAAGCTCTTCGCGAGCCAACCTCGCATCATCCATAGCCCTGTTGTGGCTCTCCCTCAGCTGATGATAACCATGCAAACAATATTGAGGTTGCGTCCTCGCTTGAGGGATTCCTGCTCAATCCTTTCTTTTTCTTCTTGGAGATTTCTGCACAAAGCAGTCCTCTGCTTCAAAAGAACCTCCATCTTCGCAAGTTGTTCGCTGAGGACCCACAGGGCTTTGTCCTCATATATGTACACGGGTCAATTCCAGAACTATGCAACAAGGATAAAAGATGAGGATTATAACGTGGGTGGCAAAACCTGAGGGTGGAACAGAAGTTGGATGCAAAACAGAAGCCTGGGGTAATGTGGCAACCCAGTCTTTAGTTCTCATTAGTTTCTTGGATGAAGTTCCACTGGATGATCCTGCATCATCTCCAGACCGCTTCCTTGAAGGGGTCAAATCTTCGAACATCTAAAGATTTCCAAAATATGTTACTTTGGAAACATCAAACCAAAAGGAAAAGATTCATATATATTCTTCATAAGAGAATTACCTTCTAAGTGCATGTTCAACCTTATCTTCTATTGCCATTTCTTCTTCATCGCTCTCAATAATCTTTTTGGAGTCTCGGTTCGCCATTGAGATGAGAACAGAGAAGGAGAATTGAAGTAAGAAGTTGCGAAGAAGTTCTAAAGACTTAGCGAATGAAAGCTTGAAAATCTTATGACAAAGAACCTCACTATTTATAAGGCCCGGAGGCGTCGGTTCGTATTCACAGAAGCCTCGAGTTCTTAAAAATGTACTTAAGTTTTTCGCCTCGATTTGTTGCAAAAGGCTTCATGATGAATTTATCTCAAAATTCTTCTTGGGAAACAAATTGGCACACATTGGAAGCAACGTCTTCAAAACAACAGAATAAGGCGAAACGTCGGATGATATATTCTCAAAAATTTTAAATTCGAAGTAATAAACTTTTTATTGCTTCAAATTTGGGGGCTAGCTGACGATGAATATTACTTGAGCTAGTCATCTGTTTATTAAATATATCATGTTTAAGATATTTTGGATATGATATATGGCTCTATGGTCGCAGAGCTCAAGTTTCCTGTGATCCAGAAGGTCGCATGACTAATGTCGACCTTAGTACTGACCTATGGTCGCAAACTGTGCGCAACAATGTCATCGAGAGAGTCATGTCTAACCTAAGTAGTGGCTGAATCTTCCAGTCACGGTTCCAGGGTAAAGATAACTTCCTCTCCTGTTTATGAAGATAACCACCAGGGAGTTAAGATATGTAGTTATCTGGAAACTGCATATTGACAACTGTCTAGCCTCCCGAAAACTACTCCATGATTGACACCCTTTTCGATCACTCTAAAAAGGCAACAAGCATACCGGAGATAAACATAAGATATCTTACAAAAACATAGACATAAGATATCGAACAAAGACATAGACAGAGATACATAGAAATAGAGATTGTTAACCTTTTTCTGTAACAATCTCCTCCCTCTTTTGTAATCATTTACATATATAGTAAAACATCACAGGACGTAGGGTTATTACTCAAATCCTTGAGGGCCGAACTTGTATAATCTTCTGTGTCTCCAGTAAATAATTATCTTAACTTACCTAGTGGGCGTCTCGAAAGGTCTCCACTTCCTACACAACTAAATTGCATAAGATCGACTAAGGATCTGACTCCCAATCGTCGACAGATCCCGACTCCTATGGCTTCGAACCCGTTGATGGAGAAGGAACCGTCCCTGACGATCCAGCTTACTAGAGGGTTATTCGCCTAGTGGAGCCCGATGTGGTGGGAGCCCATGCTGTACCGCTGCTATTGGAGATGAAGAAGACATTGAAGGTTGTCGTGGTTGCTTTGCTTATCACTCTATGTGTTCTGTTCTTTTGTGCCGACCTTCGTGTCGATGACACTTCTTAATTTGTATCAACTCTAAATTGCATCCTTCTTGACGCTATGGTATTGTAATATTGGTCCTTACAATCTTGTACTCGTTTTAATTACCTACGTTGTAGTATAATGTGTTGTGTTGTAAGCTTGTGATGTATCATTCTATGTGCAACCTAACCTGGGCAGTTGCCGCCGGATTCCTCATATGAGGGTCCCCACATACGCCTTGGAGCGATCTTCCCCCAAAGATCGATCCTAACTAACTCGACGTCAGGGGCATATGGACAGGAGTAAGGATCCCCTTGTATCCGAAACATATATAAATCCAGGTGTCATCATCTTTGCATTAGGCCTCGAGTGATCCATCCAACGATCACTTTGGGTCTCATCGCTTTCACCTCATTCATCCGGGCGCCCCGCCCCATTCAGCAAAGACCGTTGTGGGACGTTCACTGTCATGGGTGCAAACCCTTGATAGGTCCCCGTCGCTCGAAATTGAGTATGGTCCGACATAGTGAGGACTCAATTTTATGCGTATGCCAAACCTCCAAATTCCTCGAGATGGACATACTTTCAGATACACAAGGTCTCCCATGTCAAATACCAGTTCCCTTCTTCGCTTGTCCTGGTAACTCTTTTGTCGACTCTAAGTTGTCTTCAATCTTTCTCTAATAAGTCTCACCTTCTATTTTGTTTCTTGTACCAACTCTAGTCCTAATACTTGCCGTTCTCCAACTTCATCCCAACATATTGGCAATCAACATTTCCTCTCATAGAGTGCTTCAAAAGGTGCCATTTGAATGCTGGCTTGGCAGCTATTGTTGTAGGCGAATTCATCCAAAGCTAGACTTTTCTCCCATGATAGACCAAAATCTAGTATGCAGGCTCAAAAAGCATATCCTCTAGGATTTGGTTTACTCACTCCATTTGTCCATTTGTCTGTGGATGATAGGCACTACTAAAGTACAGTTGAGTACCCAAAGTTTTATGTAAACTCCTCTAGAATTGGAACACAAATTGTGTTCCTCTGTCTAACCCTATACGCCTGGGTACACCGTGCAAAGCCACAATGTGATGCACATATAACTACCAATTTGCACACTGAAGTGTCTGTCTTGACTAGTATGAATGTGGGCTACTTTAGTCAATCGACCCACAATGACCCATATAACATTTTTTTTCTTTCCTTGCTACATGGTAATCCTGTGATGAAGTCCATTCCTATCTCATCCCAAATCCATCCTGGTATACCAAGTGGTTGTAACAATCTTGCAAGTCTCTAGTGCTCTGCCTTAACCTTCTGACATGTGTCACATTGTCCCCATACTGGACAATCTCCCACTTCATATTATCCCACCAAAAATTCTCTCATATGTCTCTATACATCTTAGTAGCTCCTAGGTGATCTGATGTGCCTTTTCCAGGATTCGCCATTTGATTTCCAGATTGTTTGGTACACATATTCATCGACGAAATCGAAGTGTTCCATCTTTCTTTTCCCAGAATTCTGGTTGTCTTCCCTCCTTTATGTTTTCCCGCCTTTCTATCAGCTTTCCATCTTCCAACTGCTTCTCTCGGATCTAGTCCTAAAGGGTTGGTTATAGTTGCATTACCATCATTCTTCCTTCCTTGAGTTTCTCACTCAATTCCCATTCTCTCCAGATCCTTCAACTGTTGTATCGCATACTCGAGGTTTTGATCGGTCTTTCGACTAAGAGCGTCAGCAACTACATTTGCCTTTCCTGGATGGTAATTGATGGTCAAGTCATAATCCTTTATCAATTCTAACCATCTCCTTTGTCATAGATTCAACTCTTTCTGAGAAATACGTACTTTAAACTCTTATGGTTCGTAAATATCTCACACTTTTCTCCATATATGTAATGTCTCCACAGTTTCAATAAAAAGACCACTGCAGCTAATTCCAAATCATAGGTAGGATAGTTTAATTTGTGTATCTTTAGCTAACGAGAGGCGTAAGCCGTCACCATTTCATTTTTCATTAGGACACATCCTAAACCAATCCTTGATGCATCACAATAAACTATATATCCTTTTCTACTTTCCAGCACAGTAAGCACTGGGGCAGTAGTCAACCTTAGTTAGAGTTCCTGGAAAATCCCCTCACAATGAGGTGTCCATTCAAATATCACATCTTTTCATAGGAGTTTGGTCATCAGGGCTGCTACCCTGGAGAATCCTTCGATGAAGCGATGGTAATATCTGGCTAGTCCCAAGAAACTCCTTACTTCTCTAACCATCTTTGGTTGTTGCCTTTCCACTACTACTGTTATTTTAGTAGGGTCCACTGATATCCCTTCTCCTAACACAATATGTCCTAAAAAGGTGAATTAATCCAACCAAAACTCACACTTCTTTAACTTAGCATACAACTCATGGTCTCGCAAGGTTTGCAAAACCAAGTGTAGATGTTCCTCATGTTCCTCCTTATTTTTCGAGTAGAGTATGATGTCGTCAACAAATACTACAACAAATCTATCCAAATATTGCATAAACACTTTGTTTAATTATCAAGTTCATGAATAATATTGGGGCTTTGGTGAGTCCGAACAACATTACTACAAACTCAAATTGTCCATATCAAGTCACAAAAGCAGTTTTGAGTATATCCTCCATTTTGACTCTCAACTGGTGATATCCCAACTGTAGATCAATATTGGAGAACACACTGGCTCCTTTCAATTGATTGAAGAGATCATCGATCCTTGGAAGAAGTGGGTACTTATTTTTTATGGCCGCATGTTCAGTGCACGATAATCGATGCACAACTTCAAAATCCCATTTTTCTTCTTGACGAACAAGGTCGATGCACCCCAAGGTGATGCACTAGGCCTAATGTACCCTTTCTTCTGCAACTCATCTAATTGCTTCCTCAATTATTTTGACTCTCTAGCCGGTATATGATATGGCTGCTTGGCAATGGGTGTTGTTCCAGGTTTCAAATCATTTGTGAATTCTATCTCTCTTTCTGGTGGTAGACTAGTTATCTCTTCAAGAAAAACATCTCATTAGTCGCACACTACTGGAATTTTCTCCAACTCCTTGGGTGCTATGGCCGGCTTTAGAGTTTTACCTTCCAGTTGGGTTCCTTGAATTACAAGGGGTCCTCGTCTGGTCATGGCTGGGGTTACTCTTTTGCTAACACAGTTGATGTCAACACCCTGGGCTGCTAACCAATCCATTCCTAATACTACTGAAATATCACTGAGTCGAATCATGATTAGATTTTTTGTAAATTGATAGTCCAAGATCTCAAAAGGGAAGTCGCCACATATGTAATGGCATAATTCCACTTTCCCTAGGACACTTATACTTAAGGGTTTCTGTAGGGGTTCAATAGGCAACTTATCTTCACAAAATCTTCAGAAATGAAAGAATGAGTTGTCCCCAAATCAAACAATGCTAAAGCACTAATTCCAGAGATGAGAACTTTACTGATTATCACATCCTTAGCAGCCTGAGCTTCTCCTAGGGTCACATGATACATCCGTCCATGATTCATCCTCTGTGGCTTGCCTCGACCTCTTGGTGGTACAGTAGTTCGTGTCGGTTGCTGATAGCCTACTTTAGGTGGAGCTAGAGAGCCAACAATGATGCAGGCTTCGATCCTTCTGCTTTTGGAAAATTTTCCTTCAGATGTCCGAATTCTCCACACCTTTAGCATTGACCTCTTCCATTAGGGTTATCTCAAGTCATATGGTCCCCTTGATAGAAGAAACACATAGTAGTGAGCTATGTAGCTGGAGTTGGGGTGTTGGTCTAGCGGAAAGACTAGATAGCTAGGAGTCGAAGGTTAGGGTTCCCAGGATGTGGAGCTATCCTAGCCGCCCCTTTTGCTACAGTCCTTGGATCATAGCGAGCTCTCTTCCTATTCTCTTCTTCAATTAGCTGTCTCTTGTGCTCCATTCCAATCAACCCATCCATGCCACCAAGTCCTGAAATTCTTGTAGTTTGAAGGGTTTGATATGCATCCTCAAGATAGGTCATAGTCCATTTTGAAACCATTCTGACGAGGATTATGCACCTCATTTTGATCGAAGACACTCTAAGAAGACCATGATTCGTTCTAGATGAAGACAAGCAAGTGTGTTCGATGACGGTATGCTCTAGTCAAAGGCGCTCAAGTGCAAACAAGCTAACAATGATTAATCATCTATAATTAATCAAGTCATAAAAAGACTATGGTCCATCCTGGTCAAATCTGTTCGACCATAGCATGGTCGAACAAATGTCCACAACACCCAATGAATGACCGTGACCAGCAAGTCACGACCAAGCAGTGCAAGATCCTTTTGATCTCAACTAGAAGTCCTTAAAGCTAATCGAGGATCTACTAGTACTGGCTGGCCATAGGCCTATTTGGTCAAGCCACGTCGTTTCGTATAAGGCAGTTTGAAGCATGATCCCCAAAAACCGCCAAGACAACCGCAAGTAGTGGAGTTTGTCGACAATAACTGCCTCAAGCTAAACGGTTTCCATGTCTATAAATACCACATTTTTTGTAAATGTAAAAAATACAAACAATAGATACATAAGAAATAAGAAGATTGAATACAACCACACAAGAGTAAGGTTATTACTCATCTTTGAGGGCCTGAACCTGTATAAAATCCCTCTATGTCCCCTCATCATTCAATACTCTTTGTTGATTCTTTTTTGTAAGTTCGACAATCAGATCTTTGATCGTCGACACTTTCGATCTGCTTCTTCTCAGTATCTACATCTTCAGGAGCATAGCACGATAGTAAATTAAATTTGTCCTAGTATTACAGCACTATTGCACTACCTTGCTCAAGTCTCCTAAATTATGCCTTCTTCTTTTCTATAACACTTCATGGTATATGAGTATGATGGAATTTCTCCCTGAATTCCTCCCAAGTTAGATTTTTTCCTTTCGACAATGTTTGCCAAAAATTTACCCACCAAGTGGCTGCATGCCCAGTGAGTTGGTAAGATGCATAAAGTACTTTCTCCATGTCAATGCATTGAATAACCTCTAACTTCCGTTCAATGTCAATCAACCAATCATCCGCATCCAACAGATCAGACGAAGTTGCGTAGGTTAGGTCATCTCTACCATTCATTAACAATTTCAATTAAGACAAAGAAAACTATTTTATTCCAATATCAAAGAAACTTTAACATCTTAACTCAAATTGCTGACAACTGATAACTCCAAATCATTATTCTTACTAACAACTCATAAACTAAACTTAAAACACTAAGGACTCAAAGGACTCCTACTAAAACTAAGGATTTGAATAAACTATAGTTGAAACTATCCTCAACATTCTCTTTTTCCTCGGGGTCTTCTTCTTCTGAATCTTCCTCCTCTTCCAGATCCTCTTCTTCCTCTTCGTTACCATTCTCAAGGTTGAAGATTTGGTCCTAGAGTTCAATTACCTCATCTTCCAAGTCCTAGATTATCCATTCACATTCTTGGATCTCCCCTTCAAGTTCGTCTTTCTTCCTCCTCTCAGTCATGATGAAGTATTCTGCTGCATCTTCCTCTCATCCAATTGCTTCATCAAAAGTGTCCTTCTACCAATGAGCTACAACAAAATTAGCATCCTGCTCGGTCATGTACTCAGGGCGCCTAGATCCATAAGTAGACCAGCGGCTGGTAGACCTTTTACACTCAGAGTTTCTAGGAATACCCCCAAGTTTTCATGAGCACAGTTGTTCATCATAATAATCCTATAGTTTTGTGATAGCTTGAATGCGGTTGAGTCTGCACATTGAATGGCCGTCACACGGTCGGCCTGGAAGGTCCACTCACTGAATATTCCCTCTTCTCTTGGGATGGCCAACTTGATGGTATTGGTAAAGTAATGTCTGTGCTGCTCCAAGGTGTAGGCTATTCAATCGAGACTTTCAGGATGCGGAGCATTTCCCACAAGATCAGCTGGGCTCCTAACAGGTCTCCTTGAGGTGGTCCTATATTGGCAGTTACTGACAATGCAGACATAGGACAAAATTAGCTAATGGCCTAGAAAATAAGCTTTGATTTTTTTTAAATAGAAATTTTGCACACTTCTGATGAAAATCTAGAGTGTGTTTTATTAATAGTAAGGTAATATAGAGCCCTTTTACTCGTGTTAAATACCTTTATACTTATATACTTCTAAAGGAAATTAATTTTAAATATTTTTTTAAAACAACAGAACTACATTTAACTTCCTTTGGCAGTAGCCTTGGCCAGGAAGGACCGCAACTATTTTTTCTCACACATGTATGGAAGCGTTCTGCTTAGCGGGACTTATTAAGAAAAGTCTTATAATGTGTTTTTTCTTTATACAACAAAGTTTGTAGCTTTTAGTTGCTAAGTATAATTCCCACAATTTTTTTTAGAGAAAACAAAACATATTATTTTTTTGGGTCCAAGGACCATGCTTTGATACCATAACTATAACACCCCAAACTAGGGGTCTGGGAGATTTGAACGTCTCCTGAACACGTTCGAATTCATGCTCGCATGCGTTCTAATATAGAATGGAAATACATATGCATTGGCACAACGAATAAAGAAACTCTATTCAAAACTTAAAAGTGTCTTACAAAATTTGAGATAAATTATTGAAATACGAATTAAAGGAATAAATTCCAAATGTTAAACGTCGATAGTCTTCATGCTAAGTATCCTCTGAGAAATGATTCCCTCCTTCATAGGCGTTGTCTTGAAAACTGCCGTCATGTGGTTCCACCTCCTGATACAATTCTGAAACGTTTGCATACACCACCGTGCAACTATAGCCATGAGTCTTTGAGACTCAGTAAGATAAGATATATTTATGTACTTATATAATTATGCACACAGAACAACTCATGAACAATTAATGGTCAAGTTTTCATCACTGAAGCTGCACATGAATTTTGTAATACAGTAAAGTAATGTAAAAACCCACTTTTAATAGTTCAAACTTCTATTGGTGAGACAATTGTATTTGTTGACGAATATTCACACTTAGTTTACTCTACAGAGATGTTCCATACCATAATATCTCTTAAATACAACAGTCAACAGCATACGCGTTCTGCTACGTTTCTTTTAACGCATGACTAGCACTAAGGAAACAGAGCCTTTAGCCTTATAGAAGAATATAGAGCTTGCTCGGATATGTGCGCACACACTGACTAGGTTGTATGCTAACAATAATCTTACACCCAAAACATGAAATTTTAGTGCATAAAATAATAATGATGAAAATTAAAAATATATAATACATAACAGGTAAAATATGAATCAAGGGTGGTGTACACAGTTTGCCTTGATTGTCTGTTAGCTCTGCAAACTCTTCCTCAAAAGCTACTTCAGAGTCTAGTGACGAATCTGATGATTCCAACCGAAAAATAGATAAATACTATGAAATTCACAAAATGATTAAATAAAATTATGCGAGGCTTCAATCTAGGATTTCGAGTCTTGCTTGAGATTTACGATTCAAATCTAAGTTTGAAACCGCAAATCTAAATCCCAGAAATTAAAATAAACTGATCCAGAGAATGATCTATAATTAAATAATTGCTGTCGGGTCCCTAGGTCCTTAAAACTTAGCCCTAACAGATCCAGGGACCTATCCATAATTAAAATATTTATGAAAAAGCCCTCAGATCTAAAATAAAATCCTACTCTACTCTCCTCTCGCCTCCTCACAGGAAACACAACACACACAAACTTTCTGGACAGAGAGAAAACAGCGGGTCCAGTTCGGATGGCAACAACGCGGCTCCGGCAAATGGTAGCATGGCTCTGGCGACAACAGGCGGCACGGCTCCGGTGAAGTCCTCCACTCCAACTGCTCCACACGATGATGGTTCCTCTTCTTTTTGCATGGTTTTTCTCAAAACTCTAGCTTGTGCTTCCAATGATTGATATCCCCTCTTTCATAGCCTGAAGGGTGCAATCTTTTCCAACCAATTCCAATCCAATCCGATTTTTGGTTTCCATATGAGTTTGATCACTTTCTCTTTTCCAAAATTCGGATTTATTTCTAAATTTATTCTTTCCTATCTTAGATTGACTCGATTGTGTCCAAATCCGAGTTCAACCAAGTTGGATCCAATCCAATTGAGTCCAAATTTGATCTAGGGTTAGGGATTTGGGACAATTGGGGAAAATTTTGGTATTTGGGAATTAGGGTTCTTAGCAATTTGAGGGGCATCACAATTCTTCCATACTATAACTTGCTGAGGGCCTGTTTGGGTGAGGATTTTTATTCGACCAGGATTTTTGGTCCAGGAAAAAATACTATCGGATAAATTTACCGGTCTGTGTTTGGTTTGGGAAGAAATAGGATAAAAATCCCGGCCATCCATTTAAAAGTTTATGGCAATGACAAAATGCACAATTGGGTGACTGGTGGGAAGAACTAATGGATCACTAATCACCAAAGCAAGCAGGAGTATGAAACCATAGCAGCTTAGGCTGAACAAAATAAAGCTCACAGAGGCAACAATAGAAGTCATAGCACCAAGCTTGCTACATCAATATCCACCATATCCTCACCTTGATAACGTGGAAATGGCCATCTCTACAGTAATCAAGAGAAGCACACATATAAAACTTAAACATGAAAGCAATGCGTATACACGTGAAACTTGATCGTGACAAAACAATATCCTAGAATAAATGCAAAGCCATCCTCAGATGGTCAGATACACCGTTGATTTCTTACATTAGTATGAACAGCATATTACCAAGTAGACTACAAGATCGAACCTCAAAAAGCAATTTACAACAACAAATGCCAAAATAAGAGGGAACCTAAACCAATCCCAGTGTCGCTAGTCATCCCAACCACACTACTAAGCTTACGAAACTATACTTTTCGCAGTGCGCTCACCTGCATCAATAGACAGCCTTGCACCTAGTGCCCCACTGTAAATTATTAAAGGGAAAATTGATGTTCTTGATAGTCCAAACGAAAAATTGATGTTCTTGACAGTCCAAACAGTGTTAGAGATAAAGAAAGAAAAGTGCAAAACAATTTGAGTGAATGACAAACCTGGAATTCGAAGGATCATCAAACCAAGCAACTTCTTGATGCACGATGCTATGCAAAAATAGACAACAGAAATCGCAATCAGAGCAAAACAATACAACCAAAGGATAAATAGATAATCTCAACTTCGGCAATGGAGCAGCAATTGTCATAATTTTACTAGAACAAGAAATGGTGTCTTACCAATTTAACTTGAAGCAAGTTTTCTTAACTTTTTCTTCAACCACAACAATCTCAACTTCGACTCAAGGGAGAGAAAAGATCTCCCGATTCGCAGCATCTTTGAAAACATCACAAGCCAAGACTTTTTCCTCATCAATCACATCACTCATTTCATGTAATGCATCAATACACTTTGAAATTGAAAATTTTCCTCCTTGTTATGATTGACATTTCATTAGAGCTTGTTCTTTTCTAAATTCAAGATAAGAATCCATCCTCTCTAGAATGCTATTCTTGATTTTCTTAGACCCTGGTGGTACCATGGAAGAGCTTGATGTAACATTCTCAACAGGCCTTTTTGAATGTGAGCATGCATTCCTTGCTACTTGCTCCCTCTCCTCGTTGCTTCTTCGCATCAACTCACCGATATCATGGACTAAATTCTCATCATCATCCCTATCCTCTCTTTCCTCAATTGCTGCTCCACCGATATCACATGTGCATCTACACTGCTACTAGCTCTCTTCTTTGTGATTGATGGTTTGATAGAACCCAAATGATTTTTTACCTTCAGCAATATGACCTGCTACAATGACAATTCAGTTATTCATATAAATTTTTATGATAAACTTCATTAAATCAAAACTAACAATTAACAAATATGGTTTAGCGATATTACCTTGATAAAGCTGATCTAAGGACTCAAACAATGGAAAGCTTTTGTTCTAAAATTTTCAAACATTTTCATTCTCTTATCAAATTCAAGATAAAGAATCATGTTAAGAACATTCAATTCAGACTTTTGTTAGTAGTTGCTACACCATACTAACTACAAGGTCCATAAGTTTTTAACTTACCGCCGATATTTCATCCCAAACATCATCAGTAGTAATCATCATTCCAAGCTTATTATCAAATGACACGCCACTCTTTTTACGCAAAACATCTTTTAGCACCTTGTAATCTTTCTTCATCTGTGACTCATGCTCCTGGATTTGACTTTTGCTAAAATTTGTTTTAGGAAACTTTGCATTGAATTCTTTCACTATCTTGTTCCATCCTTCGGAGCTCTATCCATTGTTTGTTCGATATCTTGGTACATTATGTTCATGGAGCAGATCAACCAACACCCTTTCATGTCTTAGCGTCCATCTTGCTCGAGTTTCCATGAAACCTAATTATGAGTTACATATTAAACAGATTAACCAATTATGTACCTCACAAATTTATATACCTCGAACATGCCTATGAATAGAAAATCAATATCAACAGCCACAAATTAAAATTCACACCAAATCAAGTATCTCTTAATTCTCAAGTGAACCATACAAAAATATTGTCATACATATTACATTCAACCAAGATCAACTAACAAGATATTAACTAAATATTGATGACTCCTATAGTCATTCAACACTTCGTTGTTGAAGCCGCCTATTCCACTTCTTGTCACTAGTACAGAAATGCAGTCTACTAACCCCTAATTCTATCGGTTATTAGCGCTTTAGTAGAAAACCGATAAAAAATGTGCCTCGCGGCCAAAAAAGGCCAACGGGTGTATTTTTCCTATCGGTTTGTAAGAAACTTACCGATAGAATAAATACTATGATTTACTCTAGCGGTGATGAGCATATTTACCGTTAGAAGAGATGCATAAGTCACTAGTACAGAAATGCAGTCTACTAACCCCTATCTTCTATCGGTTATTAGCGAAACAGCACAAAACCGATAGAAAATGTGCCTCGTGGGCAAAAAAGCCCGACGGATGTATTTTCCCTATCGGTTTCTAAGAAACTTACCGATAGAATAAATAGTATGATTTACTCTAGCGGTGATGAACATATTTGCCGTTAGAAACTGATGGGAGAATGTTGTACGCCGATAGGACTGGTCGACTTCTTCAACTAGACTTATTCTATCAAAAATTTATTAGTATACCGACAGAATATCTCAAAAATTCCTATCGGCAATATGTAGTGTGCCGATAGAACCGTTCGCCTTCTACAAATATTTTTATTCTGTCGGTAATGTATTCTTTTACCGTTAGAATATATCGAAAATTGCTTAGAACTGTTCGTCTTCAAATAGTTTTATTCTATCGGTAATGAATGTTTATACCGTTAGAATATAGAAAAAATATTTTAGAACTGTTCGCCTTCTACAACTAGTATGATTCTATCGGCAATGTACGTATATACCGACAGAGTGTGGACAAAAATTCCTATCGGTAATTTCTATTGTGCCGATAGAGCCATTCGACTTCTACAGATGTTTTTGTTCTATCGGTAATTGATTTTTTACTGTTAGAATATATATAAAATGACTAACGGTATGCGGTGTTTGTATCGATAGAATTTATCTAGTACTATAAATACAGGGGTATGTCTCTTCATTCTCACAGTTCATCTGTGCTCGTAGTCCTAACCCGTAAGCTCCATGGACGGCCGGCGCACCTCTACAGGGGACCGCTGCACCTCCGCACCTCCATCGACGCCCTCTAGACGTCGGCATCCCAAGGAAGGTACGTAAAATTTCTGCAATATTGTTAGATTATTCTAATCCGATTATGGCAATAATTCTGCTTTTTTTGTATCCTTCATTTTGATGTGTCTTCTTTTCAATATGATTATGATCTGTTCAGGTCCTTGGATGATGCTCGTGGGGGGCAACGTATTTCACGGTTCTTCATCGCAGTACGCTGCCTATGTTGGCTTGTTGGCGAAAGAAAAGGTGAAGATCACCGTCGAGAGCTGGAAGGACGTGAAGGGCGAGATCTTGGTTGGCTCGGTCGAGAAGATGCTTAAGCCCGGCGTGTTTCTCAAATCAGGACCTATAGAAAGCATCTTACATGTTTTTGCATGCACCAGCTTGTGGCCAGATGCTTACCTGCTTGGAGAAGAAGAATTGTTGTTATTTGCACAGCCATTCTACACCATCACTACACAGAACAACATCTTGGAAGGTAGGTTCTTTTTGTTAATGGAGTTGAGTTGAGTTGAGTTGAGTTGATCGAGTTTGAGTCCGAGGAAATCACCATTACGTACAAATGTATGTCGACGGCAGTTCCAGCTCCTCGGGCGTCTTCGAACTGAACTCCTATGGTTAAGTCCAATGTGGTTCAGACATTTGCTGTTTTGGATGAATGGATTTGTGATGTATCAGGTCTAACTTGTAGTCGGTAGTTGCATTGTGGCAACCTGCAAAGGTTCCCTTTTATGTAAAATGCATGTATGGGCCACTGGGTCCTCGTCGTGATCTGTTGTTAATTTCAGACGTGGCTTTTGTAATATACATCGAATGTGTGAATTGTTGTATTTGTATATTGTTGTATATTTGTGTATCATGTATTGCTAATTGGGACATGAACTTGAATGTGCAGGGAGCATTTGTGTATTTAATTGTATTGGTAGGTAGGTGTGTATTTGTACTGCTGTTTCAGACATGCACTTCAATTTGTGAACTGGCATGTGTATGTTTGTACCTGAATTTGTATTGGTGAACTGGCATGTGTATGTTTGTACCTGAATTTGTGAACTGGCATGTGTAATTTCTTTGGCAAGATGAAGTCCCAACTACCTACGAAAAGTATTTTTGTGTCTCCTAGTTAATCCACAAATTAGCATTTCTTGAAATATATTGCTTTATCTTCTAGTTAAGATCCGTTTGATGTAAGATCTGTTTGATGTTACATTGATATGATTCCTTGAATGTGAGAAATGGCATGTGCATGTTTGTCCCAGTTTGGTGACAGTACCTCCTCTAACGGTAAGTACACATATTTACCGATAGGAAAACATATATATTTGTTCAGTCATGCATATTCTAACGGTAAATACACATATTTACCGATAGGAAGCACATATATTTGTTCAGTCACGCATATTCTAACGGAAATGCACATATTTACCGATAGAAAAATACATATATTTGTTCAGTCATGCATATTCTAACGGTAAATACACATATTTACCGATAGGAAACACATATATTTGTTTAGTCATGCATATTCTAACGGTAAATGTACATATTTACCGATAGAAAAATACATATATTTGTTCAGTCATGCATATTCTAACGGTAAATACACATATTTACCGATAGGAAGCACATATATTTGTTTAGTCATGCATATTCTAACGGTAAATGCACATATTTACCGATAGAAAAATACATATATTTGCTTAGTAATGTATATTCTCTAACGGTATGTGTGTGTTTTTACCGATAGAATATGTGAGCGGCAAATTACCTAAGTTAGTCTGACGGTTATTTCATGTATTTACCGTTAGAAAAATGTCCATTATAAGAAAAACCCCAGTCGAGGAGTATCATGGAAGGTTATGCCGCCGAGGAGGTGATTGAATTTTGCACAGATTATATGGCCGGGGTTGACCCAATTGGTGTTCCTAGGTCCCGACACGAGGGTAGGCTTGAGGGAATTGGAACGATTGGATTCAAAGCTATCGTCCCCGCTCGTGATGTGTACGCAAAATCACATTTTTGGGTCTTACAACACATGACGGAGGTCGAGCCATACATACACGAGCACAAGGTAATGTTACGGTCACAGAATCCTTCGAAGTCAGACGTTTGGGTAAGCAGAGAACATAACAGGAAATTTGCTGAGTGGATCCAAGAAAGAGTCACGCGAGCTGCCGAGGGCTCCGTAAGTGAAACTGTGACATGGTTGGCTAGAGGCCCAAGATTCACTGTAGGGACTTGGCAGGGGTACGACATCAATGGGTATTCATTTTACACAAGAGCTCAAGACGCCAAGAGTAGCACGCAATGTAGCGGAGTGACACTGTTTGCTATTTCCGAGGATGCCAGGTCAGTAAGGGCGCTGAACTCATATTACGGTGTTATTGACGAAATATGGGAGCTCGATTACGGATTACTTAAGATTCCCCTGTTTCGATGCCAATGGGTCGAAATCCCTCGAGGTGTTCAAGTTGACAGTTACGGGTTTACTCTCGTCAATCTTGGTAGAGTCGGACACCAAGACGATCCATTCATACTTGCAAAGCAAGCCACACAGGTATTCTACATCGTTGACCCGGCCAATCCAAACTTGCATGTTGTCCTCCACAGCAAGAGACGTATTGTTGGGGTCGAAGATGTTGTCGACGAAGAGGAGTATAACCAATTCGATGAAATACCTCCATTTTTAGAGGACATTCAATCTATCCGTACTGAAGATATCGACGAAACAACGTATCTGCGAGATGACCACGAAGAAGGATTATGGGTTGAGAACCATTGATGATTAATTTCTATTTCAGGGATAAATGCCAAGCAAACAGCCCACAAGTTCTGCAGCAAGGTGAGGAACTTATCATTAATACATCAGGCAGTACATTTTTCTTTAGAATTTAATGATAAGCTAGTTCACAGCATTAATACATCTCAATTTTACTCCACAGCATGAGTTCTAACATGTACAGTACCTTTATCCTGTAAATATTTAATTCTTCCCTTCAAATAGCACTTGCAAAAATCTCATCGCAGCCTCTTCAAAAATCCCTTTTTTCTGACGGTATTTTGTTATTTATACCGATAGAGAAGGACATCTTCTCTCAAGCACTTCAAAACGTTTTCTATCGGTATTGTTCTATTTTACCGTTAGAATAAATTCATTTGTCTCACGGTATTTGTTGTCTGACGGTTTTTTCCTGTTTTTACCGATAGAAGAATACTCTACCGCTTCGAATTCTCAACCGTGTCGCCATGCGTCGCCTTGGAAACTCTATAAGTACCTCGCCATGCGTCGCGGTATTTTGTTGTTTTTCTAATTCTCGAACGGTTGGACTCCTCATCTTCTCTTTTACAATGGCAACCTCCATGGGATCGTCATCCACGGCCTCCCCGGTAAGAACTCTAAATCTCCTCGGTTTACCCCTGTATTGTTAATCCATGTTCAGTTCATTCTTGACCTGTTGATTTGCACAGGGAATGGTAGCCGTGGAAGACACTGCCAAAGTGAAGGCTGACCTGAGGGCCCTCCAGGAGGAGCACAAGCTCCTTACAGACAAGCACACTCAGCTACGGCTTGACCTTGACGATCTCTTCCAGCGCATTAAGCGCATGAAGACGGATGGTGACAATGCTAGGGCGAGGACGAGGCGTCTTCGCGAGGAGAAGAAAGCCGCGGATATGACCATCGCTGGCTGCGGTTTGACTATGAAGGATACCATAGCGAAGCTGACGGAGGTCGCAGGCCTTCTTGACGCGGTAGTAGTTGATCCTAGGGACAACTTGTCGCTAGAGGAGTCCTGCGTCCTGGCTGCAAGTCTAACTGACTCTATTCTACATGCAGCCAGGGCTAAGGCCACCCCTTGACCTAGCATTTTGGGTTTTATTTTTTATGTAAGTGATAAAACAACAATGAATGAACAATTTCTTTTTATGTCAATTTTCCAATTTTCCGGCTATCTTCCCTCTTTCTTTAACATTCTGCAGCTTTCAACCACGGTCTGTTTGATGTTAAATTGTGTACCTTTTCATAACTCTGACGGTATTTTGTTGTTTTTACCGATAGAAAAAGGGCACACAAATCTCAAGCACTTAATCAAAAAAATTTTCTGGGGAAAATTGGGCTCACGGGATTTTTTTGTTTATACCAATAGAAAAGGGCACCTTTTCATTACTCTCACGGTATTTTGTTGTTTTTACCGATAGAAAAATGGCACCCAATCTCAAGCACTTTAAAAAAATTTTCTGTGGAAAATTGGTCTCACGGGATTTTATTGTTTATACCGATAGAAAAATGCAATCACTAATTCGAATATTTTTCCGGGAAATTTACTTTTTCTATCGGTATTATTTTGTTGTTTCGATAGAAAATTACATAAGTCTATCGGTATCATTTTGTTATACCGATAGAAAAGTTCCTCCGCTACTTTATTTCTCGTACACGGCCCTTTAGTTTCCCTCCACTCGAACAGTTCCACCTTAGAGCACTGCGTCTCTTTGAGAGCGAAGAAAACCCCAACCTCCGCCGTGAGCACTCACTTCCTCTCTCCCACACGACGATCGCCGGCTGGACACTGGTTCGTCACTGCCACCGGTTCTTATTTTCGTCCTTCGCCCGCCGCTGCTGCGTTCTACACCGCCTCTGCATCACCAGAACTGATCGCCGCCGTAAATACCCTAATTCGTCGTTCTATTTCCAGCATCTTCTTTATTTGATCCTAGTGTTTTGCACGTACTAATTCTTGGAGTTTTGCAATTACACTAGGGTTCCCTATTGTGTTGGCTTATGTACATTCCGCAGGCAATGTTGATTTTAATTAGGGTTTACATAATATGTTCCAGTGCTGTAATGAACCTGTTTTGAGATTTTAACTTCTCTATACTGCTGTATGTGTGATCAATTGTATCCAACTGCCATGTAATGCAGATTATATGTTGGAGGTGTTCTTACACATATTCTATCGGCAGCTCATGTGTTTACCGATAGAAAATTTTCTGCACAAGTAGTAAAACTTAATTTGGATCTGGAAGGACATGAGCCATGCAATGTACTAGTTTGGTTGGGAATTTTTACTCACTTCGTATGAATATATGGCAATGTGGATGGGTCTTCGATGTATATGTTTCAAATGCCTATATACATGACTTTTCCCAACCTAATAGCTGTGAAGTCCTGATGACTCACATACAGGCTAGGCTAAAGATTATGCACAGTAGCACTTAGATGCTTGTGTGCATATTTACGTGTGAAATAATAATGCTGGCCCATGAATATTAATTAGTGTAGCAAATCATCGAGAATGTTATGTGATGACAGTGAATGGTGGCTTGTCAACAAAATTCCATATGTAGAGAACATTGTTATGTTCTATCGGTATCTCACGTGTTTGCCGATAGAAAAATTGTCTTGTGTGGAGGTAATTGTTATGGTCTATCGGCAGCTCATGTGTTTACCGATAGAAAATATTTCTGAAGAGTTCAGTAAGTAATTTATGCATGTCTTTCTTTTTGTATTATTTTCCCTTTTGCCGCCCTAGTTAGTCTCCAGTCCTGGGCTGAGTTATGGAAGTCCAAGGCGAATTAATTGCCATATATATGGTTTGTTGAAGGTTTTGTAGGGGAAGACATGTCGTCGTCTTCATCGGATGGTACTAGTGGTTCGACTAGGGCCAACCCCATCGTAACTACTGAAGATGGGGCTGTTACATCCCAGCGCAAGAGGGTGGGGCGAGGCGCGACGACGTTGGGGCGTTTGGCCAAACGCACTGATCTTTCTTGTGAGTTCAACCAATTTGGGAGGCCGATTGGAAAGAATGCTGGGAGGTACGCGGCCTACGTTGGGCTGTTGGCGAAAGAAAGGGTGAAGATCACCGTCCAGAGCTGGAAGGACGTGACGGCGGACGAGAGGGATAGGTTGTGGGCGGAAGTGAAGGTTAAATGAACTGAAATCGCTGAACTCTTTCGTAATCACGTTCTCTTGGCTTATACTAAAGTTTAACTAACTCGTGATTAATTGTATGCATTTTTCGGAAACAGGCTAAGTGGAACATCCCCGACGATACACCTAGGACTGCCTGCTTGAAGGACATGAACGGAACATGGAAAACCTTTAAGAGCTGGCTCGTCAGTAACTTCCTAGCTGCGGGGAAATCTCCTTGCGAGAAGTACCCCTTCATATCGGAGGAGGTATGGGAGGAATTCACCAAGCAGAAGGGGACTGAGGAGTTCAAGGCCCTTAGCGAGAAGAATAGGGCGATCCAGAAGAGGAACGACCACCCGCATCGGCTCGGATCCCGGGGCTATGCGGGGAAGGAGGAACAGTGGAAGAAGGAAGACGAACAAAATCCTGTCATGGACACCCCTGAGTTGCCGCTCTCCGAGATCAGGGATGAGAGGTGCAAGCGATGGTGGAGGGGGAGGGGGTCCGTGTCGTCCACGGGGTCTGTGCAGTTCGCAACCCCTGGGGACGCCGATGTTGTGAGGCGAATGGTAAGTTGGCTAACCTCGTAAACTGTGTGCGCACAAGTGTATATAAGGCAATTTGTCTCACAAGGTACCTTCAAATGTAACAGATCTCTTTTGAGAAGGACGCAGCGGAGGGATTGTTTACCCCGCAGAGGGAGAACGACATCCTCACCCGAGCTCTAGGAAATAAGGAGCATCCCGGGCGGACACGGGCCGTGGGAGCCATTGTGTCGTGGAAGGCCGGTTTCGTAGATCCGGCTCCACCGAGGAAGAAGGCCCGCACCTGGAAGGAAAAGGAAGCTGACCTCTCCGATAAGATACGGGCTGAGGTACGGGAGGAGATACGGGCGGAGATGCGGGCTGAGATACGGGCTGAGGTACAGTCTGAGGTGCAGACCGAGGTCGCACAAATGAGGGAAGAGTTTGCACGGTTGAGAGAAACATTGCTGGCCAAGAGTTTAGATGCGGATCCCCAGGACGACGGTACCCCGCGGGGTCGGATAAGCAGTTGCGCTTCGAAGGTACTCGCGGATCCAGTGGATCTACTTGAGGTACTGCAAGCCTTCATCTGTGCACTTAAGTTGATGCCACTCCCATTCTGTTAGAGTTGTTTCGCTAACCTATTTTAATTGTTACAAATTTGCAGGGGCCGGAGGGCTGCATCCTACAGAATCACGTAGGCGCCGGGCAGGAAGTGGTTGGACACGGCTTCGTATATCCGTCTGGGCCGGATGTCCGGGTCCACTGTGTACCTCTGCGGTTGGGTTTCGCAAAGGTACAGGTGGACATGGCCATGCCGGGCTACAACGATTCTCCGTTGCCAGTCCCAACAGAGGAACTGCAGACACTTGCCGAGGCAGTGGGCTCCTACGTACAGTGGCCCAAGAAGTGTCTTGTAATACAACCGGTAAATCCTACACATTTTAGATTACATCCTACTCAGTACACTCAACTTGCATAATCTAACATACGTGCTCATTAATTGAAGTGGCCTGCCGCGGGGCTACCAGGGGACTGCGCCCCCAGCTCAGGGCATGAGGGCCGATCTCGTGCGAACCTGGACACATCAAAGACGGCCTCGACCCCACCCAGCGCATCCACGCCTCCACCTCAGAAGAAAGCCGCCATCACCTCGCCCTTGCCTTCGAAGGTACGCGCTCAGTCCCCGGCAAAAGGCAAGGGCGGCAAAGGCAAGGGCAAAGGGCGACAGGGACTGCCGCGGACGTTCACGAACACGCTCCCACTCCTGTCGGAGGCATCTTTGCGGAAATTGGATCGATCAACCAGAGACCTCCACGACTGGTACCTACATCGAGCTCGGCGCAGCCTGAACTTCTTAGTTCCCTACAGGCCTGGGCAGTTCCACCGTGAGCCCGGGACTATATCCGTGGCACACGAGGATCTGTTCGACCTCTACAACTGGCGGGAGCTCGATATGTCCATCATACGGACTGGAGTCCTGTGAGTTTGCTGATGCTATGTATTGCTGTTTTCTAACTCTGTTTGCTAACTCTGCATTAATGTTGCAGTTCATTTGAATACTGAGTAACTTTCTGTGAAATTAATATTAATCTCGTCCTTCGCATGCAGGTGCATGTACAGGCTAGCATCGGAGGCTGCGTGTGACAAGGTGGGTTTCCTCGACCCAGAGAAAATAAGCCTCACGATGCTAGAGCAGGACGCCGCGCACGCTGAGCAGTACATATCCAGCGCGCTGATGGCGCAGCAGGACAGGGACTTCATTCTGGTGCCGTACCACCAAAGGTTAGTGCATTTCGTACTAATTTAACTCAATCTTGTATGTTACACCTGAGATGTACTTTGAGCTAGCGGTCCTCTTTTACGTACAATGCAGGGGCCACTGGATCCTCATCGTGATCTGTCCGCCGAGGAACGAGGTGTACTACCTCGATTCGATGCGTGACAGATTATCGATGGAATATGTGCTCAAGGGGAATATGGGGGCGTAAGTAACTTATATGTTTGATTTAAATTTTGACCTCACTAGCTAATGATAATACATTAACCGGCAATACTAACTGAAATGCAGGGCTTTTGATAAATATGTGTCCGCTGGAGGGAGGCATGCCGCACCGCAGGGCTCCCTACTAGCTTGGAAAGAATATGAGGTACTCACGAGACTTTTTGTTTATGCTTAATTAGTTTATGGAAACAATATATAGCTAACATGTATTCGCATATGCAATTATCTCAGTGCCATCAGCAGCCGCAATCGTGGGAATGCGGGTTTTATGTGCTGCGCTACATGTACGACCTAGTGCAGACAAACTTTTCCCGATTCCCCCAGGTAAGCATCGATAGCTAACTCAAATTTCAAAAATGGGTGTCACGTTCTAAATTAGGATCGAAGTTAGTTACTCAGTATGCACACATGCTTGCAGATCGCCATGTCGAAAGACCAATATGAAAATGCAAAGATTATATATCTTCGACAAATCTGGGCACAATATGTCATGGAGGAAGTAGCACCCAACCATCCAGCATGACAATTTTCTCCTTTTGGTGTACTCTGCATAGACTGTTCATATACATGTGAATAAATATATATATGTGAATAAATGTCCACATTGGATTGCAATCTGTATTTGTCCATACATATGTGAATAAATGTGAATAACTGCCTAATGTGTGAATTTGTTCTGTGAATTTACCTTGCATCTGTACTGTATTGTGTATCCAATCTATACTGTATTGCATCTGTACTGTATATGTGAATGTACTGTATTGTGATGCAAATAAAGTACTGTATATGTGATTGCTCTATCGGTAAATTCATCAACAACCGAGAGACTACTGTCCTTTTTTCTATCGGTACAATCAAAATTAACCGTTAGAAGAGTTTGACCTTTCCTGCCGGTGAACTCATACATATCCGATAGAGTACTAAGCTTTTTTCTGTCGGTAATCTTGTAGTTAACCGTTAGAATAGTGGTACTTTTCAATCGCTATTGACGAGTTTTCTATCGGTAAACTTGTAATATGCCGATAGAATAGTGTGAGTTTTCCTGTCGGTAAACTTATAATTAGCCGTTAGAATAGTGGTACTTTTCAATCCGCTAGCGACGAGTTTTCTATCGGTATACTCCTAATATGCCGATAGAGTACTAAGCTTTTTTCTGTCGGTAATCTTGTAGTTAACCGTTAGAATAGTGGTACTTTTCAATCCGCTAGCGACGAGTTTTCTATCGGTACACTCCTAATATGCCGATAGAGTACTAAGCTTTTTTCTGTCGGTAATCTTGTAGTTAACCGTTAGAATAGTGGTACTTTTCGAACTGCTGGACGTAAGAATACGACGGGTTTTCTATCGGTAGATTCATAATATGCCGATAGAATAGTGAACTTCTTCTGTCGGTTATTTACCGATAGAAAATGTCCAGTCTTGTTCTATCGTGTCTATCTCTATCGGTACAAAAACCGATAGTAGAAGGGTTTTTTTTACCGATAGAAGACTGCATTTCTGTACTAGTGAGTACTGATGGGAGAATGTTGTACGCCGATAGGACTGGTCGACTTCTTCAACTAGACTTATTCTATCAAAAATTTATTAGTATACCGACAGAATATCTCAAAAATTCCTATCGGCAATATGTAGTGTGCCGATAGAACCGTTCGCCTTCTACAAATATTTTTATTCTGTCGGTAATGTATTCTTTTACCGTTAGAATATATCGAAAATTGCTTAGAACTGTTCGTCTTCAAATAGTTTTATTCTATCGGTAATGAATGTTTATACCGTTAGAATATAGAAAAAATATTTTAGAACTGTTCGCCTTCTACAACTAGTATGATTCTATCGGCAATGTACGTATATACCGACAGAGTGTGGACAAAAATTCCTATCGGTAATTTCTATTGTGCCGATAGAGCCATTCGACTTCTACAGATGTTTTTGTTCTATCGGTAATTGATTTTTTACTGTTAGAATATATATAAAATGACTAACGGTATGCGGTGTTTGTATCGATAGAATTTATCTAGTACTATAAATACAGGGGTATGTCTCTTCATTCTCACAGTTCATCTGGGGCTCGTAGTCCTAACCCGTAAGCTCCATGGACGGCCGGCGCACCTCTACAGGCGACCGCTGCACCTCCGCACCTCCATCGACGCCCTCTAGACTTCCGCATCCCAAGCAAGGTACGTAAATCATTCTAATCCGATTATGGCAATTATTCTGCTTTTTTTGTATCCTTCATTTTGATGTGTCTTCTTTTCAATATGATTATGATCTTTGCAAGTCCTTGGATGATGCTCATGAGGGGCAACGTATTTCACGGTTCTTCATCGCAGTACGCTGCCTACGTTGGCTTGTTGGCGAAAGAAACGGTGAAGATCACCGTCGAGAGCTGGAAGGACGTGAAATGCGAGATCTTGGTTGGCTCGGTCGAGAAGATCCTTAAGCCCGGCGTGTTTCTCAAATCAGGACCTATAGAAAGCATCTTACATTTTTTTGCATGCACCAGCTTGTGGCCAGATGCTTACCTGCTTGGAAAAGAAGAATTGTTGTTATTTGCACAGCCATTCTACACCATCACTACACAGAACAACATCTTGGAAGGTCGGTTCTTTTTGTTAATGGAGTTGAGTTGAGTTCAGTTGATCGAGTTTGAGTCCGAGGAAATCACCAATACGTACAAATGTAAGTCGACGGCAGTTCCAGCTCCTCGGGCATCTTCGAACTGAACTCCTATGGTTAAGTCCAATGTGGTTCAGACATTTGTTGTTTTGGATGAATGGATTTGTTATGTATCAGGTCTAACTTGTAGTATCTAGTTGCATTGTCGCAACCTGCAAAGGTTCTCTTTTATGTAAAATGTACGAGCCACTGGGTCCTCGTCGTGATCTGTTGTTAATTTCAGACGTGGCTTTTCTAATATACATCGAATGTGTGAATTGTTGTATTTGTATATTGTTGTATATTTGTGTATCATGTATTGCTAATTGGGACATGAACTTGAATGTGTAGAGAGTATTTGTGTATTTAATTGTATTGGTTGGTAGGTGTGTATTTGACTGCTGTTTCAGACATGTACCTGAATTTGTATTGGTGAACTGGCATGTGTATGTTTGTACCTGAATTTGTGAACTGGCATGTGTAATTTCTTTGGCAAGATGAAGTCCCGAGTACCTAAGAAAATATTTTTGTGTCTCCAAGTTAATCCACAAATTAACATTTCTTGAAATATTGCTTTATCTTGTAGTTAAGATCTGTTTGATGTTACATTGATATGATTCCTTGGATATGAGAACTGGTGTCATGTGCGTTACAAGTACCTTCTCTAACGGTAAATACACATATTTACCGATAGAAAACACATATATTTGCTCAGTCATGCATCATCTAACGGTTAATACACATATTTACCGATAGAAAAACTCATGTACGTGCTGTGTCATGCATCATCTAACGGTAAATACATATATTTACCGATAGAACAAAAACTGTACTTGTTCAGTAATGTACATTCTCTAACGGCATATGTGTGTTTTTACAGATAGAATATGTGAGAGGCAAATTACCTTAGTTAGTCTAACGGTTATTTCATGTATTTACCGTAAGAAGAGGAAATCATTTAACGGGAAGCCTGAGAAGGGATCAGCTCCAGTGTTTCTGACCGGTAAGGAGATTTACTCGCACGTGAAGGACATCAAAGCTGAGTTCGGTAAGCATTCTAAACCTCGAGAAAAAAATGTTTGGAAGAAGAGATCGATTCTCTGGGATCTACCGTACTGGGAGCACTTACAAGTTCGACATTGCATTGACGTCATGCATGTAGAGAAAAATGTCTGTGACAGTTTGATTGGTTTGTTGTTGAACATTCCAGGAAAGACAAAGGATGGTGTGAAAGCTCGTCGTGACATGGTGGAAATGGGGATAAGGACTGAGCTTGCACCTTTAGATAATGGAAAGCGTACATACCTCCCTCCGGCCTGCTATACGTTGTCCAAGAGCGAAAAAACAGAACTCTGTCAGTGCCTGCACGGTGTTAAAGTTCCATGTGGGTACTCCGCGAACTTGAAAAAATTTGTGTCCATGAAGGACCTAAGACTAGTTGGCACGAAGTCCCACGACTGTCATGTCCTGATGTCACAAATGCTTCCCATTGCTATCAGAGGCATTCTCCCAGTTAAAGTCAGAGAGACAATCACAAACCTATGTTATTTCTTCAATGCAATATCTTGTAAGGTAAGTACGTGCACTCGTACTATAAGTTCATTACCTCCATCTGTGGAGCTTAATTAGAAGATTTTTCTTATATGAATATTTGGCGCAACTGTGTCCTCGTAGGTAATTGATCCGGATGGATTGGACGCTTTGCAACGCGACGTGGTTACAACTCTTTGTCAGCTCGAGATGTATTTCGCTCCATCCTTTTTTGATGTTATGGTCCATCTGATTGTTCACCTTATCAGAGAAATTAAGTTTTGTGGACCCGTGTGCCTGCGCTACATGTATCCATTTGAGAGATTTATGGGTGTATTGAAGGGATACGTAAGGACTTGTCGTCGACCCGAGGGGAGTATCATGGAAGGTTATGCCGCCGAGGAGGTGATTGAATTTTGCACATATTATATGGCCGGGGTTGACCCAATTGGTGTTCCTTGGTCCCGACACGAGGGTAGGCTTCAGGGCATCGGAACGATTGGATTCAAAGCTATCGTCCCCGCTCGTGATGTGTACGTAAAATCACATTTTTGGGTCTTACAACACATGACGGAGGTCAAGCCATACATACACGAGCACAAGGTAATGTTACGGTCACAGAATCCTTCGAAGTCGGACGTTTCGGTCAGCAGAGAACATAACAGGAAATTTGCTGAGTGGATCCAAGAAAGAGTCACGCGAGCTGCCGAGGGCTCCGTAAGTGAAACTGTGACAGGGTTGGCTAGAGGCCCAAGATTCACTGTAGGGACTTGGCAGGGGTACGACATCAATGGGTATTCATTTTACACAAGAGCTCAAGACACCAAGAGTAGCACGCAATGTAGCGGAGTGACACTGTTTGCTATTTCCGAGGATGCCAGGTCAGTAAGGGCGCTGAACTCATAGTACGGTGCTATTGACGAAATATGGGAGCTCGATTACGGATTACTTAAGATTCCCCTGTTTCGATGCCAATGGGTCGAAATCCCTCAAGGTGTTCAAGTTGACAGTTACGGGTTTACTCTCGTCGATCTTGGTAGAGTCGGACACCAAGACGATCCATTCATACTTGCAAAGCAAGCCACACAGGTATTCTACATCGTTGACCCGGCCAATCCAAACTTGCATGTTGTCCTCCACAGCAAGAGACGTATTGTTGGGGTCGAAGATGTTGTTGACGAAGAGGAGTATAACCAATTCGATGAAATACCTCCATTTTTAGAGGACATTCAATCTATCCGTACTAAAGATATCGACGAAACAACGTATCTGTGAGATGACCACGAAGAAGGATTATGGGTTGAGAACCATTGATGATTAATTTCTATTTCAGGGATAAATGCCAAGCAAACAGCCCACAAGTTCTGCAACAAGGTGAGGAACTTATCATTAATACATCAGGCAGTACATTTTTCTTTAGAACTTAATGATAAGCTAGTTCACAGCATTAATACATCTCAATTTTACTCCACAGCATGAGTTCTAACATAAACAGTACCTTTATCCTGTAAATACTTAATTCTTCCCTTCAAATAGCACTTGCAAAAATCTCATCGCAGCCTCTTGCTTCTTCAAATTAAGCTCTCCAAAAATCAATTTTTCTGACGGTATTTTGTTATTTCTACCGATAGAAAAGGACATCAGCTACTTTAATGTGTCTCAGGCACTTAAAATGTTTCGCTGGGGAAAGTTTACTTATTCTATCGGTATTATTATATTTTACCGTTAGAATAAATTCGTTAGTCTCATGGTATTTGTTGTCTGACGGTTTTTTGCTGTTTGTACCGATAGAAAAATACTCTGGCGCTTTGAATTCTCAACCGTGTCACCATGCGACGCCATGGAAATTCTATAAGTACCTCGCCATGCGTCGCGGTATTTTGTTGTTTTTCTAATTCTTGAATGCTCCGACTCCTCATCTTCTCTTTCACAATGGCAACCTCCATGGGATCGTCAGCCACGCCCTCCCCGGTAAAAACTCTAAATCTCCTGGGTTACCCCTGTATTGTTAATCCATGTTCACTACATTCTTGACCTGTTGATTTGTACAGGGAATGGGAGCCGTGGAAGACACTGGCAAAGTGAAGGCCGACCTGAGGGCCCTCCAGGAGGAGCACAAGCTCCTTACGGACAAGCACACTCAGCTACGGCTTGATCTTGACGATCTCTTCCAGCGCATATAGCGCATGAAGACGGATGGTGACAATGCTAGGGCGAGGACGAGGCGTCTTCGCGAGAAGAAGAAAACCGCGGATATGACCATCGCTGGCTGCGGTTTGACTATGAAGGATACCATAGCGAAGCTGAGGGAGGTCACAGGCCTTCTCGACGCGGTAGTAGTTGATCCTAGGGACAACTTGTCGCTAGAGGAGTCCTGCGTCCTGGCTGCAAGTCAAACTGATTCTATTCTACATGTAGCCAGGGCTAAGACCACCCCTTAACCTAGCATTTTGGGTTTTATTTTTTTTTTATAAGTGATAAAACAACAATGAATGAATAATTTCTTTTTATGTCAATTTTCCAATTTTTCGGCTATCGTCCATCTTTCTTTATCATTCTGCAGCTTTCAAGTACGGTCTGTTTGATGTTAAATTGTGTGTACCTTTTCATTTTCTGACGGTATTTTGTTGTTTTTACCGATAGAAAAATGGCACCCAATACTATAGTCTCAAGCACTTAATTAAAAAAATTTTCTGGGGAAAATTGGTCTCACGGGATTTTATTGTTTATACCGATAAAAAAAGGCATCCACTACTTCAAATATTTTTCCGGGAAATTTACTTTTTCTATCGGTATCATTTTGTTGTACCGATAGAAACGGAAATAATTCTATCGGTATTATTTTGTTTTACCGATAGAAAAGGTCATCCACTACTTTATTACTCGTACACGGCCCTTGAGTTTCCCTCCAGTCGAACAGTTCCAACTTAGAGCACTGCGTCTCTTCGAGAGCGAAGAAAACCACAACCTCCGCCGTGACCACTCACTTCCTCTCTCCCACATGACGATCGCCGGCTGGACACTGGTTCGCCACTGCCACCGGTTCTTATTTTTGTCCTTCGCTGGCCGCTGCTGCGTTCTACACCGCCTCTCCATCACCAGCACTGATCGCCGTAAATACCCTAATTCGTCGTTCTATTTCTAGCATCTTCCTTATTTGATCCTAGTGTTTTGTACGTACTAATTCTTCGAGTTTTGCAATTACACTAGGGTTCCCTATTGTGTTGGATTATGTACATTCCGCAGGCAATGTTGATTTAAATTAGGGTTGACATAATATGTTCCAGTGTTGTAATGAACCTATTTTGAGATTTTAACTTATCTATACTGCTGTATGTGTGATCAATTGTATGCAACTACCATGTAATGCACATTATATGTTGGAGTTGTTCGTACACATATTCTATCGGTATCTCCTGTATTTGCCGATAGAAAATATTTCTGAACAAGTATTAAAACTTTGGATCTGGAAGGACATGAGGCATGCAATGTACTAGTTTGGTTGGGAATTTTTACTCACTTGGTATGAATATATGGCAATGTGGATGGGTCTTCGAAGTATATGTTTCAAATGCATATACATATATATATGACTTTTCCCAAACTAATAGATGTGATGAAGTCCTGATGACTTGCATACAGGTAATGCAAAAGATAACCAAGAGAGGGTGCTATAGACCATATTATTCCTTTTTTGGTTGTGACCTACTTTCTGTGCTACTTCAATATCTTTATATTTCATTAGCATTAGGTTTGTCAGATTATGCACAGTGGCACTTAGATGCTTGTGTGCATATTTACGTGTGAGATAATAATGCTGGCCCATGAATATTAGTATAGAAAATCATTGAGAATGTTATGTGATGACAGTGAGTAGTGGCTTATCAACAAAATTCCATATATAGAAAACATTGTTATTTTCTATCAGTATCTCACGTGTTTGCCGATAGAAAAATTGTTATGTTCTATCGGCAGATCATGTGTTTACCGATAGAAAATATTTCTGAACAGTTCAAGAAGTAATTTATTCATGTATTTCTTTTAGTATTATTTTGTTCGGACATCCCTTTTGCAGCCCTAATTAGATTCCAGTCCTGGGCTGAGTTATGGAACTCCAAGAAGAATTAATTGCCATATGTTGCCTGCTTCCTATATGAAAATGTGTAGACGAAAACGCTGAGAAATATAATCTTATCTTGTATTAATTGCATGGTAGCTTTGTGTTTACCGATGGAAAAAATATTTAAAATAGGTCCTTTTTCTTTGTAAAATGATTTGGTTTGTGTTTCCATTAAATTTTTGATGGTTTGTTGATGGTTTTGTAGGGAAAGACATGTCGTCATCTTCATCGGATGGTACCAGTGGTTCGACTAGGGCCAACCCCAACATAACTGAAGATGCAGCTGTTACATCCCGGCGCAAGAGGGTGGGACGAGGCGCGACGACGTTGGGCCGTTTGGCCAAACGCACGGATCTTTCTTGTGGGTTCAACCAATTTGAGAGGCCGATTGGAAAGAATGCTGAGAAGTACGCGGCCTACGTTGGGCTGTTGGCGAAAGAAAGGGTGAAGATCACCGTGCAGAGCTGGAAGGACGTGACGGCAGACGAGAGGGATAGGTTGTGGGCGAAAGTGAAGGTTAAATTAACTGAAATTGCTGAACTCTTTCGTAATCACGTTCTCTTGGCTTATACTAAAGTTTAACTAACTCGTGATTAATTGTATGCATTTTTTGAAAACAAGCTAAGTAGAACATCCCCGACGATACACCTAGGACGGCCTGCTTGAAGGACATGAACGGATCATGGAAAACCTTTAAGAGCTGGCTCGTCAGTAACTTCCTCGCTGCGGCGAAATCTCCTTGCGAGAAGTACCCCTTCATATCGGAGGAGGTATGGGAGGAATTCACCAAGCAGAAGGGGACTGAGGAGTTCAAGGCCCTTAGCGAGAAGAATAGGGCTATCCAGAAGAGGAACGACCACCCACATCGGCTCGGATCCCGGGGCTATGCGGGGAAGGAGGAGCAGTGGAAGAAGGAAGACGAGCAAAATCCTGTCATCGACACCCCTGAGTTGCCGCTCTCCGAGATCCGGGATGAGAGGTGCAAGCGATGGTGGAGGGGGAGGGGGTCCGTGTCATCCACGCGGTCTGTGCAGTTCACAACCCCTGGGGACGTCGACGTTGTGAGGCGAATGGTAAGTTGGCTAACCTCGTAAACTATGTGCGCACAAGTGTATATAAGGCAATTTGTCTCACAAGGTACCTTTAAATGTAACATATCTCTTTTGAGAAGGAGGCAGTGGAGGGATTGTTTAACCCACAGAGGGAGAACGACATCCTCACCCGGGCTCTAGGAAATAAGGAGCATCCCGAGCGGACACGGGCCGTGGGAGCCATTGTGTGGTTTCGCAGATCCGGCTCCACCGAGGAAGAAGGCCCGCTCCTGGAAGGAAAAGGAAGCGGAGCTCTCTGATAAGATACAGGCTGAGGTACAGGCGGAGCTCTCCGAGAAGATACGGGCTGAGGTGCAGTCTAAGGTGCAGTCTGAGGTCGCACAAATGAGGAAAGAGTTTGCACGGTTGAGAGATGCATTGCTGAGCAAGAGTGCAGATGCGGAACCCCAGGGCGACGGTAACCAGCGGGGTCGGATAAGCAGTTGCGCTTCGAAGGTCCTCGCGGATCCAGTGGATCTACTTGAGGTACTGCAAGCCTTCATCTGTGCACTTAAGTTGATGCCACTCCCATTCTGTTAGAGTTGTTTCGCTAACCTGTTTTAATATTTACAAATTTGCAGAAACCGGAGGGTTGCATCCTACTGAATCACCTAGGCGACAGGCAGGAAGTGGTTGGACACGGCTTCGTATATCCGTCTGGGCCGGATGTCCGAGTCCATTGCGTACCTCTGCGGTTGGGGTTTGCAAAGGTACAGGTGGACATGGCCATGCCGGGCTACAACGATTCTCCGTTGGCAGTCCCAACAGAGGAACTGCAGACACTTGCTGAGGCAGTGGGCTTCTACGTACAGTGGCCCAAGAAGTGTCTTCTAATACAACCGGTAAATCCTACACATTTTAGATTACATCCTACTCAGTACACTCAACTTGCATAATTTAACATACGTGCTCATTAATTGAAGTGGCCTGCCGTTGAGCTACCAGGGGACTGCGCCCCCAGCTCGGGGCATGAGGCCCGATCTCGTGCGACCCTGGACACATCAAATACGGCCTCGACCCCACCCAGCGTATCCACGCCTTCACCTCGGAAGAAAGCAGCCATCACCTCGCCCTTGCCTTCGAAGGTACGCGCTCAGTCCCCGGCAAAAGGCAAGGACAAAGGCAAGGGAAAAGGGCGACAGGGACAGCCGGAGAGGTTCAGGAACGGGTTCCCACTCATGTCGGAGGCAGCTTTGCGCAAATTGGATCGATCAACCAGAGACCTCCACGAGTGGTACCTACACCGAGCTCAGCGCAATCTGAACTTCTTAGTTCCCTACAGGCCTGGGCAGTTCCACCGTGAGCCCAGGATTATATCCGTGGCACACGAGGATCTGTTCGACCTCTACAACTGGCGGGAGCTCGATATGTCCATCATACGGACTGGAGTCCTGTGAGTTTGCTGATGCTATGTATTGCTGTTTGCTAACTCTGTTTGCTAACTCTGCATTGTTGTAGTTCATTTGAAATGTAGTAACTTTTTGTGCAATACTAATGTCGTCCTTTGCATGCAGGTGCATGTACAGGCTAGCATCGGAGGCTGCGTGTGACAAGGTGAGTTTCCTTGACCCAGAGAAAATAAACCTCACAATGCTAGAGCACGACGCCGCGCACGCTGAGCAGTACATATCCAAGGTGCTGATGGCGCAGCAGGACAGGGAGTTCATTTTGGTGCCGTACCATCAAAGGTTAGTGCATTTCGTACTAATTTAACTCGATCTTGTATGTTACACCTGAGATATACTTTAAGCTAGCGGTCCTCTTTTACGTACAATGCGGGGGCCACTGGATCCTCATCGTGATCTGTCCGCCGAGGAACGAGGTATACTACCTCGATTCGATGCGTGACAAATTATCGATCGAATATGTGGTCAAGGGGAATATGGAGGCGTAAGTAACTTATATGTTTGATTTAAATTTTCACCTCACTAGCTAATGATAATACATTAACCGGCAATACTAACTGAAATGCAAGGCTTTTGATAAATATGTGTCCGCTGGAGGGAGGCATGCCGCACTGCAGGGCTCCCTACTAGCTTGGAAAGAATATGAGGTACTCACGAGACTTTTTGTTTATGCTTAATTAGTTTATGGAAACAATAGCTAACATGTCTTCGCATATGCAATTATCTCAGTGCCATCAGCAGCCGCAATCGTGGGAATGCGGGTTTTATGTGTTGCGCTATATGTACGACCTAGTGCAGACAAACTTTGCCCAATTCCCCCAGGTAAGCATCGATAGCTAACTCAAATTTGAAAATTGGGTGTCACGTTCTAAATTAGGAAGTTAGTTACTAAGTATTCACACATGCTTACAGATCGCCATGTCGAAAGACTCATACGAAAATGCAAAGATTAGAGATCTTCGACAAATCTGGGCTCAATATGTTATGGAGGAAGTTGCGCCCAACCATCCGCCATGATAATTTTCTCTTTTTCGTGTACTCTGTGCATAGACTGTTTATATACATGTGAATAAATATATATGTGAATAAATGTCCACATTGGATTGCAATTTGTATTTGTCCATATATATGTGAATAAATGTGAATAACTGTCTAATGTGTCAATCTGTTTTGTAAATTTACCCTTCTTTGCATCTGTACTGTATTGTGTATCCAATCTATAATGTATTGCATCTGTACTGTATATGTGAATGTAAATAACGTACTGTATATGTGAATGTTCTATCGGTAAATTCATTCACAACCGACAGACTACCACCACTTTTCTATCGGTAAACTCATCCACAACCGAGAGACTACTACCACTTTTTCTATCGGTAAACTAGAAATTAACTGTCAGAATAGTGTGTCTTTTCCTGCCGGTGAACTCATCCACAACCGAGAGACTACTGTAGTTTTTTCTATCAGTAAACTTGAAATTAACCGTTAGAAGAGTATGATTTTTCATGCCGGTGAACTCATACACAACCGAGAGAGTACTAAGATTTTTTCTATCGGTTATCTCATTTCCAACCGAGAGAGTACTAAGCTTTTTTCTATTGGTAAACTTGTAATTAACCGTTAGAATAGTGGTATTTTTCCCACCGTTACACGTCAGACTACGACGGGTTTTCTATCTGTACACTCATAAGGTGCCGACAGGATAGTAAGCTTTTTGCTGTCGGTAATCTTGTAATTAACCGTTGAATAGTAGAACTTTTCCCACCGCTAAACATCAGACTACGACGGGTTTTCTATCGGTACACTCCTAATATGCCGATAGAATTGTGAAGTTCTTCTGTCGGTTATTTACAGATAGAAAATGTTCTGTCTTGTTCTATCGTGTCTATCTCTATCGGTACGAAAACTGATAGTAGAAGGGTGTTTTTTACCGATAGAAGAAAGCTTTTCTGTACTAGTGTGTAGTCATCCCATATCTTGAGAGCAATCTCATCTCGCAAAGAATTGCCATCATTTCATTGACTATTCATCGGCTCGACATCACCACCATATATGTCATCACCATTTGGTACCTCTACAAAGTGGCTCTCCGGAATCAAATTTTCTCGTCGACTCAACCATTGCTCATCGCCATTTTGACCTCGAATCAAGTTATGTAAGACAGTTGCCACCACTGGAAATTTAACTTGTGTATCCATTGAATGAAATGTCCCAATTTTTAGAATTGGGAACTGCATTTTTAAGAAGCCAATAGCACGCTAATGTGATTCCGAAGTTGAGCGTGACGGAGATTAAAAAGTTCCTTATGATCATTTGGACAAGAAGTACTACGTCCTTGTTCCTTAATATGATATCGCACCCCTTGATATGGAGAAAGAAATGATGGAGTATTAGCATACCCTGCATCGACAAGATAATACTTTCCTCTAGGAACTTTGAATCCAGCTTGGATGGCATATTGTAAGACTGCGGCATCTGATGCAGATCCTTCCCAACAGCTTGAAACATACACAAAATTTAGATCAAAATCACAAACCAGCATTACGTTTTGAGAAAAGGTCCCTTTCCTATTTGTATATGGGGCGGATTTGCTATCTGCTACAGTAACTGGGACGTGAGTTCCATCAATGGCTCCAATGCAATTCTGTGAAGGATAAATAAATATAAAAATGTATCCACTAATTGAAAGATAGATAAAAGTTTTTAGGTTGTAGCTATTACCTCAAAGTATGCAAATTTTGGATTAGACAATATCTTCCAATGTGTTTCAATGGATAGAAGCTTGACGAAATCATAAGTCAATGATGTGATAGCATTGAGTACTACTTTAACATGCCTATGAACAGTCTCACCACTGTGCTGGAATCTTTCTTGTAAAGATCGAAAGCTAGCATTCCTAGAAAGCATATACATGAAAATACCAAGTTGATCTTCTACATTTAGTCCTCTAGTATTCTGCAAAAGATTTCTCTCCCTAAGCATGGCTGAGAAATCTAGAAATATTTTTGGTTCCATTCGAAGTTCTGTGCAACAACGATTCTCATGCCCCTCAATGATTTCACGAATCCAGTGTGCACCGAATAAGACTGATGTATAGCATGGCTTCTTTTCTTTAATTGCTGCTAGGTATAGAGTGGGTAGAATAAACAACATCATTTCATCATCTTCCAACTCCTCATGATCACTAATATCTTCTTCGGAATCCATTCTAGAGGTTCAAGGTCATATTCAAAGTCACATTCATTACTAACGTTAATAACTAATGAGTGCTACTAAAAAAGATTGGACAGGTAGGAAAAAGTAGAAAGATAGATTATAGTTTTGGCCTAAATTCTTGTTTGGGTTTGATTTAATAAGGAGATTCTTATCTGGATAGATGGACAGATTACAATAGCAAATTCCATCATATGGCATGGCCACATGGAACACTTAGTGCATTGAACAAATAGATATTAACAATGAGAATGTGTCCCTGAAGCCAGAAAAAGGATAAATAGATAATCCAAAGGATGAATCATTGCTGTATTTAAAGAAGGAAGGAATCTTACTCTCGAAAAGGCCTCATGGATAATATAGAACTCAAGCTTGGCCTATGGAGAATTTTACCATTAAACATTAAAACTACCATTACCACTAAACATTAACATTATTAGATATATACTACCCTGGCTATTGGATATATACTGCCCTGGCTACATACATACATACATACATACATACATAGCAACCTAATCTTACTCCAACAATCAAAGACAAATATTCAGTAAACAAAATGATGGATGCATCAAAAAGAGTTCCAAAATTAGTCTTCAATCCTATGAAAAAGGAATCTAAAACTGGTAGTGGTAATGTACTTACAACTGGTTCTTTTTAATTTTGATCTCAATTTGGGAGTGGGGGCGATCTGTTGGCCACCGAGATCGAAGGCCTTGAACTTGATCTTGCCGATGCTCAGCTCCTCCGACGTCGAATGTTGCGTCAGCTGGTGCTGCACAAAAACCTACCATTATTTAGTGACTTCAATCCACAACATAGCCAAATAGTGCTTGAGTGTATTATGTTGAGGATTTCTAGCAAGTATGTTTGAGCAAAAGGAAATTCACAGGATAGATACTTGAATTTATAATATGGTTTATTCACACATACATATGGTTTATTCACACAACTATAATATATAATCTATCTACAACTAACTAAGTTAAAAATAAAAATCTTTATGCCCAATTCCTCACAGGATAGATACTTGAATTTTTGGGCATTTTATTCATTGTTCCACCAAAATCTTTAGCTCCCCATTCTAGCTGTAGAATGACTATCAAATTTGAATTTACTTTGCAAACAAAACAGCTCTCCCTAGCTTGAATGAACCCACACTGAGTGATAGGCTTTTGGTAGGCACGCATGAGTTACTTTCTATTGATAGGCTTTTGGTAGGCACGCATGCATGTAATTGCAACATGGATAAAAGAAATGCAGCAGTAGCACTAGTGACAATTAAGAACAAATCATATGCTAATCTTTCAAGAATAGACTGCCAACTTTGCGTTCAAACACTTCAACTAACCTCGAGCTAACTTGTTTAATTAATGAATTAGTGCATGGTGATCACTCCATTAATTTTGTACGCTTCACCACAACAAAAGGGATGGCAAGAATTTTTATAGCACACAAGGACAACCGACTCAGATGTCCTGTTTTACTTGGTGACATATGGTTGAATTGTATGTATAAATAAGCATATATATACCCATTACTATAACAAAAAGCACTTGCAGGGATCAGGCTTTAGTTTCGCTCTGTTGAATGCATCTAGATAAGAACTCTGGGAAATTATTGTTGCTTATCCAACATAGAAAACTCCATCTTGGCATCCAAGAATTTGCCATCTAGAAAGTTCTAGATCATATATGCTGCTAGATGCATGGAACAATGTGTTCTTTAGCCTTAGGTTAATACCCACAACTTAAGGACTCGCTAGAAGAAAAGAAAGTTACTAGTATTATTATCTGTTCCAACTAGTCATAAGTTCTCATTTTGCAACATATTTTCTGCAATGCATGTTTAGCAATATCAACACACATTTTTCTTAAAGCATGTATATTGTCTCTGTACTGGATGTTCTAGCAAGAGAGAACTTATGACTAGCAAGATTCCAGATTCAAAAGCTTTTGTAACTAGCTAGAAACTGCTATCAATCCACAAGAGATCCCACTCGTGACCAAATTGCCTCCATGATTGGCTAAAATCTCTCTTTTCAACTTAACTTATAAGTCCGTGAAGATGAATTTGCATAACACATTCAGCCATTGAAGTCACATTCAGCCACTGAATAAAACACTTGTCTAATGCTTAATTAAATTAATACAATGCACTAATGCTTCAGCTGAACAGAGAGCAAGATTTAGGTCTCAATTCAATACAAGAATAAAACACTTGCAAGCACTTGTCTTTGAATTCTCTGAAATGAATTTGCACACACAGATAGAATAGAAGACCACTGAATTTAGATAACAATTGACTTCATCAACAAATAGTCACCAGATTTTAGATCATTAACTGAACAACAGCTCAAACAACAATCTATATATATTTCAACTTTAAACTAAGACAGCAAACAAGACAAGAGGTAGAATCAAAAATCAAGTCTTCAGTATCTCAATACAATCAAGACAGCAAATTAGAAGTTCTTCCCATCTTCAGTATCAACTTGAAAAGTGCATTTGAAAATTTGCATAGTACAAAGTTCAATTTTGTAAAACTGGTAGCGATAGTTGTCGTGGTATTGCGAATACCCCGGCAGGTTTTGTGAACGGTCCTAGCGAAGATTACGCGGCGCGGGCTGACCGGTGACCGGTCCTCCCCCGCCGGAGAAACACAAGAATTGACACGGGAATTTATACAGGTTCGGGTCCCGGTGGGGGCCCTAGTCCTGTCGGCGTGCTCCCAACCGGAGTCGGCTGGGGAGGCTCTCTCCGGGGGAGAGGCTTCCGGAGCACACCTGTGAGTTTTGGCTATTCCAATAAATAAATCACTTGCTTACAACTGAGGGGTACAAGGGCTATTTATAGCCCCAAAAAGAAGTAAAAAGACCTATCTACCCCGGAAGCCACCGTCGGATTGAGGGGTAGCAACGTCCTTCTCCCGGTCAAACGCCTTGGATGCTTAACAGGTGGTCGCTGATTCCCGAGGCGCTCCTCGCGTGACCTGCACGTGATCAACAGCCAGAGACTTTACCTTTAGAAGGACGACGAGGCCCGGGACACGCACCGGAGGCCAGGTCCCCGGGCCAAAGGCGGCTCCCGAGACCGGCACCGGAGGCCAGGTCCCGGGAGCCAAAAGGTGGCGCCCGGGGCAGGCCCCGGAGGCCACGTCCCTGGGCAAATGGCGGCGCACGGGACCGGCGCCGGAAGCCGGGTCCCGGGAGCCAAAAGGCGGCGCCCGGGGCAAGCACCGGAGGCCACGTCCCCGGGCAAATGGCGGCGCCCAGGGCAGGCACCGGAGGCCACGTCCCTGGGCAAATGTGACGCAACTTACCTGGAACTAGTCTCGCGGAGATTTCCCCCAACAATAGTGTACTTACAATTGGTGTTCTTTTTAATTTTGATCTCAATTTGGGAGTGGCGGGCAATCTAGTGGCCGCCGAGATCGACGGCCTTGAACTTGATCTTGCCGATGCTCAGCTCCTCCGACGTTAGGTGCTGCACCAACCTCTGCATCCACCCACACATACATACACACATATCTAGCCATCCAACCAAGAAACTGCATAGAGAGGAGATCTGAGACATATACAAAGATATAGGTACCTCGTCGTTGATGCTAGAGAGCTGGAGCTCGGTTGATGAAGAAGGATCGTGGAGATTGTCGATGCCAGAGATCATGGAGATTGGGGGTGAGAAGCAAAAGGGGAGATCGAGGAGGAAGAGAGAAGAAGAAGAGAGGGAGAGCGGCGGAGGTGGGAGCCGGGGGCGTAGATCTGGTTTACGGCGGCGATAGTGGCTCGACCGCGAAAGCGGTGCTTGGGCGCACCAGATCCGGCAGATCTGGTGGCGATGCGGGAAGAGGGAGGTGGAGGGCGGTGACACAGGCTAGGAGGAGTGCAACTTCGGCTACGCGGGCGAGGAGGCGACGTACGGTGAGGTGGAGGGCGGCGACGTGGGTGAGGAGGTGGGGCGATATGGGCGAGGTGGACGACACGAGAATACAAGAATACCAAGCTTGATTTCCGGGCCTCTCAACCAAAATTTTCAAATCCCCCTAGATTGGGCTTCCTGGCCTGGTTAGATTTCCTAATCCTGGCCCATCCAAACACATTCCTAAATCTAGTCCGGATCCTAATTCCAACCCACGAAATCCACCCGGAAACGGGCCTAATCCTGGGCTTCCAAACAGACCTTGAGTATTTTATACTCACTCTTGCCAATTACCTTATCCGCTGACGAAGGTCCAACTGGACGGAATTGTAGAATGTTGATTAGGCACTTTCGCTGGATTTGCAAAAGACCAAAATATCTAAGGACTGAGGAATCGTGTTCCAAGTCGAGTGCCACAGTGTAAGGCCCTGGCTTGTGTTATAGACAAGCTCAAAAAGGGTACATTTGAGTAATAATTATGAGTGAATGATTTTTAGTTGAGCATTTGAGGGTCGATTCTATAAAGAATAAGTGTTATTGTCTTTTAATTAAGATTGCTAACTAATTTGGAGTGAAGATTGTTGTGAGAACTAATCTAAAAACTATAGCTCAATCTATGAAAGTTAGGGTTTAAAATCTAGAAACTTTGGAAATTAACGTTTTAGAATGTAGAGAATACCTAGGGTTTTGGAAATTTCATAATCATTGGGTTTAATTTGCTGCAAAGGTCAGTTGAATGTAAAATTAATCTCTAAAATTTCAAACGAGACAAATAATTGTTGGCTCTATATCCAATCAACAGTCATAGAGGACCTCACCTATCAGTAAGCTAAGTGAAAAACCTCTTTCAAACCTTATATTTAGTATGAGAACGCATCGGTTATGTGTTGCTCTAATGTATGAATACCAATTATATCATGGAGTACGAACGATACCGTGGATAAATAAAAAAATCTAGACTTTAGAGAAGAAAATTCAGAAAATTAAGATGGAAAACTTACAAACAAGACTAGAACCAAAATCACGCTCTCTGGATTAGGTTAACCTTAACTCTAGTGAGAAAATTACTCACTAATAACCACGAAAATAGTAAGGATGAATGGAATTTAAGAAAACGTAACAAATTGCATTAACAAATAAAGAGTGATCATCCAAGTCTGCTTATAATTGATGAAGAACGAATAAAAACTAGACTAAAACTAACATAAAACTAGCGAGAGGATCTAAATTAAATTTTCTTGGATGATAAATTAAGCCAAAAGCCTATCTAATTATGTCTAAGAGTCTTATAAGACTTAATTATGCTCACTAAAGAAAATTTTTGCACAAAAATAAGTTCGAAACCACATAAAATAATGCAATACGGCTGGAGACAGCAGCTAGCATGACTCGCTGTGAGCACAGATGTGCCCAAGTCCATGCTCATTACTGGTTGGTGCTCTGTGCTAATTTTTGTTTCAATCTTCACTTCTTGGAGAGTGTTTTGGCTTCAACCTTTGCCAGAATTCTTCAAATTTGATACACTCAATCCCTGAAATATAACAGATACACTCGAAGAAGCATATTGTTGATATCTTGAAAAAACATACATAAAATAACAAGTCAAATATAAATTAATATCAAAACGGTTGTAAACTTAAGGCAAAATATATATGAATATAACACTTATCAGCTACGTGTTTTACAAAAACTTCGGTTAAAACTTAATTTAGTAGTCATTATTACTGTTATTATCATTCTTGTGAGCATGGTGCTGGTATTGATAGTAGAAGAGCAATTGTATCCTGAGCAGTTGTAATCTCCAGACTCGCTCAACAGGTGAGTCTCTCACACAGATGTATATTTTATATTAATCGATGTACATTTCGATTAAATGGATGTGCAATTTGATTAAACCAATATACATTTTGATTAAACTATTTAATTAAAGTACAAACTTATTGGCAATGATCGATCAAATGCACATTTAAAAAATATTAATTTCTTCAATTGACGTACAAAATTATTTGGAATGGTCTGTTTCAAAAATGTATCTAAGAGACTGTGTATAGAAAAAAAAATTACACGTTTTTTTAACCCGAGAAAATAATAAGAAACTTTAGACTAAATAGGAGGGTTTGCATCGGAGAGACCTATACGAGTCCTACATTTTGTACCATGATCGGACGGTCTATGAAGATTTTCTACCTTTCCACTCTCGTCGAAAATTTTCTATTAGATTCTTGTCCTCTTTTATCTATCTTGACATTTGTGTGTGTCTGAAAGAATCCGAACGAGTAATTAATCACAACTTCTAAATATTTTGTTAAATTTTAGAAATTGCATTGGACAATACTTATGTAATTAATCACATCTTATGTGTTTTTACAGTTATCTTTTTTGTGCCATATAATTTTTTTCAGTTGTTTTTGGACCTATTTGATCTAGTCTAAAGTATAGGTACTAATTTGACTCTTCTGAAAATAGATGAATCAAACTGAATTTTTAAGTAAAATAAAAAGACAAAAAGTGTTATTATCCTTTTCTAGAGCTATTACAACATTTTCTCTGCTAGTATAATACATTTTTAAAACTACTACAACTTTTTTTTTTGTCATAACAACACGTGATATATAGAACAAGCTAGATCCAAAAAGGTTCCTTCCATCCACATCATTTTTTTAGCACTGGTCCATCCGCATCATTGTTTTTCTCTCAAAGGGCTATACCATTCGATTTTGGTTGTCTAAAATAGACATAGATCATCCAAAGATTACAAAATCAAAAAAATAACAACATTTTCAATGATATAGAAGATAAAATATAAGATTCGAACCCACTAATTTAGGCACATGAGAAAGAAAAAGATCAATTTGTAACATCTAACAAATATCACAGAGACCTCTATTGCAGCATATATATTATACCATCAACAATAACAACGAACAAACATAAAATAGCCAGTGGAGATTTTATCTTTATGGGACTATTGAAGGAGTTTGGAAGTAAGATAAATCAAATCAACAAATCTGATTTTGGAGCTATCGGAGGACGATCTCACCAAATATTGATTGATCCTAGGACCAATCTCAATTAGAAATCACTAAATAGAAATCCAAACTAGAAAAAAACAAAAGAAAAAAAGTTTATGTAACAGCGTCTCCTCGCTACGAAGAGTAGAGTCAACGGTCAATTGCCGATCTTCCTTCGAGATTGAAGTTGAACAACTCCAACTAAAGCCAAGAACAATAAATGCAATACCAATTCTCCGTAAAAAAGCGAAAGTGAAAGGAAGAGACAAGAGGAGAAAGAGAGGAGTATCATCCCCTCCGACTAAGGGATGGCGAAGATGCTTGAGGAGAGGGATGTGGAAGGGGTTGTTTCTTTTTTTTTTTCTTCACTAGAGAGGATACAATGAGAGAGAGGCCCCCATCTGCATCATTTGATTGTTCATTATATTTACTTTTCTTATCCTATTACATTTATCATTTTTTGTTAGAATATTTTACTCCATGCCACTGTAAAACACTGTATTATTAAAAATATCACCAAAAATCAGTTAATTAGTTATACGCCTCTACAAAGAAAATCTCCATTTTGTCTTGTGGCATATAAGGAAATCTCTTTTTTTTTTTGAGCAAAAATTTAATAGGTATTTTTCTATTGAAGGTTGGCTAGGAAGCCCTCGTCAGCTTTCCATTCTCCATCAAATAGACTTATCAAATTGAGCATACCTTTGGTTAAGAGTGTGGGCGAGAGAATTGATCTGAATTGTTTGTTATTTTTAATCGAATGACTTCTAATTAAGATTTTCTGTCGTCTTCCTTCGTAAAAACTCCTTTATTGAATTTTTGTGCCCTTTTATCATTTATGCATGCTCGAAGGAATCCAGAAGGTAGTCTTTTCTTTTTTAAAATTTTTTTTGTTTCATATTTAAACAAGAACAACCAACACGCTCGTGCTCGTGGTTGAGTTATCCCAATCATGTGGGACCACGTTGAATGACTACTACATAATCATCACTATAGTTCAACTGAAATTCTATAAAATTGAGTCTAATGTAAAAATATTTCATAAAACGTTTCAACAGAATATTTTTCAATATATTCTATGTCACGTGTGTGAAACACTACCTAAAACACTTTCCTACTCTAATGCAAAGATGCTTTGTGAAACGCTTTGCACGGCCCACAAATGATACATTTAGGTGATTATAATAAAATAACAATAACTTTTAATTCAAAAATCAAATATATGCGATGTTTAGTCTCTATAAAGATAATTAAAAGATCTACAATTTTCTCAATATAATCAACATCTAATTTAAATTATATTAATATATAAATCAAAAAATAAAATTATATACAATTCAGTTGCATAAAAATCGAAACAATAAAAATAAAGAAATCCTGACGTAGGAGAACCTCACAAAGCATGGTCTTTCTCCTCCCTCACGCGAAAAAAATACTTTCTTATTTGAAGCGTCCCTGAGCAGTGGTGTTGGACTCCGCCTAAGGCTCTCTCCAACGCCGGCGCAACGACGCTCTGCACGTGGGCTCCACGAATAAAAAAATGTTTTTTCGGCGAAGAGAGGAGAGAGACGACGCCCGGTGATGCGTCGCGGACAGGTGGGCCCGGCGACGCCTCGGAAGACGAAGCGGCCGCATTGGAGTGGTTGGCCAGCCTCGTAACGCATTTTGCAGGGCCCCACACGCGGACGAACAGACGCGCAGAAGAACGGAGCTCGGCGGCGGCGGCGGAGGCTTGGATCGGCGGAGGCGCGGCGGAGAGGCTCAACGACGAGGCGGCTACGGCCTGGTGCAGAGGAGGCTCGGCGGCGGCGGCGACTTCGAGTTTAGGTTTAGGTTAAAAAAAAATTCCTCACAGAGGCCGACAGCGAGGTTAAAAAAAGAAATGGCATAATTGAAGAAAAACCCTCAGAATTTTCTAAGTCACAAAAAGACCCTTTCCGAGTCAGGGTTTAGATTTATGAGTCTTGGCTATTTTGCAAATGGGTACTCGGGTTTCAGAGATTTTACAATTGAGTTTTATGTTGTTAGGTTTTGATGTTCTGGGCCCTCGGAGACTCTGATTTCAGCACGGTCAGTTCCTACGCGTTTGTAGAAATATGTGCTTCTATCTTTTATTTTGTTGTGTTCGAATTATCCGAATTTTATTTTAGCAATTTTATAATCTGTAATAAATATTGTGTATGCGGGCCCCACGCGAAGCGCCTCGCGAAGCGCCGATGGGTTGGAGAAGGATGGTGCTTGAGAAGGTGCCTCGCGAAGTGTCGGTGGGTTTGAGAAGGGTGGTGCTTTAGATAGTGTTTCACATATATGATACAGAATATACTGAAGAATATTCTGTTGAAATACCAAGCGAAGCACCGGTGGATTAGAGAGAACCTAACACACGTCTTTACATTAAAATATAGCGATGCATTAATTGGAGGTCTACAAGACAAATATCAGTCATGTGTCCCTTCTCTAGGAAAACGACGTGAGCAAGAGGCTGTTTGGTTTCCATGCTTTATGATGTCATGCAAGACTTGTTTTGTCCTCTACGACGAAATACACTAAAATTTATTCTTCTTGTGGGAAAGGAGGATTAAGTAAGGATTAATGATAGATTAATGGTGTTAGTAGTGATTAGGAGTAGTTAGTGATAATTAATGATAATTATTAGTGATTTGTAAAGATGTTAAGCAGTGATACCGGTAATTAGTGTTTGAATAGTACTAATTAGCTGTGATTATCATGATTAGAGATGATTAATAGTGATCATCTATATTAAATTTGTATTTTTATTATAAAATATACTTTCATACAATCTTAATAATCCGAACACAATATTCTCATGTCAACATATACAACTAATCAAATACAATCTTAACTCATCTCATATACTCAACCAAACAACTAATTTCAACAATCTCATACAAGATGAACTTAACTTTCTCACCCCATTCTATACATAATGAGTTGATACAAGCAAATAAATACAACTTAATCATGTTACTCCCTTATTTTTTTTATTTACTCCCTCCACGCAAAAAGACAGTCACTTTTATATGCAAGGTAGTCAAACTTTTCTAACTTTAACTACTTATATATTTATATATATTTAATTTGGCTAAGAAAATTATAAAATCGTATTTGACATGAAATATACTTTTGGAATAGTAAAAATTTATAGTAAAAAATGGTCAAATTTACATCTTAAAAACTGTGTACAGTCAAAAAAACAATGCTCTTTCTAGACTGGAGGGAGTATATCGTTTTAGCTTACAGTATTTAAAATATGATACAAGATTATAATTATATTCATAATACTTAGAATTAATGTGATAGGTTAGAATTTTATCAAAGTAATTAATGGCCAAATTGGAGGGATGGCTATGTGGGTACTTTAGTAAGATAATAAGGTTAAATTTCACCTCTAAAAAGTAGAATGATATTTTTTGAGAAATAAAATTTTCTCTAAAACGACATATAAAAAAGAATGAAAGTAGGAATATCTTTAGTTGCATATGCTACACTTATAAAAAAATTTGAACTTACATTGCTATTTCAAACAACGACACCCAAATTTTTCTAATGGAAAAATTAGTTTTATAGCACTAAAAAATATCCACTTTAGAAAAATATCACTCAAAGGTGACAACTTAGTGAACTTCCACTCAAAATAATTCTGCTAGTCATTTTACTACTTCTGTTAGCTTCTATTAGTATTTTTAATTTCAAAAAATTATAAACTTTAAATATTCCACTTTACCCTCGAGAAATCTCCTTCTTCGTTCCTCCATCGGAGATGGCCATTCGACAGCACACGTGCTCATCGTAGCTATGCACAAACTTGAGCCTCTGATCCGCATGGGAGACGACCACTCGATAACTCATGTGCTCGCTGCCATGGCGTGTAATGCCCAAGTGTCAAATCGACACGGGAGACAAGTTGGTGGAAGATGGTTGCTATGTTGCCAAAGTGGATGCTAGGGAATTTTGACTCCAATGAGATGGACTCCTTAGATCCGCAATGGATAAGTCATCAATAGATAGCTAGGTCGATGGAAAAAGATGCCAAGCAACATCGACTCTCGCATGATAGACTCCTCGGATCTATGCCGGAGAAAACAATGAAGAAGCCATCAATAGTAAAGCAGTCAACAAAGAGCTAGGTCATCGGAGAAGATGCTGAGCGACATCAACTCCTGTGAGATTGACCCACCGAAGGACTCCTCAGATTCATGCTGGAGGATGCGCCGGAGAAGAAGTCGTCAATTGAGATCTAGGTCACTAGAGAAGATGTCAGAGAACTTTGCATTGCTGCTGAGGGAGAAGAACAAGGTTAAAATCATCCAAAATAACTTCTAAAACCCCAAAGTATTAAAATGACTAACAGAGTTATTTTTTAGTGGTATTTTATTTAGTCAATACGTTTGAGTGGTATTTTACTAAAATGGGTATCTTTGAGTGGTATAGAGTTAATTTTTTCTTAAAATAGGAACATGTATTATAATACAGTTCATAAAATGGTTACAACATATTTTTATAAGTATAATGCATTTCTTAATACTCTGCAACATATTTCTAACAATATTACAACATATAGAGTTTGTCGAGGTCAACTTATGTGAATATCTAAATTTATGTTTCTGTTTTATGCTAAAAGGTTGCATTCTTCCGCATCTTTTGATTTTCCTCTCCTTGGAAAAGTTCCATCAACTTTAATACTAAGTTCGTTTTGAGCTTTGCAATGACTCAAAACAAGTCTTTAATTTTGAAGTCAGCTGCAGAATTAGTCTTTATTATAATTTTGGAATTAAAAAAAACTAATGCTGCGAGTTATCTAATCTTTGAAAACTACAACGGAAAATTTTAAAAATTCAAAAACTAGAAATTTTGTATTACAGTTATTCTGTTTATTTAAAATCATGATTAATTCTTAACTGACAGGGTATTTTGGTCATTATTTCGAGTTGATCAGTCAAAAATAACATCGAAGATCAGATTATAAAAAAGTAATGACATATAATCAAGATGTCAAATTTTAATGATATATTCTATTATATGTCAAAGTTCAATAATATAATCAAAATTTCTTCTTTTTAATAGAAGGATGATGTTGCTTCTAATGCTGATGCTTCTTTGTGTCATTTTGACATTCATCATATTTATACATAGTTTCCATATATTTTACCCCGCATTAATACGCATTCTAATCATAAAACACAGCATTTGCATAAATAATATATACATTAATTGTGAAATCGACTGGATCACTCGTTTTTAATTTCTAATTGCAGGTGGACGCAATTTGGGTGATCTTTGGCTAAATGGACGAGTTTCATCGACTGGATTTAGTCAACGGATAACTCCGTATAGAAGTACGTGTCACCACGGACACGTAGGAGCTAACAGCGTCGAAATCGGAGTCTCTGGGAGGCTAGAACCCTAAAAACTTAATAGCCTAGGGCCTAATTGCAATTCCCTGAAAACCCAAACACCAAATTGCATAAAGGCCAAGACACAAAAATCATAAACCCTTACTCGGAGGGGCTCAATTGCTATTACTAGAAACTCCGAGGGTCAAACTGCAAAACAACCAAAACAATAAAATTGCCCTAACCGCCACTGTTGTTCCGGCCTGACTTATCTCCAAAATCCCCCTCTACTTCTCTCTCGGCCCAGGTGAGCTTGTCGCCAGCGGCCAGGTCCACACCAACGGCTAGCCGCCGGTCTCCTCCCCCAATTCTACCTCCCCCTTTCCTTCCTCTTCTCCCTCTCCGATGAGCCACCGGTCTTTTCCACCTTCATCCTCTCTCACCACAATTCGTCTTATCCTCTCACTTCGTCCTCACCCCCAACGAGCTCCCCCTTTCTTTCTCTCTTCTCCCTCCTTCCTCTTTTCTCCCAAAGCCACCGCAGCCCTTGTTCCAACGCGCCGCCGTAGATCCAGTGCCGTCGCACCGCCTAGCCTTTGGATCCTTCACCATCCACTACCGCCACCTCATGTCTCCTCGATTTCACTTATGCCGCACCTCACCAAATAGACACCTTCAATGCGCAGCCATAGATCCAGTGCCGAGTGCGCCACCTCGTCTTTGGATCCGCCGCCTCCAAACCACTCGCCACCACCACCAAATCTGCTAGATCTAATGCAGCCACTCCGACCTCCATGCCGCCAGATCCGTGCACCTCGCCAGATTCGCACCGCCACAACTTCTCGTCATCGGGCTCCTCACCGATGCTCGACGACCTCGTCAAAGACTTCGACCTCCACCACCTCAACAACCACGTCTAGTGGCCGATAGCGGGCTGAAGCTTCCTTCAACCATAGTTGCGATGACCACAATCAGCTCCGGTGAAGCCCGAGCTCGACACAGCTGCAATGAAAGCACCTTCGCCGGTGACGTCCAGCACTAGGCTTCAACAACTCCACCTCACCAACGTTCTTTACCCAATCCACATCCAAATGGGCAACGATTCCTCTCTTTGAATCTCGTTCTCTCCACCCCCAAATTGTATTCTTGTGATGCATGTACAGAAAAGGGAACTGGGTCTAAACTGCAATGAATCAATGATCATATGAACTGCATACTTGCTAAGTTAAAGTTCCTCTGTTTGCCTCTATGAACTGCATCTTGAAAAATTGAGTTCTATGTGATAGTTGGAATTTGGCTGAGTTTTCTTGTGGCTAAATCTTTAGGTATTGAGTTGTTGAAGCCCTTTCCGGTGAATTGGTTGTAGATTGATTGGAACTATTGTTTTGCATGCTTGTGAATCTCTTGTAATGAACGCTGATTTAAGAAAGGGTGAAACAGTAATGAATTAGGTCGAGTTCTACATAAATTCTAGTTGCCGTGTTAATTGATTTCAATTCTGATCAGCTGAGTTGTTTGTGGTCTATGTTTATTCGCTGTTGGGGGTGGTTCGTGTTATTTCTCTACGTGTTTGTTCGTTGATATCGTCGATAAGCGTATTCGTTTAGTTGTTTTCGCCTCCTCTCGCGAGATCACTGAACGTTAATGGCGCGCTATCGCTTGTACTCATGATGACATGTATAGACCTAACACTGATTGACTGTCACTTGACGATCAACTTCTCTCTTTCTCTTGTCCGTTTTAGTCTTCTTGTTCATCAATTTAGTTTAGTTTTATATGATTTCGCTTCTTCTAGTCCATGTGAAAGAACGACAGAATACTCATATTACTACTCCAATCTCGTTCTCTTGCGAGACGATCTAGGCCAGTATCACATTTGCATTGTCACAACTTTCTATGTCATATGTAAATGGTACACAAGTCTGTAAAAGTGATATGCACGTCCCAACATCATCATGTACACATGAGCCTTATCATTATATATGTGTGATATGTGTGCAAATGATACTCATATATAACACTTGTGATGATCCGATCGATCCAATCATGATGGGAGGATACTCAAGGAGTCAAGGTTTGGTTTTCAATTTGAACTATTTTTGTATGTGGTGTGTAGGGTTCTTGATGGGGACATATAGGGCGGGTTTTTTTTTTGTAAAATCTGCACCCGATCCAGCCAACACCGGCTTAGGATAGGTTTGGGGCTGATCAAGTATCTGGGTTAGGTTTTAAGTTTTAGTAGATAAAACTATTCTCAAAATAAAAATTTTTTAAGAACTAATTTTATGGAAGTACTATTATGAAATATAGACAACTAGAAGCTGAATAATAAAAACTATGTGATACTAGTAATAATTGAATACAAGATGACACAAAATATATTAAATTGACATAGTTATGCTTATAAATTATAATAATACATCTTAAAAATATATTATTATATATAATTGAGGTGAGTCACATTGGGCCGACGTAAAACGCACATTCACCCGCCTTTGCTTGGGTCAGGTTGGATCATCTAGGATGGGTCCAATTGGAGAGAAAATTGAGTACATAACACAACACAGTCGGAATATTAAAATATTACCTATTGGGACTTCTTGTCTAGGCTTGATCATTTTTGTCCCGATCTGACTAGGCTTAGAATGGTCCTGGTGGGTTTGAAGATGGGGTCAGTCTAGGATATTTGTCTTGGCAATAGATTGGGTTGGATTAGTTGTAGTTGTGTTAAGTTTGAGAAAGTGTGTCTATGTACACAGACAGACACACACGCACACACACACACACACACACCAAGAAATTACCTAGGCACAGGTCTGGTTTATCTCGACAAGGTAAGGCTAAGGTAATGGCTCTAATATAGCAATGGAGATATGAAAAGCACAATTGCTATTTTGTAGAAACCAAGGATGAAAACTAAAGTAATGCCTTTTTGAATAGTTTTACCATATAATTTGTCCTTTTTGTCTTCAAGTGGAGTGTTTTTTGACTCATATGTCTTGTTGAGTTTGTCTTCAAGTAGAATACTTTTTGACTCTTACATCTTGTCATGTTTCCATTATTTATCTTGGAATATTTTAGTTTTCATGGAAGAAAACTTCTTCTTCATCTTCAGATGGCTGAGTCTGATATCCTTGAAAAGATTCGTCCGGAGGAAACCAGTTTTCTAGCCATCTCACCATGGTTCTATAATTTTGCAATGTATTGTTATTGTCGTTATATTCTGGTTTTGTAGTATAATGAAGATTTTTGTTTAAACGAATTTCTCGATCAACAAATATCCTCATTATTGGGTTCTGGAAAACCATTTCATATTTAGGATCTATCCTGACACACTGCTCAAGTTCTGACGCTTCCATCCAATGCCTCCATACTTTGTGGATTTTCTCATATGGTTGGTTCAATATGTCTTTATCATCTTCTGTCAAGATGTATGCTTCTCGGAGTGAGCTGTCGAATCTTCCTTTTAGCACAAAAATGTGATGATTTGCTAGCCTCAAGGGTTGTTGGAGCTTTGGAGGAACTGATCGAAAGAGAATTTTGTAGCAACCACGAAGTCACTTAAATTTTCACAAATCTTTTTTACTACCAATCCAAGATCAGATCGTAGTATTTGATCTAGCATTCCATAAACAGCCCGCAATAATCCCTGATCTAAGAGAATTTGGAGAGAAATAGTTTCTCTATATGGTTCTATCTCCAAACTTCTGAAATATTGTAGATCTATTTCCGCCCTTAACACCAAAAAGAGGTGTTTTGGTTGGAAACAAGGAGTTGTATCTATAGTAAAGAGAGGAATAATCTCACTACTACAGAAGTGCATTCCACTAACTCGTATTTTCTAACGGTTATAAGCAATCTGGGAAAAATCCGATAGAATAGGACGACAGCGGCGGAAAAGAGACATTTTACTATCGGTTACACACTAATCCAACGTTAGTGAAATGCAAATACTTTTTACTATCGGTCATTACTGTACAAACCGATATAATATATTAAAAAGTACTATCGGTTTTCCATTTTTAACTGATAGTTAAATTACGCACTTTATACTATCAGTTATTACTGTACCAACTGATATAATATATTAAATAGTACTATCAGTTTTTCATTCGTAACAGATAGTAAAATTACACACTTTATACTATCGGTTATTACTGTACCAACAGATATAATATATTAAATAGTACTATCAGTTTTTCATTCGTAACTGATAGTAAAATTACACACTTTATACTATCGGTTCGTACTGTACTAACCGATACAATATAGTAAAGTTTACTATCGGTTATATAAAACAACCGATAGTAAAATGACTTCATATAAACTAATGGTTATGACAGTGGGGACCTTATTTTACTATCGGTTTGTATTTTTGAACCGATAGTAAAATTGTACAACTTAATTAGGTCGACCCCTGCTCTGCGCTCTGCATGTTGGAATCATTTCAGCCGCGCACGACTCCAAGCTAGAGTGATCTGGAGAAGCTAGCTGAGAGGTTGATCATATTTCCATCCCCCTCGGTATTGTCATCTTCTCATCACCTCTCTCGCTCTCTCGATCACTCTTTCACACTCTCCCTCTCTCTCTCTACTTGCAATTTATTAAACTAGATACATGTAGCTCCAAACTAGCTAGAAGGCTAGGTTGGCTAGCTAGCTATAGCTTGCTGAATTTAAGCAGCTAGCTAGCTGGCTCTTCCAATTAATGCATGCATCAAGTTAATTAGGGTTTCATATATACAAATCCATTTAATGTAATTAAGCAGCTCATGTACATACATATGGCCTAGCTAATTATGTTTCATGCATATATGCATGCCCTGAGTCATTAATTATTTATTTGAATTTGTCAATTTTGTGAAATAATTGTAGATGGACCGAGAATATTGGATGTATGAAATAAAACGTACTACTGTTGAGTATTTGGAGGGTGTGAATGGGTTTATTAAATTTGCTGAGCAAGAAAAGGCGAAGAAGGGAGAGAAAGATATGCATTGTCCTTGTATAGATTGTATGAACTTAAAAAGGTTCGGCAACTTTGATCAGATTAGGAGTCATTTGATTCGTCGTGGTTTTAACGCACGCTATACCCGTTGGATATGGCATGGTGAAGATATTGAGGAAACGAGCACCGCTACCACTCAGCAGCACCCGGAAGTGGATTGCAGTAATGATGATCATGATCAGAACATTGGTAATGTTCATTCGGAAGTCCATGTAGATGACGACAATTTAGATGAAATGTTACGTGATGTAGAAGAAGACTACAGCAAAAACGATTTAGCTAAATTTGAGAAATTAATTGTTGATTATGAGAAGCCTTTGTTCCCCGGATGTGCAAAATTTACAAAGTTGTCTTCTGTGTTGAGATTATATAACTTGAAGGCAAGCAACGGTTGGAGCGATAAGAGTTTCACGGCGCTATTGGATCTGTTAGCAGACATGCTTCCAGAGGGAAATGAGTTGCCAAGATCGGTTTACCATGCCAAAAAACTATTGTGTCCGTTGGGTATGGAAATCGAAAGAATACATGCATGCCCAAATGATTGTGTTCTGTACCGTAACGAGTACGAGGATTTGCATGTTTGTCCAAGATGCGGTGCATCGCGGTATAAGCATGGGGACAGAATTTATTACAATGGATGTGATGAGGTAAAGAAAGGGCCTCCGGCCAAAACTGTGTGGTATTTGCCTGTGATTCCCAGATTGAAACGGCTGTTTGCAAATCCGAAAGATGCGAAGTACTTGCGTTGGCATGTTGAAGGTCGGAAACAAGACGGAAAACTAAGACATCCAGCTGATGCCATTCAATGGAGAAACATTAACAGAACATTCGGTGAGTTTGGCGGCGAAGTGAGGAATATAAGGTTTGGGCTGAGTACGGATGGTATGAATCCACACGGAAATATGAGCAGTTGACATAGCACTTGGCCGGTTCTTTTATGCATCTACAATCTTCCTCCTTGATTATGTATGAAGCGCAAGTACATCATGATGTCGTTACTAATTTCAGGACCCAGACAACCCGGGAATGATATTGACGTGTTTCTATGACCGTTAGTCGAGGACTTACATAAATTGTGGAGCGAAGGGGTGCGGGTGTGGGATGCACATAAGCAAGAGAATTTCATGTTGCGGGCCATGATATTTTGCACCATAAATGATTTCCCGGCCTATGGAAATTTGTCGGGGTATAGTACGAAAGGAGGCAAGGCTTGTCCTATTTGCCTGGATGAAACTGAAAGCATGTGGTTATCGAACTGCAGAAAAACAGTGTACATGGGTCACTGCAGATTCCTTCTGATGCATCACGCCTACCGTAAGAAGAGGAAGTCATTCAATGGGAAGCCTGAGAAAGGATCAGCCCCAGTGTTTGTGACTAGTAAGGAGCTTTACTTGCGCGTGAAGGACATCAAAGTTGAGTTCGGTAAATGTTCTAAACCTCCAGGAAAAAATGTTTGGAAGAAGAGATCGATTCTTTGGGATCTGCCATATTGGGAGCACTTACAATTTCGACATTGCATTGATGTCATGCACGTAGAGAAAAATGTTTGTGACAGTTTGACTGGTTTGTTGTTGAACATTCCAGGAAAGACGAAAGATGGCATCAACGTTCGCCGTGACATGCTCGACATGGGCATAAGGACTGAGCTTGCACCGTTGGAGAAGGGAAAGCGGACATACCTCCCCCGGCCTGCTATACTGTGTCAAAAAGAGAAAAAACAGAACTTTGTCAGTGCCTACATGGTGTCAAAGTTCCATGCGGGTATTCTGCGAACTTGAAAAAACTTGTGTCCATGAAAGACTTGAAACTGGTTGGTATGAAGTCCCATGATTGTCATGTACTGATGTCACAAATGCTTCCCATTGCTATCAGAGGCATTCTCCCAGTCAAAGTCAGAGAGACAATTACAAAGCTATGTTATTTCTTCAACACAATATCTGGCAAGGTACGTAAGCATGTACTCCTAGCAAGTTAATTAGCTCCATTCGTGGAACTTGTCAGATTTTTTGGATCTGAATATTTGCTGCAACTGTGTCCTTGCAGGTAATTGATCTGGATGGACTGGACGATTTGCAACGCGATGTGACTACAACTCTTTGTCAGCTGGAGATGTATTTCCCTTCATCTTTTTTTGATGAGGTCCATCTAATTGTTCACCTTGTCAGAGAAATTAAGTTTTGTGGACCCGTGTTCCTACGCTACATATATCCATTTGAGAGATTTATGGGTATCTTGAAGGGATATTTAAGGAATTGACATCGGCCTGAGGGCAGTATCATTGAAGGTTATGCCGCCGAGGAGGTGATCGAATTTTGCACCAACTATATGGCCGGGGTTGACCCAATTGGCGTTCCTACGTCCCGGCATGAGGGCAGGGTTCAGGGCATTGGAACGATTGGATTTAAAGCAGTCGTCCCCTCTAGTGATCTATATGCAAAAGCCCATTTTTGGGTCTTACAGCACATGACAGGGGTGGAGCCATACATACACGAGCACAAGGAAATGTTACGGAAACATAATCCCTCGAAGCCAGAGATTTGGGTCACCAGAGAATATAATAGGAAGTTTACTGGGTGGATCAAAAATAGAGTCCTGCAAGCTTCTGAGGGCGACGTAGATGAAGTTGTTACATGGTTGGCCAGAGGGCCTAGATTTACTGTAGGGACTTGGCAGGAGTATGACATCAACGACACAAAAACTCAAGACGAGAAGAGTACTATGCAATGTAGTGGAGTGACACTACTTGCTATTTCGGAGGATGCCAAGGCAGTAAGGGCACTCGACTCATATTACGGTGTTATTGAGGAAATATGGGAGCTTGATTATGTATTACTTAAGATTCCTCTGTTTCGATGCCAATGGGTCGAAATCCCTCGAGGTGTTAAAGTCGACAATTATGGGTTTACTCTCGTCGATCTCAGTAGAGTCGCACACAAAGATGATCCATTTATACTTGCTGAGCAAGCCACACAGGTGTTCTACATCGTTGACCCGGCCAACCCAAAGTTGCACGTTGTCCTTCACAGTAAGAGACGTATTGTTGGGGTCGAAGACGTTGTGGATGAAGAAGAGTATGATCAGTTCGACGAACTACCTCCATTTTTAGATGGAATTCTTCAATATGTCCCTACCGAAGATATTGACGAAACAAGTTACCTGCGAGACGACCACGAAGAAGGATTATGGGTGGACAACCATTCTTGACTAATTTGCAATATGTAAGTGATGTATATTACTTGGATCTTTAATCGAAGAATTCTTCAAATCATTTTTCAAAAATTCTTTGGGAAAACATACGTGATGCATTGAGAATCATTTATGCAAATTTTCATTTCAATTGGAGTATATACTTGATTTGAGCAATAATTGATTCTTTTCACAAATCAATATGAAAACTGAAAATTTTCATTCCATCATTGGTCTTTACTGTTCATTTATTTCAAAATTATTGGAAGTCATTTGCATGGGGTTTCAGGTGTCTCTACAAGTGCAAAATGATGTACTGAGACCCATCTGCAATTGTTCTCAGGAAATCCCTTTAAGTCAATAATACAGTATTCTACTATCGGTTTCAACTTCCCAACCGATATGAAATTAACATATACTATCGGTTTATTGTTAATAACCGATAGTGAAATACAATGCAAAAATGATGTGCTGAGATCACATGTAATTGTTCTAAGGAAAATCCTTTAGGGTCAATAACATTGTAGTTTACTATCGGTTTCAACTACCAAACCGATATGAAATTAAACTTTACTATCGGTTTATTGTTCATAACCGATAGTGATTTGTACTGTGTTATGAACCCCTGTTCTTAATTTACTATCGGTTAGTAATAATAAAACCGATAGTGAACAATCCCACACTCTAACCCTAACTTACATGTATTTACTATCGGTTGTGGTTATGAACCGATAGTAAATATTCATATATTAGGGTATAACCTTGCTGTCTCGCACGATTTTCCCTCCAGTGCAACTGATCACATTCCAAATACTCACGCGCGGAAAACCCTAGCTTCCCCGATGTTCGTTTCTTCGCTCCTCTGCGCCACCATTGCCGATCGCAAGCCAGAAAACCCTAGCTTCTCCACCGCCTCCGGCCACTGCATCGCGCCACCGCCTCCGGCAACTCCACGAACGACTGTAAGTGTTCTTGACCAAACCGCTCGCGTCAATTGCTTAAATTTATATGCAATGGTTCATATGTGGTTCAATGGTTTACAAATATAAAACTAGAGTAAAATTCGTGAACTACAAACTTGATAGCTATGAGAATGACAGACTTGATGATAATCACCAGGAATTTGCCATACAGTGTAGTCTACTATCGGTTTATTATGTAGAACCGATAGTAAATACAGTAAACTGAAATTTCTGTTAATTATTTCCCATTTTCTAATTTTCATATGAAATTTTTGATCATTTAAATTTTAACAGACTTTATGTTCCTGCAGAGAGACTAGCATAGTTTGCACTGCTACATTTATATATTTTACAGAATATAAACTTGATTACTATCGGTTTGACTTGGAAAACCGATAGGAAATAGACTAATCTGAATTTTCTGTTAATTATTTCCCATTTTCTAATTTTCATCTGAAATTTTAGTTCATTTAAATTTTAACAAACTTTATGTTGCTGCAAAGAGACTAGTATAGTTTGCACTGCTAATTTTATATATTTTACTGAATACAAACTTGATTACTATCGGTTTGACTTGGAAAACCGATAGGAAATAGACTAATCTGAATTTTCTGTTAATTACTTCCCATTTTCTAATTTTCATCTGAAATTTTAGTTCATTTAAATTTTAACAGACTTTATGTTCCTGCAGAGAGACTAGCATAGTTTGCACTGCCAATTTTATATATTTTACTGAATACAAACTTGATTACTATCGGTTTGACTTGGAAAACTAATAGGAAATAGACTAATCTGAATTTTCTGTTAATTACTTCCCATTTTCTAATTTTCACTGAAATTTTAGTTCATTTAAATTTTAACAGACTTTATGTTCCTGCAGAGAGACTAGTATAGTTTGCACTGCTAATCTTATAAGTTTTCCTGAATATAAACTTGAGTACTATCGGTTATACTTGAAAAACCGATAGGAAATAGAGTATGTCATAGTTTTCACTGCTAATCTGAATTTTCTGTTAATTACTTCCCATTTTCTAATTTTCATCTGAAATTTTGGTTCATTTAAATTTTAAAAGACTTTATGTTCCTGCAGAGAGACTAGCATAGTTTGCACTGCTAATCTTCATATCAATTGATGGTCTGTTCATGGAATTTTAGGTAAAGCCATGTCGGCATCTTCCTCGGCTGATAGTAGTGATTCGGGGAGGGAGAACGTAGATGGCACTGCCTCGTCCCAGCGCAAGAGGAAGGCACGAGGCGCGACGATGTTGGGTCGTTTGGCCAAACGCGCGGATCTTTCATGTGAGTTCAACCAGTTCGGGAGACCGATCGGGAAGAACGCCGGCCACTATGCTGCCTATGTTGCCTTGTTGGTAAAGGAAAGGGTGAAGATCACCGTCCAGAGCTGGAATGACGTCAAGGCCGACGAGAGGGATAGGCTGTGGGCGGAAGTGAAGGTAAAATTAATCAAAATCACTGAACTCTTGAGTAATCACATTCCCTTGGTTTATCCCAGAGATTAGGTAAGTCCTGCTTATATGCACCATTTGAAACAGGCCAAGTGGAACATCCCCAACGATAGTCCCAAGATAGCTTGCTTGAAGGACATGAACAACACGTGGAAAACCTTCAAGAGCGTCCTCGTCAGTACCTTCCTCGCTAAAGGCAAATCTCCATGCGAGAAGTACCCCTTCATAACGGAGGAGGTATGGGAGCAATTCGCCCAACAGAAGGGGACTCCTGAGTTCAAGGTATGTATGGTTCCTTTGCTTGGTTACACCATTGTATGCAGTAAGCAGCGGTGCATTAATTTTCTTGTTTCTGGTATGAAGGCCCTCAACGAGAAGAACAAGGCAATCCAGAGGAGGAACGACCACCCACACTGGCTCGGCTCTCGCGGCTATGCGGGGAAGGAGGAGCAGTGGAAGAAGGCTGAAGACGAGGCGTCGAATTTCGTCGACTCCCTTGACCTACCACTCTCCGAGATCCGCGATCAGCGATGCAAGCGCTGGTGGCTGGCCAGAGGGACCGTGTCGGCCACGGGGACTGTGGCGTTCCCAAACCCCAGGGACGTCGAGGTCATGCAGCGACTCGTAAGTTGGCTAACTTCCTGGTTGGAATCATAGAGTGTGGTAGAAAAAACTATGATCACTAGTGTGCGCACAAGTTTGTATATATTTCTTCCTCACAATGGAGAGCTTTCAATGTAACAGATCTCTTGCTCGAAGGAGGCGACCGAGGGATTGTTCACTCCCCATAGGGAGAACGACATCCTTACCCGGGCTCTAGGGAACAAGGAGCATCCAGGGCGGACGCGAACCGTGGGGGCTGTGGTGCCATGGAAGGAAGGCTTCTCGGAGCCCGGGCAAAAGGCGAAGAAGGCTGGCAGGTGGAAGGAAAGGGAAGTGGAGCTATCTCAGAAGATACGGGCAAATATCACTGCACAATTCACGGACATGTTCGCTCAAATGAACGAGAAGTATGAACGCCTCAGCCGAGTTGTGCAGTCCAAGGGTTTAGATCTAGCTACCGAGGTCGACGCTGCCAGGCCGAGTAGTTGCGGCTCGAAGGTTCACGTGGATCCGGTGGACCTGATCGAGGTATTGCAACTCTTGAGCTATATATGCAGTTCGGTTGATGCCACTCCCGTTACGTTAGAATTGTTTCGCTAACCTGTTATAATTGTTGCAAATTGCAGAAGCCGGAGAGCTGTAGCCTATTGATCAACATAGGTGACAAACCTGTTGCGGTTGCAATCGTATACCAGTCTTGGGAGGATGTCCGGATCCACTGCGTACCTCTGGAGCCTGGATTCGCAAAGGTACAGGTGGACATGGCCCTCCCGGGCTACAACTCTTTTCCGTTGCCCGTCCCAACAGACGAAATGCGGACAATTGGCGAGGCATTGGGCTCATACATGCAGTGGCCCAAGAAGGGTGTTAGACTACAGGAGGTAAATCCTAGCCATTCTAGCTTACAACTCAGTTAATATACTCAATTTGCAAAATCTAACTTATGCGTTTGTACTTAAAGTGGACGATGGATACCAGCTCACTTCCTGAGGACACCATCCCCGCCACAACGCATGAGCGAACTCCTTCGGCCCCCATGCCTCCTCCGACGGCCTCAAACCCTTCGCCATCAAATGAGGCCGGCGGCACCACACCCCAACCTTCGAAGGTATACACTCACTCCCCGCCCAAAGGCAAGGGCAAGGCCAAACAAAGCAAGCCGGGTACGTTCAAGAACAGCTCCCCACTCGTGTCGGAGTACCTTCTGCGCAATATGGATCAAATAACCAGAAGTCTCCACGAGTGGTACCTGACCTGGTCTAGGAGCCACATCAACTTCTTGGTTCACTCAGGCCAGCCCATTTTCACCGTGAGCCCGGGAGCATATCGGTGGCCCACGAGGATTTGTTCGACCTCCTCAACTGGCGGGAGCTTGATATGTCCATCATACGGACTGGAGTCCTGTGAGTTTGCTGTTGTCTGAAGTTATCACAGTTCGTTTCATAAATCTAATCATTTTGTATGCACTACTTACTAATGTCTACTTTGCATCCAGGTGCATGTATAGGCTGGCGTCGATGAGGGCATGTGACAAGGTGGGTTTCCTCGACCTAGAGAAAATAAGTCTCACGATGCTAGAGCACGACCAAGCACATGCGGAGGAATACATATCAAGGGCACTACTAGCGCAGCAGGACCGAGAGTTCATCCTTGCGCCGTACCACCAAAGTTTAGTGCATTTCCTACTAATTTAACTCATTCTTGTATGTTACGCCTAACATATGTATGAAACGGTTCGCTTATATATGCAATGTAGGGGCCACTGGGTCCTCGCAGTCATTTGCCCATGGATGAATGAGGTCTATTACCTCGATTCGATGAGCGACAAGGTGGCGCATGTTTTCACCCTCACATGGCACATAGACGCGTAAGTAACATAGTTGTTTTAAATTTTTCTCTGACTAGCTAATTAATGATAACATATTAACCTGCAATGCTAAACTAAATACAGGGCTTTCAAAAATTATGCTAGTGCTGGAGGGAGGCATGACGCGTCGAAGGGCACAACAATTTCTTGGAAAGAATATGAGGTAATTAATACGGATGGAAGTACTCATGATGAGTCTTTTAATTTAAGCTTAATTAGTTCTTTCGAGTTAATGTGGATTTATGTCTTTGCATATGCAATTTTCCCAGTGCCATCAGCAGCCACAATCATGGGAATGTGGCTTCTATGTCATGAGATTCATGTATGATCTGATCAAGAGAAACTTTGCCCAATTCCCTAAGGTAACCATTTTTCCTGACTCAAAGTCGAACTTTAATTGGATGTGACGTACGATACTAACTTCATACACGCATATATGCAGAGCGCCATGTTGCAAGAGCAATATGAGTTGCCTCAATTGAGGGAGCTGCGAACAATTTGGGCTCAATATGTCCTGGAAGAAGTGGCTATCAACGATCGATTGTAACTGACTTGTGTAATATATATTGAATGTGTTGATTGCTGTATTTGTGAATAAACTCAATATATATGTGAATAGATTCATTGATGTATTTGTGAATAAACTCTATCAATATGTGAATAAATTCAATTTGTCCAATGCATGTGTATATTACTGTATTAGTGTATCTGTGAACAAATTCAATATGTGAATATTGGTGTATATTTGTAAATATTGGTGTATTTGTGAATGATCCAATGTATCTCTGTATTGCTTATGTATAGGTGCAAGATTCCAGTACTAACCGTGTCGAGTACATAACTGATAGGAAACATTACACAGTACTATCGGTTATATACTACAACCAATAGAATAAATATTACAGTACTATCGGTTCATATACAACAACCGATAGAATAAAGTTTCCAGTACTAAATGTGTCTACACAATACTATCGGGTTAGATCCCAGCCGATAGAAAAAACATACACATTACTATCGGTTTAGATCCTAGCCGATAGAAAATACCTACACAATACTATCGGTTTATATTCGAGCCGATAGAAAAAACCTACACAATACTATCGGTTTAGATCCGAGCCGATAGAAGAAATAGTCGATAGCGATTAGTGAACGTTGGGAATGTAGATGTTTTACTAATGGTTTTCAACCGATAGTAGTGTGCTACGTTTCTACTATCGTGCCGATCACTATCGGTAAGAGAACCGATAGTAGAGTGGATTTTTAACCGATAGTGAAAAGTATTTCTATAGTAGTGTCTCTTTATATAGAGTTATCCCGTAGGGATTCTCTCTACCCAAATAAATATCTAGAAAATAATCTTGGAGTCCCATGAAGACTCCCATTTGTCTTTCTTCAAATTTTTGCCAGATTAGATCTACAATGTCTTTACTGAAGTAAGACATTTCTTCATCTGTTTTGAAGCTTAATCTAGGGCCTAGGTGCTCAAACGTAGAATTATGCATGATTTGGCAATGTTTTATATGATCTATGCCCTTAATATTTGTTAATCTATCTATAGGGAATGCTTGAATATGTGCTATAGTAGATTGGATAGATGAATGCAAATTTGATGATCCTTCATGCCTGCTAGTATGAGGTGACTGATTTATAAGATTTTTTTGTGATCTAGATGCATAATCTTCTTCTAGGCTATTTTCTCTACATGTAGATTGTTTCGCCGAGAAGATCTCTCTTCCGGGAAATTGGCCCCCTTTTTCGTGGTGCGGGCGTGCCAGTATACATAAGTATACAAATAAAAGAGTAGAGAATGCACAATCTTAGGAAACACTGTACTTTATTAATTCTGAAAAGAATTACAAGTTACAAGTCCCTTTGGAATTTATAATCTCTTATTGCGCCAAAGGAAAGTACATCTTGGCATCAGGGGATTGCATGGTTCATGGTTCCTCAGATCTTTTGAAAAGCTCTTGGTTAATTACATCTGCAGAACAAGTACACAGAAAACCTCTGATTAAGTTGTGTTGATGGTCGTCGTCTTCAAGCTTCCAAATTACTTTTCCCTTGAATGAATAAATGCAATGCGTATGCCCATGCATGCAAGTATGCAAATCCATAGCCTCGTCAGTCTATGGTTTTATCACAAGATGTGGCCTTCGCCACGTCGGTGCCCGGCCAGGGAGTTGTTCGGCCTCGTCGGTCGTGAACAAATGGATGCCTCCCCTCATCAGTACCCGGCATGAATGGTGTCCGACTTCGTCAGTCACGGATAAAAATCATGTTGTCTTTGCTTCATCAGTACCCAGCAACATGTAAATTATGGATGGATGACTTGTGATAACATCTTTGACTTCCTTAGCTTCAGGAAAAGTATGTTGCATGGTAGACAGCCCATTGGAATATTCATCGAGGACTTAGTAAGATTTCAGCTTGATTTGAATCCTTGCACACAATTAGTCATTAGCTCTCATTCTGCTACATGGATGAGGGTTTTTCTAACTTATTATAGGCTTAAAACTTGAAGGAATAGTCTCTGGACAAATCCTCGATTGTTCATCAAAATTTGAGATCAATCAGACCGTCGGATTAGAAACTATCTTCATTGCATTGCTTGTACGTCAAGCTGGAATTCAGCAAGCCAGAGTTTTTTGCAATGGTTTTGATGATATTTTGAACATTTTATCAAGGTGAAACTTGAAGGAATAGTTTCAGTATGAACCTACTATTCTCCATAAAAATTTGGGGTTGATCGGACTTCTGGATCAGAAGTTATCATCGATCTTCTCCCGTGGGACAAAATGAATAAGTTTCTAAACAGAGCATCTCCTTTGGCCAAATTGAACCTTAGAGATCTTTGATTGGCTTTAAAATTAGTGTAAAGGTTTCTCATAGAGTCCTCTATTCACCATAAAAATTTGGGGTTGATCGGACTTCTGGATTAGAAGTTATCATCGATATTCTCCCATAAAACAAAGTAGACAAGTTTCTGGACATAGCATCTCTTTTGATCAAATTTGACCTTAGAGATCTTTGATTGACTTGACAATTGGTGGAGACATTTCTCATAGAGTCTTCTATTCACCATATAAATTTGGGGTCGATCGGACTTCTGGATGAGAGGTTACCGTCGATCTACTCCCATGAGGGCAAGCTGGAATGACTTCTGGACAGAGCCTCTCTTCTGGTCAAATTCAACTTTAGAGATCTCTGATGGACATGAAATTTGGTGGAGAAGTTTCTCATAGAGTCTTCTATTCACCATAAAAATTTGGGTTCGATCAGATTTCTGGATGAGAAGTTATCATCGATCTCTCATGAGGACAAGGTCAATCAGATTGCTGTTTTCAAATCTTTGCCTGAAAAAGTACTCAGTTCCTACCGCAAACACACCTGATTTCGATCAAGTGATGTTATTTTGGTCTCTGGCCAGAGTATTTATCGGTTTTGATCAAAAACACAATTGAAGACTAGATCGAATGCTAATTAGATCTATTGCTCGAACTGGGTTCGAGGAACTTCGATCGAAAAGTAATTCAGAAGTGACATCGATCTACTCCCATAAGAGCAAGGTTAATCAGATTGATGTTTTCAAATCTTTGCCTGAAAAATACTCAGTTCCTACCGCAAACACACCTGATTTCGATCAAGTGATGTTATTTTGGTCTCTGGCCAGAGTATTTATCGGTTTCGACCGAAAACGCAATTGAAGACTAGATCGAATGCTAATCATATCTTCTGCTCGAACTGGGTTCGAGGAACTTCGATCGAAAAGCAATTCAGAAGTGACATTGATCTACTCCCATAAGAGCAAGGTCAATCAGATTGCTATTTTCAAATCTTTGCCTGAAAAATACTCAGTTCCTACCGCAAACACACCTGATTTCGATCAAGTGATGTTATTTTGGTCGCTGGCCAGAGTATTTATCGGTTTTGACCGAAAACGCAATTGAAGACTAGATCGAATGCTAATTAGATCTACTGCTCAAACTGGGTTCGAGGAACTTCGATCGAAAAGCAATTCAGAAGTGACATCGATCTACTCCCATAAGAGCAAGGTTAATCAGATTGCTGTTTTCAAATCTTTGCCTGAAAAATACTCAGTTCCTACCGCAAACACACCTGATTTCGATCAAGTGATGTTATTTTGGTCTCTGGCCAGAGTATTTATTGGTTTTGACCGAAAACGCAATTGAAGACTAGATCGAATGCTAATCAGATCTACTGCTCGAACTTGGTTTGAGGAACTTCGATCGAAAAGCAATTCAGAAGCCATCACAGTCGGGCTCAGGTAGGCACCAATGGATAGGCCTCCACCTCTGATATGATACATGATGAATGTTATGCTTATGATAAGCACTCACCCATGATCATCTTCAAAGGGGACAAGGAGAACAGCTTCTGCTCTTCACGTCGTCTTCTGGCCCGCTTGCCCCTCTGCCTTGCACCTGCTTCTGTCTTGCTCCTCACTTGCCTGTGCCCGTCTTGCCTCTACCTTAAAAAAAAGGTTAGCACCCTCTCTCTATTTATAGAGGCTCCAGGTTGGTTACAACCATCCAACAACCAGAGATTTTTAGGGGATTTGAATTCGAATAAGAGATATACTTTGTTATTTAAATAAACAAAAGGATAAAGGGAGGGATTATCTCTTTTTGAATTTGAATAAGAGATATACTTTGTTACGAAAGGATAAAAAGAGAGATTATCCTTTTTTTAATTTGAAAAGGAGATATACTTTTGTTATTTAAACTAGACATAAATCCAACTCGAACTCGGGCTGCATGTCAGTTTGGCCATGTTGTTGACCAGGTTTGACCAGCATTGACCAAGTTGACCAGGTTTGACCAGTGTTGACCAACGTTAACCAGGTTTGACCAGGCGTTGACCAGGTTTGACCAATCCAGTTTTGACCATTTTTTGACCAGTGGAATTTTTTCCTGGTTTTTATCATCATTTTTTTACAGTCCAAGTATATATATTTTATTTTAGCCTATTTGGCCATATAAGACTTTTCTAATGAATTTTTATTACAAAAATTCATCAAACAAATGCCCCTCGCCGAGTTGAGTTCGTGCGCGAAGCAGCTCGAACTTAACTTGGCGAAACCGACTATTATTTCTGAGTTGCGACACTTGAAACTAGCGTCGAGCAACAAAATCTGCATGTAATTAACTTACAGATGCTTTGGTCAAAGATGAGGCGATCGAAGAAACCGTGGTCACTGATGCTGCTCGATGTGACCAAAGAATTGTAGAACTTTTTTGGATGATGGCCAGAGGTGGAAGCTATGCGACAATTAAAGCCTTGCAATTCTGCTGTATCCTTCTAGCTACCACAGAGCCAACCAGCGAGGGGAATTGACAGTTTCATCGCAAATGATCCACTATCATTAGTCTTCCTAAATCATGGCGATGGATCATGCCACAACTTAAGGCGTTTTATCAACTTTATTGTGTCCGTCTAGCAACTACGGAGCCAACTAGTAGAGTTGAAGGGTTTCACAGATCCACGTGAACCGCACTGGCACGCTTCACTGCTTCCATCTTCCTAAGTTATGGCGAATAATCATGCCACAACCTAAGGCCTTTTATCAACTTCACTGCGTTCGTCTTGCGACCACGAAGCCAACCAATGGAGTTGAAGGGTTTCACAGATCCACATGAACCGCACTGGCATGCTTCACTGCTCCCATCAATGGTGACATTGCAAACTTTGTTTGGTCACTTCAGATCGAACTTTGGCAATGTTAACCTGCATATCAAAGAAAGGAAAACAACATCTTTCTTTGAAGATTTGGGGTAAAACCTTCCCATAAAAAGGGTGAAAGAAAAGAATAGCACATCTTTCTTTGGAATATTGGGGTAACATCTGCCCCTTAAAAGAACATCAAAGAAAGGAAATAAACATCTTTCTTTGGAATATTGGGGTAACACCTTCCCATTAAAAGAACATCAAAGAAAGGAAATAAACATCTTTCTTTTACGCGTTGGGGTAAAACCCTCCCATAATGAAGAGCATCAAAGAAAGGAAAGAAACATCTTTCTTTGGAAATGTTGGGAACAACCATCCAAAATATGAATCAACAAAGAAAGGAAACAAACATCTTTCTTTGGAACGTCGGGGCAAAACCTTCCAAAAAAGAATCAACAAAGGAAAGAAAAATCATCTTTCTTTGGTAATTTAGGGTAAAGCCTTCCCTCAATAAAAAAAATAATGAAGGGCAAAAACCATCTTTTCTTTTAAAAGATGGGGTAAAAACCCTCCCAGAACAAAAATCATCTTTCTTTAAAACTTTGGGGAAAACCCTCCCACAACAAACGGTTTTGATTCTGAAATAGAATATTAAAGAAAGGAAAAGAGACATCTTTCTTTAAAATATTGGGGCAAAACCTTCCCAAAAGAGATTTTATTTTGAAATATTGACTTTTCTTTAAACATCAAGCCATGAATATCATCTCGAGATGGAGCCTCTGAAGGATTCATTGTTTTGAAGACATCGAATGTCCATGATGAGTTTCATTTACAACTTCATTCACTTGTGATGATGTGTATGTAGCATAATGCTTCAGTAAAAGTCACCAAAGGCAGTAGGAACCTCTTCAAGTCTTTTTCTTTTGCTAGAGATCACCAAGACTTCACACACCTTGCACTAACTTCATCGAATCGGGAGTCATATGTATGGCTGGTTTGACTTGAATAGCTGGAAGGTTTGTAGGGTGAAAGGATTCTTGGAATTTTGCCTTACTTTTGCCGAGGATGGTGGATGGATTTCTTCATTGCTTTATTGGAGGATTTCTTGAAGGTACTCCTTGAGATTTTCTTGGAAGCTTCTTTAAGGATTTCCCATTGAGTGTTGCTTCATTACTTTGAAACTTTGCTTGGTGCTTCTTTGCTTTGAAACTTCAAAATTAGCCAATCCACATCTTGCAATGACTAAATAATCCCCGCAGGCTTGATTTTTTTTAAAAGGACCCTTGTTAATGCCTCACAGGAGTGGCAAGTGGCTTCACATTGAACTACGACTTGTGCCGAGTCAAGTAGCCCTTTCCTGCTCTTCATCTTATAGTTTCTCCAGGGGCTTGATGTCTCCATGGATCTGAAGAGAGGCATTGGATAGCAAAGTACATGGTGAACTGGTTGTTTCAGATAGGACGAGAATTAGCATCCTACTGCCCTTGATTACACATACTTCGCACTTGCCATGTGCTTTGTGTGGAGATCATTCCATTGCAAATAAAGTTAGACTGATTCATTTTTTGTTCAGTACATGAATCCTTCAGCTGCAAATCCAGAAGTGATTGGCTTGATGAAACTATAAAAATCCTTTCATTGTTGGGTATTGCCACCCGTAAAAGAAAACATTTTTCGAAAAGTTTTTTTTTTGAAGAGGAAAAGAGAAAAAAATTTTTTAACACAAAAAGAACTTAATCAAAAAGCAAAGGGGTGAAAGAAAGAGAAGAAGGGGTGAGGAGATCATGCCAAAGACACAATCATGCAAAGTACTTCTTCAGGAACCTGCCATTGATGGGAGGCATTGGGTGGTTCCCCTGTTGATCAATGAGTTGGTACGCACCACCATCGTATACCTGCTCGATGATGTAGGGTCCTTCCCACTTAGGCTCGAACTTGCCTTTAACTTTGCTTGTGACCACAATGGGGCATCGAAGAACAAGCACAAGTTCGCCTTTCCTGAAAACACGCGGTTTGACAACTTTGTCATATGCTCGTACCATATTTTGACGGTACAACTCAATGTCTTGAAGTGCATGAAGACGATTTTCCTCCAAGGTATCCAGCTCTTGAAAACGAAGCTGAATTTGTTCATCATGCGTGAGTTCTTCTCAAAGAGCGATTCTTAATGAGAGAATCTCAACCTCTAATGGCAACACAGCTTCACTCCCAAACACTAAGGAATAGGGCGTTGCCTGTGTTGGAGTGCGCACTGTTACGCGATAAGCCCATAATGCTTCGAAAAGACGATCATGCCAGTCTCTTCAGTATCTTTCGACTGTCTTCTTCAAGATCTTACCCAATGTCTTGTTGAAGGCTTCAATCAATCTATTGGCTTGAGGATAATATCCTGTAGAATAATTCCACTGGATCTTGTACTTTGCTGCAAAATTGTAGATCTTTTGTGACTTGAAGGCTTTTCCATTGTCGGAGATGATGCGATGAGGTATCCCGAAGCGGTAAAGGATGTTGCGCTCCAGAAAATTGATAACATTGTCAGACTTCACTTCTCATAATGGGATTGCTTCAGCCCACCTGGAGAAATAATCAGTCGCTGCTAAAATGAAACGGTGTCCCCTGGATGAAGGAGGCTCAATAGGACCAATGACATCAATGCCCCAGGCGTCGAACGGCCATGAAGGGACAGTGGGATGAACTGGAACCGATGGTCGGTGCTTGATATCACCATGTATTTGACAATCATGGCAAGACTTAGCCACTTTAAGACAATCAGCCATAATACTGGGCCAATAGTAACCAGCAAGCTTAATGCTGTGATACATTTTTGGTCCACTTTGATGGCCGCCACAGACGCCGTGGTGAACTTCCTGTAGAACTTTATCAGCTTCTCTTCGGGAAAGACATCGAAGGAGCATTTGATTAAAAGACCGCCGGTATAGAACCCTGACTTTGTAGGTGTACGCTGGGAGTCGCCGTTGCAGCTGGCGTCTCTTCACAGGTTCATCTGGTAGAATACCATGATTGAAATAATCAAGGAAGGTTTACGCCAGTCTTCCTCTTCAACGTCGGAAGTGACAACAATGCCAACTTCAACTTCTTCTGAGGTGAGTTCCAAAACCGTAGGAAGCAACCACCTTTCTTCAATGATTACTTGCGTGGATTCCCCATTTGGAAGAGCAAGTGCTGCAGCAAGCTTTGCCAAAGCATCTACTGATGCATTTTGACTTCGAGGTACATGAGAAATCTCAATATGCTCAAATTTCTTCATGAGTCTTTGGGCTGCTTCATGGTAGGGCATTAGTTCAGGCTTCCGGACTTCATAGATGCCATTGACTTGGCGTACAATGAGTTGAGAGTCACCAAATGCATGGAGGCAACTAATATCCATGGAAAGTGCCAATAAAAGGCCAAATATAAGTGTTTCATATTCAGCTTCATTATTTGAACATTCTTCTTTTAGGAGAGAAAAAGAGTGATGTATCGTCCCGCCTTCTGGTGTCTTGAACACGAGACCTACTCCAGCTCGCCTTCTTGGCATACCATCAAGGTCTAGTTCATTTCAGGAAGCACCATCAAAGTACAACTCCCATCCTTCATGTTGGAGGTGAAGACTTCTTCGTCAGGCAAGTCAATGACCAACGGAGAATCATCCGGCACAGGATGTGCTGCGAGAAAATCAGCTAAGGCTTGACTCTTAACTGCCTTCTGCGGGAGATAGGTGATATCATACTCCATCATAAGTAAAGCCCATTTACCGAGTCGGCCCATGAGAACTGGCTGGCTAATTATGTATTTCACTGGATCCGCTCTTGCGATGAGCTGGATTTGATGTGATAACATATAATGTCGTAGCTTCTTCAAAGCAAAAATAAGGGCTAAACACAATTTTTCAATGGGTGAATAATTGTGTTCAGCACCCGCCATGGTACGGCTTAAATAATAGCACGCCACCTCCTTTCCTTCATCGTCATACTGGGCAAGAAGTGCGCCGAATGAGTTAGGCTGCGCTGCTACATAAAGGATGAGGGACCGCCCTTTGATTGGTGCCGATAGAACAGGTGGGTTGAGCAAGTATTCTTTAATGCTGTTGGAAGCTTCTTCACACATCTCGTCCCACTTGAATTCCACTCCTTTCTTCATCAACCTGGTGAAAGGTTGGATGCGACCTGAAAGGTTAGAAATAAAACGTCGTATATAAGCAAGCTGGCCTTGGAGTGACTTCAACTCCTTCAGGTTCTGCGGAGGAGGCATCTGTAGAATTGCCTTAATCTTCTTTGGGTCAATCTCGATGCCACGATGGCGCACAATAAATCCCAGAAAAACACCAGATTGGACAGCAAATGCACATTTGAGGGGATTCATCTTGAGTTGATGCTTACGCAGCCTTTCAAAGACAATGCGGAGGTCCTCTTGATGATGTTCATGCTTTCGAGTTTTCACCACTAAGTCATCAACATAACATTCTATCGAATGATGAATTAATTCATCAAAGATAAACGTCATGGCTCGCTGATAAGTAGCACCAGCATTTTTCAATCCAAAGGGCATGATTGTATAATAGAAATTCCCTTTAGGCGTACGAAAGGCAGTGTCAATGGCATCATGTTTGTCCATCTTGATCTGGTTGTAGCCTGATGATCCGTCCATGAAGGAGAGAGCACCATAGCCCGTAGTGGCATCAATGATGATCTCCGTGATAGGCAAGGGGAAATCATCCTTTGGACAAGCTTAGTTCAAATCCCTGAGATCAACACAAACACGTACCTGACCATTCTTCTTTCGCACCGAGACAATATTAGCCAACCAGCGTGGGTATTGCACTTCCTTGATGAAGCCAGCTATGATTAGCTTATCCACCTCAGCAACAATTTGCTCTTGTAACTCTGGGCGGAAATGTCGTGGATGTTGCTTCACAGGGCAAAATTGTGGATCAATCGCCAACTTATGAGTGGCGACACAAGGGTCAAGCCCCATCATTTCTTTATAAGACCAAGCAAAGCAATCCTTGTACTCAATTAAGAAGTTTCGGTAACTTTCGTGCTCTTCAAGCATGAGGGTTGCGCTAATAAAGGTGGGGTGCGGATCCTCCTCACTTCCCAAGTTGATCTTCACGAGCTCATGAACAGTGAGTTGTCTTCCATCTTCAAGTTGTTGAGGTGCAGGTGTGGCATCTAGCACTTCTCCATGTTCAGAAGGCATTGCTTCATGCATCTTGGCTAAGAGATGTTGCTCACCTCCATCCCAATGACTTTGACTTGCAGCAACTCCAAAGGACCGAGGTTGATGAAGAGTCCAATCGTCTTCATTGGAACCTAAAAATTCAAATTCATTATACCTTTGTGGGTTAACTCCAGTCACTATGGTATGACATGTGACTCTTTGTGCATTATCAGCTTCATCATCTTCATCGTCAGGGCTGGCATATCCCAAGCCATACTTCGGGCGGAGGTCATGAGACTTGTGCCCCCTCTGGATGAGCTTTTCTGATTGCTTCCACCATTCTTCACAAATTGCCAGTGGAGGTGGCAACCTTTGATTTCTTTCCAGCTTGACTCCAGCCCTTTTGAGCAGATTGGCTATTCGAGGCTCAGCTTTCATGGTGATTAAATCTACTTCGATGTCAGTCGAAAGACTGGGCTGTTCAATAATAGGATCGTATTCCTGCTTCTTTGGAACTTTGTAGAAGATAGTGGATGAAGCACAATCATGTGGGTCCAGAACATGCCAAACTTCCAATGGTGTTGTCACAGATGTATGGCGCGATGGAGGCTGCCTGAAAGTAGCACTTGTCGCTGCCTTTTCGAACTGCTTTATTCTTCTTTTGACAAGTCCTCGCTTTTGCATGGAAACCATTTGTGCTCCCAGTTTTCCACATGCATCAAAGATGAAAGGAGATGAGGACTCATCCTGGGCCGCAATTGTCTTGCAATTTTCTTGAGCGCCTGCAAAATTTTTGTTAGTAAAAGAAATGGAGGGTGAAGAAGTAGGAGCCGAGTTGGCTTTCTTTAAGCCTGAGGTAAGGAGCATTGGAGATGCTTCCATTTTTGACCTTAGCGACATAGGTGTAGAAGAAGAAGAAGATGCAGCTCCCACTTTCAACAATAATGGAGCAAAAGATTTTTGCTCCCGCGAGGCTAACGTAGGGGTTGGAGGGCTATATAAGTAAGGGACAGCTGCGAATGATTTTTCGCAACTAGAATCCTTGCCCCTATAGGCACGCTTTGCAAACTCCCTCTTCCTGGCAGGTAAGGATGGTGCAATGAGAAAATTCGCTTGTGAACTTGGCGCGACCAGAGCATCTATAGCTGGCGTCGCTCTTCCTTGCTACCTCCCAGGAGCTTCACTTGGAAAATAATATTTCGCATCAGCGAGATGCGATTCTTGGAAGGTATATGGGTTGTTGTTGGCAACTATCCTCTGCTGCTCTCCATTGCCATCTATGAACTTGAGGCATTGGTGCAGAGTTGAGGGAACTACCCGATACTTGTGTATCCAGGGTCTCCCTAACAGCGCGGAGTAGGAGGTGTTTACTTCGATAACGAAGAATCGCACCTTGAAACTGAAAGTGGACATTTGGAGCTTCAAAGTAATTGCCCCCATTGCTGCCCTTCCTTGATTGTCGAAGCCACATATCATCACATCTGTGTGCTCCAAGTCTTCAAATGAGAAACTTGCACGAGTTAAACTTCGAATTGGAAGAATATTTACTGAGGACCCTGTTCAACCAAGACTCGTCAGAGATAGGCACTTCCGATGTTCCCTTCTATGTAGAGAGGGCGGTTGTGATCGCCATTCTCTATGACCTTGTCTTCATCAGAAAAAGTGATCTCACTTATGCTGGTGGCGTTGCAGAGAAGATGATGCTTCGCCATTGCCACTTCGTACAACTCAGGAGCTTGTAGTGCTTTAATAAGGGCCTGCCGAAGATCGGGCACCAATATTAAAGCATCATACACACTCAAGAGTGCAGGAATGCGCTTCAGATGTGCAATGATATTATAATCAATTTCCTGTTGTGCTTGCTTTTCTTCTTCAGCAGCACGGGCATCTGGAGCACCACTTGGTACATTAGCAGCCTTGTTGAGTAAGGCCTTCTCTTTTTCTTCTCTGTACAGCCGAGATTTGAGAGGTTCAGGACAGGCCTTGCCTCCTCACAGGTTCATGTTGACCTCTTCAACTTGAACTTCTGCAAGAATCACATTGCACGAGGCAATGTTTAAAGAAGGTGAAGGTATTCAGCATCAGTTGCCTCTACTGGTGCAGAGGGCTGCCCCCAGTCTTTAGGCAAGAACTGCGCCAAAGTAGGAAGAGCGCGGTTTGGTTGACGAAAAGGTTTGTCTCCTTCTTACAAAGGGACAAATCTTGGTGGAATGCGTCGACGGCTTGGATCAGATTGCCTCTGTCTTGCTTGTGACTTGATCATTGAGATGGAAGTAGCATGATCCTGAATGTGGTTTTGGAGTTTATATCGTGGGCATCTTCGCTCCATCATCCCCCACGGTCTTCCTACTTGGAAGTAGTTGAAACCGGCCAATGATTGGCTAGTTGGTGCTCACTTGCTCAAGTGGCAACCACAAGTCTCCGTCTTCATTATCTGCTTGCGTGGATGAAGGACCTTCACAAACTGTTGTAAAGTTTGCGGTACGATAATCGGGATTGATAGCCTAGGGCTCTAAAGCAAGCCGCTTCTCATCAATCGCCCTTTGGAGCCACTCCTTGAAGGCAAAACAATCTTCAATTGTATGCCCAACGTACCTATGGTACGGGCAATACAAAGGATTGTCTGTCATCCCGACTTGATCAAGTCTTCTTGGCTCGGGAAGATTCAAAGCTTGTTGCGCCATCAGTTGATCAAAGAACGTCTTTACTAACTCTCGGCGGAAGATATACTGCTTCTTCAACATCTCTTGGACAGTTGGACGTTGAACAACCGAGCATTGCAGTCTTGGTGTGGGTTCACGTCTTGGTCCCAACATTGGAACATTGTAATGTGCAGCAGGCGCATGCACAGCATTGTGAGATTCAGCCGGTGCCTTGGTCTTGACTCCGGTGTTGGGAGGCTTGGTCGCTGAGTTGAATCTTCTTGCATTATCAGCATGACCAGCATTCTTGTACAGCTCCATAATTTGAGGAGACTTCTCAAACTCCAATTTGGTTGCTGCTACCGCTGTGCCCAAAGTGCTGAAGGTCTTGGGCTCACGCCTTGAAACTTCTATGGACCAATGCTGTTGCATCCCATGGACGCACATGCGAATGGCCTCTTCTTGATGCATTTCCCTGGCAAGACGCACATAGTTGTCGCGGAAACGGATCAAGTAATCATCAATCTTCTCGTCGCGCTTCTGCTTGACTTGGGACAACTCCAAAGCTGAGATGTCCTTTTGCATAGTCACAAAGTGTGTCTTGAAAAGTTTCTTCATGCCTATCCAATCACGAACAGACCCTATTAGAAGACGACTGTACCAATGGAAAGCAGAGCCGGTCAAGGACCCTGAGAACTGCCTCAGAAGAAGTGAGGGCTTGTTGGCAGTGTCTCCACAAGCTTCTTCAAAGTAGGCTAAGTGCTCCCTCGCATCGCTGGTTCCATCAAATTGACGAAACTTAGGTTGATGCCATCCAGACGAGAAGGGCACTAAATCATGCCATGCTTCATAAAGCTTCTCGAGTTCGGTTTCAGGAGTTTGAGGAGCTTTCTCAGCTGTAATCTGCTTCAATCTTCGGTTGATTAAGCCTTCAACATAGTTGTGGCAATCCTTCAATGCAGCAGGTGTTGGTGTAGCATTCGTAGGCATGGTGGGAATAGAAAAGAGAGGTGGAGCACCCATTGCTACGGCGTGTTGCTCACCACTATCTGCAGGGCGAGATTGTGCAGCAGCCTCCAACTCTGCTATTTGAGGGTCAATAAGTGGTGGGGGCGGATCTGATGGTATTGCTCTATGACCAGGATTAGTCAGAGCTTCAACCAACTGATCAAACTTCGCTCCCAATTCTCCAAACATCTTCTTGTACTCGTGATCTCGTTCTTCAAAGGCAAGCCGTACGGAAGGATCAAGTGTACGAGGATTAGTATCTGCCCCTTGCTCCTCATTAGCATTGGTTTCATCACCTGCATCGCCTTTACCTGTAGCCATGTTAACTGCAACAGTGTTGTCATCACCTACACCAATTCCAAGATATTGTTCCTCATCAGAAGCGATGGAAGGAGCAAGATCGGAATAGTGCGGTGAGTGAGGGAGTTGCTGAAAAGAGGTTGACTCAGAGTCAGAAGACCCTCTTTCAGCATCAGACTCAATATCGTCTTGCGATGGTTCAGTCATAGAACTTAAAGCTCTCTGACGTGCCATCATCCTCAAGCGGGTCTCCATGCCTTGTCAGGTTACAACTTCCTGTAAGTGAGCAGGATCCTCCGGAAGATGAGACGTGATGTCAATATAAGGGCGAGAAGATTGCCCCTGTCAGTATCTTTTCTGGAAGTGACAGGAAGACAAGGAACTTTTGCCATAGCTTCTTTTGTTGATGCATCTTGATCTTCTTGCCCCTTGGTGGACTTGGACCGAGAATGAACATCTCCCAAGCATGGTAAGAATGCCACAGGTTTGGGGTTTGGGACAATCTCCTCGTCCGAAGGGTACGAAAACTCTTGAGTAACAGGAGGAGGCCTCCAGTCAGAGTCAGTATCACCCTCAGGTTGAGATGTCACCATCCCACAAACCATGGCATCTTCTCCAATGACTTGAGTACTTGACACCTCAGTCATTGGTGCAAGAGCTTCTGTAGTCTCCTGGGGAATAGTCATCACAGCTTCTAGTGGTGCTTCCTTCATGATAACAGCATTTGAAGGCTCAACTTCTTGTTTTGCAGTGATTAAAGGAGCCTGGACTTGCACAGCTTTGGAGGGAACAATGATCGATCAGAGTCGTTTTTGCTTGGGAACTCCTGCACCCTGAGATAATGTTCCTGCAAGGGTTAATGGAGATGATGGAGATGATACCTTCTCCTTTTGCTTGCTTGGGCTTGAAACATCTCCAACTGATTGATTACGCGCCTTGGAGCTAGACGGTCAAGAAGGTAGTGATACCTCTGACTCTGTTCCAGTGTCGGCGAGATGCAGAACATGATGTTCTCATCATCAGGACGGATGCTGCCATCGGGCCGGACACGAACTTGTACATTTTTCAGTACAAGATCCTCCAACTCTTGGCGCAACATTTGACGATTCCTCCTATGCCGATCACGCTTGCGTTGATTGAATGTAGGGACATGAGGGGCCTTGGGTAGGTCGGGTAGCATTGGAAGAAGAGGAGGAGCCTGAGAAGGAGGCATCCAAGTGCTTCTTGCTTGAGATGGCAAATCGACCTGTTTTCTAGGCAAAGTATGTGCCTGCAATGGACCCCTGCCTTGCCGAGATGAAGTCAATGCAGGTGGAAAAGTCCGCACACGCCATTGTTGCTAGACACGTGGTGGCTGCTCTAGCCGATGAGACCACTGATTCCAACGAGGTGGAAGTGGTGCTTGTCTAGGCTGATAAGTCGATGTAGATGAAGGCTTTTGACGGGGGGCCTAAGTCTGGTACATGTGCTGAGGACGGCATCTTGAGGCGTCATGCCTTGAAATCCTTCTAAGCTGAGAGGAGGAATCAGACATATTACGACCTCACAATCGGTCCTGCAAACTCTTCATTTGGGTTCATAGTTGATGGAGTTGTTGTTGTACATCATCAGTACCGGGAGCGGGTATTTCATTTGGCAACAATGCCAACATGTTATCGGTATTGGATGGGCCAGCTTCCGCAGAAACGTGGAAGCATGACTCCCAACCAGTTACTTTAACTTCGGGGTGAACAAACCTGTCGGACCAGGCATTTTTGCTCGCTTGGTCGAATGGCGCCTCCAGAATTCCTTCATGATGGCAAGTCTCAACAAATCCTTGATCTTGCTATTCGCCCATTCGTCAGGGAACAAGTCATAGGGCGGTGTCACTATGTAGGGATAGCGACAAGTCATGTCAATGAGATCATTCGCACCGAGCGACCAATCCTCTTCAGGGATAGCAACGCGGGCAATGCGGGCACCAAGTTGTTCCTGCAAAGCACTCACCTTGCTGTCTTCCTTCTAAGGTTACGCAGCTTGTTGGGATTGAAGGCACTGCGAGCAAATGAGATATGCCTCCGTAGAGTATAGGAGGCATTCCCCAGTGCATTGAATAACTCAACCTCAGCGCGCTGCACCCCTGGAGTAGGCAGTGTAGGACTGATGAGCGGAGCATCCACACGAAGAGAAGTGGCATGACGTTGCCTATTGGTGGCTTGCTGACGAAGCCGTTGAGCGGTTTGAACGTCACCTTGAATGTCAGTGACGACAGAATTCTTTAGAAGGTTGCGTGCCTCTACCATCAAGGCGCGGCACTCCTTCTTGGCTTTAGCGGAGGCACGTTTATGTGCCTTCTTCGACTCCTTTGCCTGGAACTCCAGAGGCTCTTGAGTCTGGTGGAAGTAGGTTGTGTAACTATACTTGAAGATTGCCACCGGAGGCAATGTCCCAAACTGAACCATCATAACTTCTTCGTCTGTGTGAGCAAGCTTGTTGAGGAAGGACTCACCTGCAACAAGGGGTTCCTTGATCAACTTATGCATCATCACATTTATTATGCAGGTGCTCCATAGACGAGCAGCCATATGCATGCTGGATGAAAGACAGAGGGCATGCAGAAGCAAGTCAGACGACCATCGGAGCACCGCAAAGATGAGAGGAGAACCAGGTCCCACTGGGCGTGCCATTTTGTTTCACCGAGAAAATCTCTCTTCTGAGAAATTGGCCCCCTTTTTTGTGGTGCGGACGTGCCAGTATACATAAGTATACAAATAAAAGAGTAAAGAATGCACAATCTTAGGAAACACTGTACTTTATTGCCGTGGTGTTACGAACACCCCTGCAGGTTTTGTTGACGATCCTAGCGAAGAAAACACGACGCGGGCTGACCGGGTGACTGGTCCTCCCCCGCCAGACAAGCACAACAAATGACACGAGGGTTTATACAGGTTCGGGTGGACCCTAGTCCTGTCGGTGTGCTCCCGACCAGAGTCGGCTGGAGAAGCTCTCTCGGGGAGAGGCTTCCGGAGCACACCTGTGAGATTGGCTATTCTAGCAAATAATGAGCAACTTGTCCTTACAAGAGGGTGTACAAGGGCTTTTATAGCCCCAAAAGAAGCGAAAAGACTAAACTACCCCGGGCGCTACCGTTGGATCGAGGGGTAGCAACGTCCTTCTCCCGGCCAGGCACCTCGGATGCTTGACAGGTGTCCGCTGATTCCCGAGGCACTCCTCGCGTGACCCGCACGTGACTCAGGACAGAGGGCTCTTGTCCCTGGAAGGATGACGTCACCCGGGACAGACACCGGGGGCCCTGTCCCGGGCTAAAGGCGGTGCCCGGGACAGGCACCGGGGGCCCTGTCCCTAGGCAAAAGGTGGCGCCCGGGATAGGCGCTGGGGGCCCTGTCCCCGAGCTAAAGGCGGCGCCCAGGACAGACACCGGGGGCCCTGTCCCTGGGAAAAAGGCGGCGCCCGGGACAGGCGACGGGGGCCTGGTCCCTGGGCTAAAGGCGGCGCCCAGGACAGGCATCGGGGGCCCTGTCCCAGGGCAAATGGCGGCGCCCGGGACAGGCACCGGGGGCCCTATCCCCGGGCTAAAGGTGGCGCCCAGGACAGGCACCCGGGGCCCTATCCATGGGCAAAAGGCGGCGCCCGGTATAGGCATCGGGGGCCCTGTCCCTAGGCAAAAGGCGACGCCCGGGACAGGCATCGGGGGCCCTGTCCCCAGGCAAAAGGCGACGCCCGGGACAGGCGCCGGGGGCCTGGTCCCTGGGCTAAAGGCGGTGCCCGGGACAGGCCCCGGGGGCCCTGTCCCTGGGCAAAAGGTGGCGCCCGGGACAGGCACCTGGGGCCTTGTTCCCAGGCTAAACGCGGCGCCCGGGACTGGCACCGGGGGCCTTGTCCCCGGGCTAAAGGCGGCGCCCGGGAGAGGCACTGGGGGCCTTGTCCCCGGGCGAAAGGCGGCGCCCGGGACAAGCACCGGGGGCCTTGTCCCCGAGCAAATGGTGGCGCCCGGGACAGGCACCGGGAGCCTGGTCCCCGGGCTAAAGGCGGCGCCCGGGACAGGCACCGGGGGCCCTGTCCCCGGGCAGAAGGCGGCGCCCGGGACAGGCACCGGGGGCCCTGTCCCCGGGCAGAAGGCGGCGCCCGGGACAGGCACCGGGGGCCCTGTCCCCGGGCTAAAGGCGACGCCCAGGACAGGCACCGGGGGCCTTGTCCCCGGGAAAATGGCATAACTTACCTGGACTTAGTCTCGCGGAGATTTCCCCCAACAGCAGCCCCCCATGCCCTCTGGGAACGATGCTCGAGTTCCCGGAGGGTATGGTACATGTCACCGGGAAAATCTCCAGGACAAGCTACCGGAACCATGACGTTTCGGTTTCTGTGCCGCGCGTTCATGACCGCGCCATTTGGCCATAAATGCCGCTCGCGGTTCGAACCGACGCCTCGATTCGCGCACCCGTCCCTTCGTTTCCTGCATGCTGTTTGAATTCTAATGGTGCGGATGTGCCACAAGGAGCCATGTGGCGCCCATCGGGGCCACGCTTCGCCTCTATAAATAGGGCATCGGGGGGCCCAGAGAGCTCATTCCAAATTTTCAAAACTCCAGCGCCCTTAGCTCTCCCAGTAGCCCTCTCTCGGTAGCCCTCTCCCGGTAGTTAGTTTCCGGGAGCCTAGCCTCCGGAACCTTTAGCTCCCCTTAGTTTTCAAAGCCTTAGCCACCGGCAAAATCTGATGGGACCCAAGGGCCGTGCCAAGGCCACGGAGGTGCCCCCGGAGGAAGTCACCGCGGACTTCCTCTGGGCTTCCGAATTCATGACCGGGGACTTGGAGTCCCTGGTCAACTGGGGAGTTGTCGCGGATGGGGACGTCCACATCCCCGTGAAGAAGGACGGAGCCCCCCTCCCCAGGCCCGGAGAGGTCGTGGCCTTCGAGGCCTTCCTCGAGGCGGGGCTCCGGCTCCCGGTGCATCCATTGCTCCGGGAGTTTTTGAAGGAGTACGGGGTGGCTCTCAACCACCTCACGCCGAACGCCATCGTCCGGATGGGCCTATTCATATGGCTCTTCGAGACGGCGATTAGACGGGAGCCCACGCTCCATGCCTTCCGGTACTTCTACAAGCCGGCGGCGAGGAGCTCCCACATGGTGAAGGGAGGACCCAAGTCCCCGTTCGGCTCGGTGATGATCCAGATGTTGCCGTCCTGGGTAGCCGAGTACCCGGTGGCAGCCTCCTGGGACCACTGGGGGGATTGGATCCAGAGGTGGTTCTACCTCTGGGTCCGGGACGACGACGTGGTGTACTCCCCGGAGGCCCCCACCTACAACCGATCGTCCGCTCCGAAGCCCCCAGTGTGGACGGAGGAGGAGTTAAGGCTCCTCGGCAAGGTCGTCGCCTCCCGGGGCGTCCGCTCTATGCGGGACGCCGCCGAGGAGGTGATGCTCCTGAAGATCTCCCCCTTCTCGCGCGGGAGGAGGGGGATCGGGATGTGCCCGGCCCAACGGCCCCCGCAGAAGCCGGTGACCCGACGTAAGTTCCCGATGACCTGGTTCATTTGATTTGTAAATTTTTCTAACTCTTTACCTTTCACAGTCCGGCCGTACCTAGCGGCCCGGGAGAAGGCGGAGAACCTCCTCGGGAGGTACTTCGCCGACGAGCACGAGCTCATTGCGCGCGTCGTGGGGGAGGGCCCTCCCCGGAACCTGGTAGCCGAAGCCTTCGGGCTAAGGCTACCGGAAAGGAAGCCCCTCCCTACCCCCGGCTCACACAAGCGGGGAAGGGACGTTGCCGGGGGCTCTGAGCCAAAGAGTGCCAAGGCTCAAAAAGCCACCGGCCCATCGACGATGCCGGCCTCTACGCCGGTGAAGGCCTGGGACGAGACTCCCAGGACCGGGCGCGCGAGGGCTTCGGCCCAGAAGGAAGCATCGCCCCCTCCCCCGGAGAGCCCCTCTGAAGCTCGGGGGAAGGGACCAGCCACGGACGGGGGGGCGTCCGATTCGGCGGACTACGCCCCCTCGCCCCCTTCGACGACAGCCCTCCCGGCGGCCCCGGCGCCTTTGGAGCCGGAGAGGCCGAAGGTGAGGTTCGCGGTGGCCTCGCCCCGGCGCATGGAGTGGCCGGTAGATGAGGGGGGAGCCCCTCGGTCTATGAGGCCCCTCAGGAGGCAGAGGTCCCGGGGGCCCCACTGCCCGAGAGGGGAAAGGGGCTCATGATCCCTCCCCAGGGAGGGACCCCCTCCGAGAGCTCTTCGGCCACCTCCTCGGCGACGAAGACGCCGACCATCGGCACCCCGGCCCATATCACCCCGGCAACCCATGTTCGAGGGCCCGTCATCGGCCGCGACGGGACTGATACCGGGAGGGAGAGCCCCCTGCTTTCCGCGGGGGAGGTCGACCGCTACGCGGAGGGCCTGCAGACCCGGAAGGTCCAGGGCTACGTCTCGGAAGGGACGATTCGCGAGAGATTTGGGGAGCTTCAGTCTCTCCAAATCCAGGTACGTCCCCGAGCCAGTGGGCTTTCCTTCGGCGCCCTTCTTTAAAATTTTTCCTAACTCTTGGACTTGTAGGGGGCCGCCATTACCTGGGGGCTTGAGCAGCGCTTCGGCCGGGCGCTGAAGGAGGCGGAGGAGAGGGCCGCTGCTTTCCAGGAGTAGCGAGACGATGCCCTCTGGGAGCTGGCCCGGGTTCGGGCCCAAATCCACGCTTCCGAGACCGCCAACAACCGTCTCCGGCGGGAGGCCAAGGCTAAGGAGGATGCCCTCCGGGAGCTCGAGGGCCTTGGCGTAAGCCTGGGCTCCAGGAGCAGCGCCGAGGCCGCGCCGGCAACTTTCACGGAGGCTGTCCGTTTTCTCAACGCACAAGTCTCCGTGATCCCGGAGGCCACGGATGCCCGGGTGCGAGGCCGGGCAATCCCCGTGGTGGCGGCCGCGGCCAGGCTCATAGAGCACCGGGGGGTGGGCGCCCGAGCAATCGGGGGTCGCATCCCCCGGAGTTTCCCGGAATTTTTTGAGCCCACGCGCCGGGAGGTGGAGCAGCTGGCCGGGGGCTTCCACGACCGGATCATCCGGGCAAGGTTCCTGGCACCGGCGCCTCCGGGAGCTGATGCACCGGCTCTGGCGGGAGCCCCCCGGGGGGAGGACACCAATGACCAAGTATGAGCCTCCCCCCGGGTCTTAGATAGGACCCTTTTTGCTTTCTTAGGATTTTGTTACCGGTAGCTTCTTAGAAGAAGCCCCGGACACTTGTAAAAAGATATTTTGAAATGCAATAGAATTGAAAGTTTTTCTAAGTCTATATGAATGCACTTTTACCAGGTTTCCCGGGAGGTTACTCCCGGGCGAAGGTTCGGAAGAAGTTCCCCAGGGACGGGGCCTTTGAGCCCAGGTAAGTGCCACCCGGGGGATTGCCCGGCCTCCTTAATTTTGTTAAGCCTCTTCTCCAGGGAGCGCGGCGGGGGCGTCGTCCGGGAGCCAATCCGGTTGCGATGGCACCCGGAGTGGCACCTGGACAACTTTGATAATCATCGCGCCGAACTATCCCCTCCACGCCTGGGGTCCCGGATGATCCCCCCTTCGGATACTTCCACCAGCGGGCTATGAGTATTGGCCCGAGGACTTGCTCCGGGAAGCCCAGCGCCACATACGCGGCTTATACCGGGACCTGGCCCGGGAGCTATCGGAAAGTCTCTGGGAATATTAGGCGTAGGAATCTTAGGGCGTAGAGAATTTTCAGATTATGGCCCGGGTTGTACCGTTTCCGATGCCCACCGGAGGGGGAAGATGTCCTCTGGTTGAATGATCAATAAAGCTGTGTTTGCTTGTTGCTTTGAGAATTTTCTTTTGATAAGATAGAGCTAAGTTTGCTCGTTTTTCTTGGATGGTCCGGACGACTCCCGGGGGCTCCTTATCCCCCCCCACAGCGGGCCGGAGGGTGGCTCCGCGCGCTGTGGGGGTGACAAAGCTCCCGGGATGAAGGCCCGTGACAAGAATTTTTCCAAGTTAAAAGATTCCAAGACGAGGTTTCCGGGGGGAGTTTTTCCGGGGAACAATCATCCGGTCGCCGTGAAAATGGGGAGCCGGGAATAAGGTCTCCAGGGAAAACGTATCCAAGAAAAACCAGAGACAAAATTTCCGGAGGTAATTTTTCCGGGAGACAATCGTCCAGTCGCCGTGAAAACGGGGAGCCGGGAATAAGGTCTCCGGGAAAGAAATATCCAAGAAATCCCAGAGACAAAATTTTTGGAGGTAATTTTTCCGGGTGACAATCGTCCAGTCGCCGTGAAAACGGGGAGCCGGGAATAAGGTCTCCGGGAAAGAAATATCGAAGAAATCCGTCCCGCTGGGGGGACTATCAACTCCCGGAGGAGGATGTGCCCGATGACGGGTCTGAGTGTTTGGGTAGGGGACTAGTCTCCCAAAGTGACTCGTTACCACAGTCCCTGAGGACCGGGTTGCCGCTTTGTAACATCCTAAGTTTTGGGGTGAAAAGTTTCTTTCTTAAAAATCATGCATGCATATGTCTCTCCTAGATCAACCAAATCAGCCTCAGCTTTATTCTGTTCTAGCCCTAAAATCTCCAAAATCTATCCTGTGACCCAAGTCAATATCTGACTTTCCAGATTTGATCTATCAGTTATCCTAAATCTAAAAGCCTTCAGAACCCAGATTCAATTCTATCTCTAACTTCCAGATTTTTCAACTCTTTTCTGTTTTCGAAAACAGAAATATCTTTTACCCTAAGTTTCAGAAATCCAGATTTAATCAAAATCTTAGCCAAGTTCAGACCAGATTATTCTTGGATTATGATCAAGGGTATGCCAATACCTTAATCCAAAAAGATGGCAGCCAGATTTTACCATCTAAACCTTTTTCGCAAATCAGTCCAAGAGTATCGCAGATCAGTCCTTTTTCCAGATTTTCCAAAAGCCTAAAAAGGCAAAATGTTGCAAATCATCTCCAAATTCAAATCTGATCCAGGGAACACCTCCCAAATGCTTTTCAACACAAATTCTTCTTTTATGAGTATCTCAAAATCAAACCCTAAATCCTAGAATTCGAAATCAATTGAAATTCAGATTTCAATTACCCTAAAATACCCTATTTTCAGTTCATATCAAAAATCATCCGAACATCTCAAATTTTATCTTCTATCTGTGCCATCATCTGTTGAATCAAGTCTACCAGATCAGTGCAATCAAAATCAGATCAAACCTTCCAAATCATCAGATTTACAGATCAGTCCAAATCAAGAATTGGAAATTGTAATCAGGCCCTAATTCGACCAGCAGCTGCAATGCACGACCAGAAGCTCGCCGTGCGTTTGCGCCGCGCTTGCTCGCCGCCGGCCACGCCTCGCCTCGCCTGAGCTCGTGCTCACTTGAATCTGCATGTGCACACGCGTCCACGCCCCAGCCATCGCCGTGGCAGCACCATTGAACAGCACTTTCTTCTGTGCGCGACCAGCAGCAGCCATTGTCAGCACCCTCTTGCCACGTTGCTTGCTTTGCCAGCCGTTGTCGCCACCGCCTTGCACCGCCCGACATTGATGAGTCCCGATGTAGCACAGCTTTGCCTCGCCAGTGCACAGTCGCGTCACCGCTCGCCATTGTTGCATCTGCGCCCGGCAACTCATGTCAACTGACACCAATTCAATGCTGTTTAAACCTTGCAAGCATCGCCCTCTGGTCTATATAAGCAGCCATATCTTGAGCGATCTTCTCATCACCAGGACTTACCCAAATTTCCAAATCTCCTCGCCGTCGTCTTCTTCTCCGGCGAGTCCAGATTGAGGCCTCACGGTGCCAGCACGCCCTGCTGCACCTCTCACCGAATTAACAGCACCAGAAGGTATAGCTCATCTCCCTCATCGTGCTGTACCATCTAATTGAGTTATCTTGCATCCAGTCGCCGGTGATCACTAGAAAATCTCGATTGCCCTGTTCTGGCAATGCAGGCCAATTTACTTCGAATCAACTCTCGAACCTGTGAAGAAAAATGATCAATGAACCTTTTGAAGCAAGCCTATGCATCAATATCTCCAGATTGAGCTCGAATTGAAGTTTTCCCTAATTTTGAGCTTCTCCAGAAACCGGCGATCGTCTCCAGGCTTCTCCGGCCATCCTCCGGCCAAATTGATTGTGCAGATAGCTTTCTCTTACCCATCTATCCCTTCCCAAGCTTAGAATTGAGTTCACTCAGCCTGTATCAAAAAGCCCCAAATCTCATGTCATCTTCTCCGGCGCAGTTCACCGGAAATCCTTTCCCGGCCGTTTCAGCTTCATCCACTTTGTCATTCAGGTGTGCCTCAACTTCCTGAGCATATTTGTCTTCTAGCTCGATCTCTAAAACTGCCCAGAATTCAAGTTATAGCCATGCCAAGATTTTTGTCCAGTGGCTTCACTGTGCCGTGTCGCCACCACACTTCTCCTTTGAATTTCATCATCTTCCAGCCATTTTCAGCTTTGGATCCTGTTGAATGATTTGTTCCTGTTATCAATGCCTACCTCCCAGACAAAGTGGTGCATCATTTGGAGCCCTAGATCAAAATTTATGCCAAGCCCTAGTTTCTGGCCATGTCAAGATCAATGCCAGACTATGTCAGTCAGTGGCATTAGCCCTTTTCACTCCCTTCCAGATGTGCATTTTGGGCATAACTTTGTCTCTTAGATTCCTGAGGTTGTGATTTACATTTTCTTCTTCTATCACAACTTGATTTGAGCCCTTGAAATGCATGTTATGCTAAACCCTAGCTTTTGACACTATCTCAGTGCATGCCAGCCAATGGCATTGGCCTTGTTTACCCACTTCTGATTGTGCAATTTGAAAACCACTTTGTCCACTGAATTTGTAGAGTTATGATCTACATTTTCTTCTACTGTCATAACTTGAGATAAGCTCTCTAGTTTTCCTTGAAGTTATGTCAGATTCTTGATCCGAATGTCAATCTGCTGACATTCGCTGTTTTTGATCAAACCAGCCACAAAACTGATGTTCTTATTGTAACCTTGAGATCCTAAGAGCATCTAACATCCATTCTTAGCCAATTCCTTGAAACCCTAGATCTCAACTCAGTTCAGCTTGTAATCTCAATTATCTCCAGTATCGTTCAATCTTTCTTGTTGAGCATATATATCTGCATATAGATCATAAATCATTTAATATATATAAGTAATATTTGTGTGTATTGTTTGGTTTGTCGTCGAGCAGATTCAGAAGCTGAATTTGAGGACTTCACTGTTGATCCGTCATCAACTGCTGTTTCTTACGACGCGGAAGGCAAGTCATATCCTTGGTCATCTTGAACCTATATTTTAAATGTTGCTAAAACATAACCTTGAATATAGATAATATTGCATGAGAAAGATTGAGAATGGTTGATTTATGAATTGGCAGTACTAGACTGGTTATCTGTGAAATGTGAAATAAACAAGTTTTGAGCCATGAACTATTATATATGTATGTATATATTTATATTTATGAAATAAAACCCCTAGTCGTGACCAGAAAAATGGTATGGATGGCGGTAGCACTGGAGGTGCTAAACTGCGAAGGAATGCAGGCACTGAAGGTGCAGGGTTGTGGATGGTCTGGTCACTGGCATATAAGGACTAGAACCTTGTGTTGTGCGTCTAGTGGCATGAACAACGTGCTAACTACAAGCCTGGTATGGGACAGGCCTGAACAAGTACTTATGTGGATCGCACATGACACCCCTGCTGGAATTGTGTAGTGATGCACGTTTGGGCACGGAGGATGGCTCCCACACATATCACTGAAGGTGATCAAGCACGCTGACCCAGTAATGGGAATAAGCAAAGGGGTGGAGGTTAGGGTACAACCTACCACAAGTGTGTCTCGCGGAGAGCCACAGGGTCGGGGGTGAATTGTGAGTGATACATAACAAAAGTTCTTGTTGTTTCCACCTTGCTGCTCACAATATGAAGTGAGTCAGGGGTCCAATCATTTTGTTATGATAGGAAAGGCTTGAAAGTGGAATATCTTGCGGGTAAATTGGTACCTCTCTGCAGAGTTAAAAACGTATTCGAATACTCCGAGCTCCCGGGTTTATAGGAGTCTGCTGCGGTGGATTAAATCCACGGGGTGTGACACAAGTACTATTTTCTAAATAAAATGTGTTAAATCAAGATTACCCAAATGACATGAGTTGTCATGATAAGGAGTGCTGCCATGGGCTGTCGTGTGTCGACGTGTCGCGGTAGTGCTATAATCTAGTGAACATGAATGATGATGTTATGTTATGAAAAGTGCTGCCATGAAATAAGATGAGATGAGGTATGAAAGAAAAAGGTTATTTTACAAACATCCATAATTCTTGACTAGTCTAGGTTCATATCATCACTACTATATGTATCTACTCTTACCTATGACTTGCTGAGTACGTAAGTGCTCACCCTTGCAACCTACAAATCAGTAGATGGAGCGTTCAATGACCAAGATGAAGGCATGGAGAACTTCTTGGATCCAGAAGGAGAAGAGTCAGTCCCGTCATTGCCCTGATGTGTGTTGTTCTGCCGTCCACTTCTCTTTGTGGGTGGGTCACCTATCTTCTGCTGTGTAGATGTTATTTTGCTAAACCATGTTTGCCGTGAAGGCATTGTAATCTTCTTATGTAATATCAAGGCCAGCAGGCCACACTGCTTAACTATTTTGTAAGTTACTCTGTTGCAATGTGAATATACTCCTGTGCTTGACTTATCCTGGGAAGTCAAAGGTATGTGTATGCTATGCATATATGGGACTAGCTGCAGCGAGCTAGGTCTCTTCAGGAGTAGTCGTAGTCCCAGTTTCGGGGCGCGACACACTTACACCCTCAGTCCACGAGGGGTGATCGTAAGCCGCCCTACAGGAGGGACTTCTTGGGTCATGAGAGCCCACTTCCTCACGGGGAGGGCATCCTCGTTGAGAGGGCATCCTCACGGCGAGGGCATCGCCTTGAGGGGCGGTAATACAAAAAACCTGCATTGAGACAGTTGAAGGAAAATCCAGTTGTATTAACAATGAACCAAAATACAACGCCTCCCCCCGCGAAATCGCGAAAGGAGAGGGAATGGTGATTACAATGTCCCCCCTCCCCCTCCAGCACAATCGCTCCGGGGGAGGGGACGGTGAGTACAGGGTCCCCCTTCCCCCTTCGGCGTAATCGCTCCGGGGGAGGGGACGAGCCCGTGTAGGCTAGACGTAAAACTTGCGAAGTAAACGCAAGTTCCACGTATGCTTTAGCTCTTGCTCTTGAAGGTTGGAGAGCTTGTAAGCCCCCGAGCCCAGGACTGCCGAGATCCTGTAGGGGCCCTCCCACTTGGGGGAGAGCTTGCCCTGGGCTTGGGGGTCTGTGATGCGCTTGAGGACAAGGTCCCCAAGGCGGAAAGCCCTCTCGCGCACGCGCTGGTTATATGCGCGCGCCATTTCGCGCTCGTAGATGGCGTGGCGGAGGAGCGCTCGGTCGCGTTCCACTTCCATGAGATCGATCTCCAATCACTGATTCGCCTCATTGGCTTGGTACGCTACGGTCGTAGCTCCATCTAGGAGCTCGACTCGCAACGACCAAAAGCCAATCTCCGAGGGGAGGACTGCCTCAGCCCGTAGACCACGGAGAAGGGAGTTCGTCCCGTCGCCCGGCTCGGAGTCATGCGCATAGAGCAGAGGATGCTAGGGAGCTCCTCTGGCCATGCACCCCGCTTAGAAGCAGCCTGCTCGAGTCGTCAACGTAACCCCTGTAGGATCACGCCGTTGACCCTCTCAACGGCCCCATTGCTCTAGGGATGGGCCACTGAAGCGAAGTGGATGGTGAGCCCCAGGCCTTCACAGAATTCCCGGAAATATGCCGAGTCGAATTGGATCCCGTTATCAACAGTGATTTCCCGGGGGACACCAAAACGACAAACGACGTTTTTCCAGAAAAATCGCTATACAGCCCGGGATGTGATGCTGGCCAAGGGTTCAGCCTCTACCCACTTAGCAAAGTAGTCGACCGCGACCACCGCATACTTGTATCCCCTGGGCGCTGGGGGGAAGGGCCCTAGGAGGTCCATCCCCCAGCGCGCGAAGGGCCAAGTGATGGGGATAGTCCGCAGCGCTACGGGGGGGAGGTTCGAACCCTTGGCCATCTTCTGGCAAGCCTCGCACGCGGAGACAAGGTCTCGCCCGTCGCGCATTACTGTGGGCTAGTAAAAGCCCTGGCGAAGAGCCTTGGCCGCGATGGCGCGCGGGGCTAGGTGAGAGCCGCAGCTCCCCGCGTGGATGTCTTCGAGGAGTTGGAGTCCCTCTGGCCATGGGAGGCAACGGAGGAGGGCGGAAGCCCCCTGCTTGTAGAGCTTCCCCTCCAATAGGAGGTATGCCCGGGCTTTGGCCTGGAGGCGCTTAGCCTCGGTCTCGTTAGGAGGGTCCCCCTCCCACTTGAAGGAGACAAGGGGGGTCCATCCATGACGGAGTCCGGGTGATCTCGACGACCTCCGGGACACGAGGCTCGTCGCCTGTGTCCAGGGAGGTCACCGAGGGCTTTGCGATGATCTCCAGGAATGCCCCTTTGGGGAGCGGTTCCCGGGCGCTGGCCGCCCGGGCTAGGGCGTCGGCCCGGTCATTGTCCCTTCGTGGGATATGCCGGGCTTCGAGGCCGTCGAAGTACCTCTCCATCTTGCGCACCTCCTGCAAGTAAAGGCTCAGGTTTGCGTCATGGCACAAGTAAGACTTGTCCATTTGGCAAACCACGAGCTACGAGTCTCCCTTTACTAGGAAGCGTCGAATCCCCAGGGAGCGTGCAAGACGCAACCCGAGGAGCAAAGCCTCGTATTCGGCGACGTTGTTGGTTGCAGGGAACTCGAGCCGCACCGCGTACTCAAGTTCCTTTCTCTCGGGGCTCCGGAGGACTACTCTTGCACCGGCCCCGGTGAGACACAGGGACCCATCGAACAGAAGTGTCCAATGGTCGCTGCGTCGGGGCGACACGGGGAGGTCTTCGTCCCTAGGCCCGGAGGCAGGGGTCCACTCAGCCACCAAGTCGGCGAGGACCTGTGACTTGATTGCGGAGCGGCCTGTGAGGAAAAGGGAGAAGGGGGTGAGCTCGGCCCCCCACTTCCCGATCCGGCCGGTGGCCTCCTTGTTCCGCAGCACCTCCCCCAGGGGGAGGGCCGACGGGACGGTGATGGGGTGTCCCAGGAAGTAGTGACGAAGCTTCCGGGATACCATCAGGAGGGCGTAGCAGATCTTCTCCATCTCCGTGTACCGAGTTTTGGCCCCTTGGAGGGCTTCACACACGTAGTACAAGGGACGCTGCTGCCCACCTTGCTCTATACCAATACCGCGCTTACGGCGACCGGGGTCGCGGCAAGGTAGAGGAGCAAGGGCTCTTCCGGAGACGGGTTCATGAGCATTGGAGGGCTCGTGAGGTACTTCTTTAGGTCGTCGAAGGCCTCCTGGGCCTCGGGGGTCCACTGGAACCACTCGAGCCCTCAGAGGATCTTGAAGAATTGAAGGCCACGTTCCCCCTGTAGGAAATCGAGTAAGCTACACTAGCAGAATTTCATATATCTTTACTCGAAAACTGCAAATAATAGATCATAGATTAGATTGTTACCAGTAGCGGAAGCAGATTTGATGTAACGATCGAATGTTCGCAACAACCGTTTGCGGATCATCCAGAACAGTGGATGTAGATGACAACGATTGCTCACGGATCGTCCTGATCAGCGCAGCAATTGCAGCAGCGCCTCTACCGGTATCCACACGTACTGGGATGGAACGTTGTGCAATGGTGTGCTAGCACCAATTTGCACAACAAGGGTTTTTAGGGCTATTACTTTAGAGGTAGCAGCTAGGGCTTTTCTGTGTGTTTTCTCAAGGCCCATCATACCTCTCTATATATAGGGCCAAGCAGGAGAAATCATAACAAATTAGGTTTCCTGATATTATACGAATCTTATCCGAACTGCCCATGCAGAAGAAATCCTAACAGATTAGGTTTCCTGATTTTATACGAATCTTATCCGTATTGCAGGATGAGACTAATATTAAATCTTCGTATCTGATACGTTAATTTCATAACAGACCCAATCCGGATCTGATACGAAAACCCATAACAAACCCAATCCGAATGTATAAGGAGTCTAATATTAAGTCTCCGAATCTGATATGGAAACCTATACCAAACCCAATCCAAATGGATAAGGAGTCTAAACCCAATCCAAATACATAAGGAGTCTAATATTAAGTTTCCGAATCTGATATAGAAACCCATATCAAACCCAATCCAAATGCATAAGGAGTCTAACATTAAGTCTCCAAATCTGATATGGAAACCCAAAATAGACTTAATCCGAATTGCATTGTTCCAACCCGTTAAGTGTGTGACCCTGTAGGTTCATGTATATTTAGTCACAACCCGAGAATACTTACCCGAATTGTAAGTCGGTAGTGGCCCCTAGCAGGACATAACGACTATCCAAATACACACAAAGATCATAATCAGCAAACCTATATAATGTTTTCATGTTGATCCTCTTGCCATACAATACCAGATTAAACCCAAGGTAGAAAATGTGCCACTCTTGCACAGTTCAATCCTTTCTCGATCTCATAGTGAATTGATCTTCTTGTAGTTGACACTTCAACCACAAACGGCATGGCCATGCACTTCTCAATTCATCTATATCGAGAGGCCCAGAGATATCTCTCTCATTTTATAAGATATGCAAATTCCATCTTAACTATTCATATTCCTCCGCATGGCTCATAGTATACCCGAATATTACCTTTATTACTACTTAATTAAAAGTAGCGTTTGGTACTATCAAAGTATACTACTACGCATGTAGGAAACTATGATGGTCTCAGGTCTAAGGATCAATCATAAACATTATTTGAGACCTACTGATGACACTTAAATAACAAATCCAAACAGTGTCTCAAAATGGGTCTATCCAACATTATATTCTCCAATATATGTCCACATTATTGATTTGATATTTTGTATCCATAGTCCGTGAAACATAACCATCAATCAATAAATGTGCTGATCCATTAATCAATAATGTCCTATTTAAAGATAATGGATCAGGGACTATATTAGAATAATATCATCAAATAAATTTAGAGTCTCACGAACAAGTCACATACTTGTTGATCAAACCAAGATGATAATTTATTCAAAAATAATATATTATTCAAATGTTCATAAATATAACAAAGATAAATACATCTCTGTGATTTGCTCTAGGACATATCACTAACAAACTCCCACTTGGACTAGAGTCAATCACAAATGTATCTAATACCTATTGCTCTAGTATGCACCTCATGCTTTGGTTGCGGGAGAGGCTTTGTCAACGGATCAGCAACATTCAAATCCGTGGACACTTTGCAAATCTTCACATCACCTCTATTCACGATTTCTCGGATGAGGTGATAACGCCTGAGTATATGTTTGGATTTCTGATGAGACCTTGGTTCCTTGGCTTGCGCAATGGCTCTACTATTGTCACAATAGAGATCCACTGGGCTTGAAATACTAGAAACCACACCAAGTTCAGAGATGAACTTTTTAATCCAAACAGCTTCTTTAGCAGCTTCAGAAGCAGCAATGTACTCTGCTTCTGTTGTAGAATCAGCGACAGTTTCTTGCTTGGAACTCTTCCATCTTACAGCTCCTCCACTAAGGCAAAATACAAAACCAGATTGCGATTTGAAATCATCTTTGTCGGTTTGGAAGCTAGCATCGGTGTAGCCACTAACAACGAGCTCTTCCTCACCACCATAAACCAAGAACACATCCTTAGTCCTCCTCAAATATTTAAGGATGTTTTTTACAGCAGTCCAGTGACTCTCACCTGGATTTGATTGGTATCTGCTTGTAACACTTAGAGCATAGGAGACATCTGGGCGTGTACATAGCATGGCATACATAATAGATCCAACAGCAGAAGCATATGGAATCTTATTCATTCGGTCCCGCTCATCACATGTCGAAGGACATTGACTCTTGCTAAGACTAATGCCATGTGACATAGGTAGAAAACCTTTCTTGGAATCGTGCATATTGAATCTATTCAATACTTTGTCAATATATGTACTTTGGCTTAATCCAATTAGCCTTTTAGATCTATCTCGATAGATCTTAATGCCCAAAATATATGCTGCCTCACCTAAGTCTTTCGTAGAGAAGCTACTTTTCAATGAGGACTTCACAGAATCAAGCATAGGAATATCATTTCCGATCAGAAGTATGTCATCCACATATAAGACCAGAAAAACAAGTGCGCTTCCATTTACCTTTTTATAAACACAAGGCTCTTCTTCATTTTTGATGAAACCAAACTGTTTGACTACTTCATCAAAACGAAGATTCCAACTCCGAGAAGCTTGCTTCAACCCATAAATGGATTTATGAAGCTTGCATACTTTCTTAGTATTATCTGGATCGACAAAACCCTTAGGCTGTGCCATATACACATCCTCACTTAGGTTTCCATTTAGGAAAGCCGTTTTGACATCCATCTGCCATATCTCATAATCGAAATAGGCAGCAATAGCTAGGATGATCCTGATTGACTTTAACATAGCAACGGGCGAAAAGGTTTCATCATAATCAACACCTTGAATTTGCTTGAAACCTTTTGCAACTAATCGTGCTTTATGGATATAAACATGACCATCCATGTCAATCTTTTTCTTATAAACCCATTTGCACTCAATGGCTTTTACACCATCAGGCAGATCAACCAAGTTCCACACTCGATTGTCATGCATGGATTCAATTTCGGATCTCATGGCTCCAAGCCATTTCTTAGAGTCAGGGCTCATCATCGCTTCTTCGTAAGTCTTAGGTTCATCATTATCTATCAATAATACTTCACCTGCTCCATTGTAAGGAGCATGTACCTTCCAGGTGCGTGACGTACCCTTTCAGACCTACGTATAACCGGTGCTTGTCCTGCATCATTTTCTACATTGTTTTGCAGGTCTTGCTGAGCTTCAGTGGGTGCTGAAACAATTTCCAGTGGTTCCTGAATTTCTTCAAGTTGCACTGTGCTCCCACTTACTCCTTTTGAAAGAAACTCTTTCTCCAAAAAGACACCGTTTCGGGCAACAAACACTTTGTTTTCTTCTCGATTATAGAAATAATATCCTTTTGTTTCCTTAGGATAGCCCACAAAGAAGCATTTATCTGATTTGGGTTTGAGCTTATCAGACATTAAACGTTTTACATAAACTTCACAACCCCAAATCTTAAGAAAAGACAATCCAGGACGCCTTCCATTCCATATCTCATATGGTGTCTTTTCTACGGCTTTTGATGGAGCCCTATTTAATGTGAACGCAGCTGTTTCTAGAGCATATCCCCAGAAGGACAATGGAAGATCAGTTTGGCTCATCATTGACCGAACCATGTCCAACAAGGTCATGTTCCGTCGTTCTGACACATCATTCCATTGAGGTGTTCCTGGCGGGGTCAATTGTGGAACAATTCCATGTTGTTTTAGATGATCACCAAATTCTTGGCTCAAATATTCCCCTCCACGATCAGATCGTAGGGTTTTGATTGTCTTGCCAAGTTGATTTTGTACTTCATTCTGAAATTCCTTGAATTTATCAAACGTTTCAGATTTATGCCTCATTAAGTAGACATATCCATATCTACTAAAGTCATCGGTAAAAGTTATGAAGTACTGAAAACCACCTCTAGCTGTTGAACTTAATGGTCCACATACATCAGTATGAATAAGAGCCAATAAGTCATTTGCCCTTTCACTTTCACCCGTGAAAGGTGCCTTTGTCATTTTGCCAAGTAAACAAGATTCACACACATCAAATGATTGAAAATCAAATGAGTCTAGAAGCCCATCTTTCAGGAGTTCCATGATGCGTTTCTCATTGATATGGCCTAAACGACAATGCCAGATAAACGTGGGATTCAAATCATTGGACCTAAGCCTCTTGGTACATATGTTATAGACAGGTAATTCAAGACTTAGCTGATAAAGCCCATTCTCCAATGAGGCATTACCATAAAACATATCATTTAAATAAAAGGAACAACGATTGTTCTTTATTCTAAATTCATAACCCAGCGTGTCCAAACACGACACGGATACAATGTTTTTGCTTATGGCAGGAACATAATAACAGTTATTAAGTTCTAAAACTAATCCTGAAGGTAAAGCTAATATAAAAGTTCCAACAGCTAAGGCTGCAACTCTTGCTCCATTACCAACGCGAAGTTGAACCTCGCCCTTAGCCAAATTTCTACTCCTTTTAAGCCCCTGCATCGAAGTGCAAATATGAGCATCCGATCCGGTATCAAATACCCAAGAGTCGGAAGGAGAAGTAGCTAAATGAACTTCTATAACATATATACCTGAAGGAGTCTCACTTTCCTTCTTTTTCTTTAAATCTTCCAAGTATTTCTTGCAATTCCTCTTCCAATGGCCAGATTCCTTGCAATAGAAGCATTCAGTAGTAGGGGTGGCACTTGGCTTGGACTTTCCTTTGGAATTAGGTTTAGTGCTAGAGGATCTTTCTAGAGCTTTGCCCTTTCCCTTAGCCTTGCCCTTGCCCTTCTTCTTAAAGCTTTTTCCCTTTTGAACCATCATTACATTATTTGGGTTTTTCTTAATGTTCTGTTCCGCTGTTTTAAGCATCCCATGCAATTCGATCAATGATTTCTCCAGATTATTCATGTTATAATTCATGACAAACTGGTCATAGCTCGGAGGGAGCGATTGGAGAATCATATCAGTAGCCAACTCTTGACTAAGGGGAAAACCAAGTTTTTCCAATTCTCAATGTAACCAATCATCTTGATCACATGAGGACTGACCGAGCTTCCTTCTGCCAACTTGCAATCATGCAATTTCTTGGTGGTCTCATATCTTTCCACCCTGGCCTGCTCCTCGAATAAGTTTCTAAGAGACACGGCCATGTCATAAGCTGTCATGTTCTCATATTGCTTCTGAAGCTCAGAGTTCATCATGACAAGCATTAGACAGCTGGCATCAAGTGCGTCATCAGTATGCTTTTTATAAGCATCCTTTTGAGCACGTAAAGCACTAGCGGCTGGTTCATCAGGTATAGGAGTCTCTAGAATATAGTCCTTTTTCTCTTGTTTGAGAACAATTCTCAAGTTTTTATACCAGTCAATAAAATTTGTTCCATTGAGCTTTTCTTTATTAAGGACATATCGCAAACTGAAATTGTTTGAGGAGCTACCAGTATCCATGGTCTACAACAGTAAAGAAATGCAAAATTTTAGCATTATATTTATGAAAAATCTTTTATTAAACAATTCAATAAAAGATGTACCAACTATATATTTTAGAAAAAATCCCTCAAAGAAATATATATAGTAGGCCAAGATCCATATTTCACTAAGTTCTAGTGAGCTTTGGCATCACTGCTAGAAACCTAGTTATTTAGGTAAGCAACTCCTTACTAATTATATCATATATAACTCTTGTTTGTTAGGTGTCATCCCAACACCATGCCCCAAAGCCCAAAACCGTTTTGATGGCTTTGTTAAGTTAAACCAATTCTATGCTTATGGGTGTCCAACACACATCCTGCCTTATTAAGATAATTGATGGTGCCCTGATTTGTCAGACCCACCAAGCAACGATCAAAATCTTGACAGGTGCAGCAATTGGAAGGGTATAATAAACACTTAATTTTTATGAGGGGTTAAAACATGGTAAAACATCCATATGCACGAAAATAACCATCAGCTAGATGATCTAATAGGTGCAATTTCGACTATATTTAACTTCCGTTGGCAGTAACCTTGGCCAGGAAAGACCGCGACTGTTTTCACTCACACCATGAAGGAAAGCGTTCCGTCAAGCGAGGCTTATTAAGAAAAACCTTATGATGTGTTCTTTCCTTAGACACCAAAGTTGACAGCTTCTGGTTGTCAAGTATAATCTTTATGTTTCATGAGGGGTTAAAAGATGTCACAACATCTATATGCATGAAAATAATCATCAATTAGATAATCTCACATGCATAACTACGACTATATTTAATTTCCGTTGGCAGTAACCTTGGCCAGGAAAGACCGCGACTGTTTTCGCTCACACCATGAAGGAAAGCGTTCCGCCAAGCCGGGCTTATTAAGAAAAACCTTATGATGTGTTCTTTCCTTAGACACCAGAGTTGACAGCTTCTGGTTATCAAATATAATCTTTTTTTTATTTAAATTAATCATATTAATCAAATTTTCTAACCAAGCTGATTGGTTTAAATCCCCTTAAGTCATTCATATTAACTCCAATATGAATATCTCGAATAGGCAGTTAATGTCATATATAGATCCAATCTATACACATATGATTTAGAAGATCTAATATACTATTGTCATATAAACCCTAACATCACCTCTCTCTGGCCCATGCTAGGATCATTAGACATTAGTTCATATTAAAGTCGGCCAAAAAATTGTTCATCACAACACTTGGATGTCAAAACAAACATGTATAATGAAACTTATACGGTAACAGATTGAATGAACTAGTAGATCTAATATACTATAACTTCATATATCACACATATATATAATTAATCCAGATCTAATACTATACAGGATGGCTCTGATACCACTGTAGGAAATCGAGTAAGCTACACTAGCAGAATTTCATATATCTTTACTCGAAAACTGCAAATAATAGATCATAGATTAGATTGTTACCAGTAGCGGAAGCAGATTTGATGTAACGATCGAATGTTCGCAACAACCGTTTGCGGATCGTCCAGAACAGTGGATGTAGATGACAACGATTGCTCACGGATCGTCCTGATCAGCGCAGCAATTGCAGCAGCGCCTCTACCGGTATCCACACGCACTGAGATGGAACGTTGTGCAATGGTGTGCTAGCACCAATGTGCACAACAAGGGTTTTTAGGGCTATTACTTTAGAGGAGGTAGTAGCTAGGGCTTTTCTGTGTGTTTTCTCAAGGCCCATCATACCTCTCTATATATAGGGCCAAGCAGGAGAAATCCTAACAAATTAGGTTTCCTGATATTATACGAATCTTATCCGAACTGCCCATGCAGAAGAAATCCTAACAGATTAGGTTTCCTGATTTTATACGAATCTTATCCGTATTGCAGGATGAGACTAATATTAAATCTTCATATCTGATACATTAATTTCATAACACCCCCGACCGCGAGATGAAGCGGCTCAGCGCGGCTAAGCGGCCGGCGAGTCACTGGACATCCTTGATGGAGCGTGGCGGGGGCATGTCCAAGAACGCCCAGATATTTTCGGGGTTCGCCTCTTTGCCCCGTTGGGACACAAGGAAACCCACGAGCTTACCCCCGCGCATGCCGAAGGCGCACTTCTCCGGGTTGAGCTCAACCCATAAGTGCGGAGGTTGCGGAAGGTTTCCTCTAAGTCGTCGACATGGGCAGTTGCGCGGGGACTTTTGACGACCGCGTCGTCGACGTAGACTTCGACGTTGCGACCGATTTGGTCCTTGAAGACCAGCATTATGAGGCGCTGGAAGGTCGCTCCCGCGTTCTTTAGCCCGAAGGGCATGTGGACGTAGCAGAAGGTTCCGAGGGGAGTTATGAAACTCGTCTTTTCCTTGTCCCCTTCCGCCATCCGGACTTGATGATAGCCCGAGTATGCGTCCAGGAAGCTCATCAACTCACACCCCGCGGTGGAGTCGACCAGTTGGTCAATCCGCGGGAGTGGGAAGTTGTCCTTGGGGCATGCGCGGTTGAGGTCGGTGAAGTCCACGCACATCCGCCACTTGCCGTTCGACTTCTTTACGAGGACAGGGTTCGCGAGCCACTTGGGGTGAAAGAACTCCCGAATGAACCCCGCCTCTTGGAGTCGGGAGATCTCTACCTTGATCGCCTCTTGGCGTTCAAGGGAGAGTATCCTTAGCTTCTGCTTGATTGCGGGGTGACCGGGGGTCACCGCGAGCTTGTGCTCGATGATATCCCGGGAGACGCCCCGCATGTCGGAGGGCTTCCACGCAGGAAGGCCGCTGTTGCGCTGCATGCTCCTCGGAGAGCTCCGCCCCAACCCGGACGGTTTTGTCCCCGTCGTCCGGGGACAGCAGGATCTTCGGGAGGCCCCCTTCCGGACGCGGCTTGGGAAGGGGCCTCCCGGGAGGTATTACGGCAACGTCTGATTCCGGGGAAGAGACCTCCCCCCCGGTACCTTGATGATGTTGACGCTCCCGATCGTTGCGGCGGCGCGCTCGTATAGAGCACGGGCCACGTCTTGGTGGGTTGTCGCGAGGCCCGGGGATCTTCATGCAGAGGTTGTTTTGGTGGGTTGCAGCTCCCAGGCGGTTGATCGTGGTCCTCCCCATGATCTCGTTGTAGGAGGAGGGGAGGTCCACCACGTCAAACCGGACCATCTCAATCCGGTAGTTCTCCGGGGTGCCGAACGTCATGGGGAGGTCTACCTTCCCCACAGGGTGGATCGCCTTCCCCCTGCTGCGGACTGCAAGAGCTTCTCGTCCACCTGCATCTCCCTAAAAGCGTTCAGGTAGAGGACATCGGCGGAGCTCCCGCCATCCACGAGGATGCGGGCCAGGTGGCAGTTGTAGATAGTGGCGGAGAAAATAAGTGCGTCGTCATGGGGGAAGCGAACCCCGCGCGCATCTTCCGCCGTGAAGGTGAGGGGGACGTTTGACCACTTGGGTGGTGGAGACTTGTGTAGCACCCCCACTACCTTGACTTCGCGCGCGTATTCCTTACGCTGGTACTTGGAGTCCAGCCTGGAAGCGAACCCTCCCATGATGACGTTAACACGCCGCTGGGAAGTTTGGAAGGGGAGAGTTTCTGACGGCTCCCCCTCCTGCGCTCATCCCTACTGTCCCCCCATGGGAGCAGGAAGGGCCGGTAGAGCCGGCTGAGGGGGCAAGGAGGACGGAGTCCCCCCCCCCCCCAGCCCATGCTGGTCGAGGAACGCCACAAACTGCTGCAGTAGCTGGTGGCATTCCCGGGTGGCATAGGTACCGGACCGTGGAAAGTGCACCACGGTCCTTCCTTGCTTCTCCCCGCAGGGCCTTCCTGACCGCGGGACGACTGTCCTCCCCCACGGCCTCTCGGCTTGGGGAAGGGGCGGTTACCCCTAGGGGCGTCGCGCGAGCCGCCTCCGCCCTCGAGGACAAAAGTGTCCCGAGGCCGTGGCTCGTTACAACCCCCCTGCCTGAATCGTTTGAGGGGGTCCCTGGCCCCCCGATCAGCGGGGGTGGGAGCCCCCTGGTTTTTCTTCCAGAGGTCGTCCTCCTCCGCCCGAGCGTACTTTTCAAGTACGTTGAAGAGCTCGTCGGCGGAGGAGGGGCAGCTTCGGGAGAGCTTGTAACACCCTGATTTTGGGGGTGAAAATTCCTTTTCATGAAAATCATGCATGCATGTATCTCTTTAGAAGTAGCAAGATCAGTTCAATTCTAATCTATCGTAAGCCCCAAAAATCTCAAAATCTATCCTGAAGATCCAATTCAAGATCAGATTATCCAGAAATAATCTACTATCTATCCTGAGTATAAAAGCCTTCAGAAGTTAGATCAAATTCAATCTCTAACTCCCAGATTTATCAATCTCTTTCTGTTTTCGAAAACAAGAATTAATTGAATATTCTAATTACCCTAAATACCCTGAGTTTCAGAATTCAGATTTAACCAAATCATAACCTAATCTAGACCAAATTATTCATGGATTGTAATCATGGGCATACCAATGCCTTAATCCAAAAAGTTGGCAGCCAGATTCCATCATTTAAACCCTTTTTGCAAATCAGTCCAAATTATATCGCAGCTTAGTCCTTTTCTAATTTCCAAGAGCGCGAAAAGGCTAAAAGCCACAAATCAACTCCAGATCTCAATTTGATTCAAAGAATACCTCCTAAATGCTATTCATTACAAAATCTCCTTTTGTCAGCACATCAAAATCCCACCCTAAGTCTCAGATTTCCAAATTTTAACAAAACCAGACTCAAGATACCCTAATTACCCTGTTTTCACTTCAGTTCAAAATTGATCAAGAGTTCCCAGATTTCATCAGGTATTCTCTCAAATCATCCGTTGAATAAAGTTCTTCAAATCTGTGAAGTCGAAATCAGCCATAATCCTCAATATCTCAGATTTTACAGATTAGTCCAAATCAGAAAACTGAAATTGCAATCGAGTCCAGTCTCTTGTTTCGACCAGCAGCACCACCTTCGACCAGAGAAGCCGCGACCAGTAGCTGTGCCGTTTTCGACCTCGGGCCCAGCTGCGACCAGCAGCGCAACTACACCGCGAACCTCACCGCCGGTGGAGCTTCGCCGTTGCCAGCTTCGCTGCAACCCCGTCGCCACATGCGCGCACCAGATTGGTCGTAGCAGCACTGCAGCAGCACCAGCATCGCCCGAATCCTTCCTTCGCACGCGCACGCGCTCGCCTGCAGCAATGTCAGAAGCTTTGTGCCACATTGCTTCCATGCCGGAGCTGCCAGGCACTTTACCACTGCACCTGCCAGAGCACGCGATGACCGTGTTGAAAAGCCGTTGAGACCGCTGAACACCGCCACCGTAGCCAACCAGCTGGATATCCTCCCGATTGCTCCAAGTCTCGAGAGCCCCATTCTCCACTATTTAAGCCCCCCCGTAGCTCGCAGCAGTTCACTCCTCACCAGAACCAGCAAGTCTCGCTTCCTCCCGTTTCTTCTCGTCTTCTTCTTCGTCTCCGGCAAGCCGCCGAAGGGGAGAACGACGACAGGGAGCTTTGCTGCATCAACCTCCGATCCAAATTCGCCAGTAAGTGTCTCTGCCTCACCTCTATGTGCTGTACCAAGTAATTGAACTCCGGTGGTTCCTGTCGCCGGTGATCGCCGTTATTTGCTTTTGCCCTGTTCCAGCCTTGTAACCCGATTTAGCCAAAATTAGTACTCCTTTTAGTAGAAGCAATTGATCAGTAGATCCTTCCTTGCAAGCCCTTGCTGTTGGATTTCAAATTGAAGCTCGGATGGAGCCTTTCCCCTGTTTTCGCGCGCCACCGTGAGCTGTACACGTCGCCGGCCCGAATAGCTTCACCTCCGACCAAATTGACTGTAGCATTGTGATCCCTGAACTCCGTAGATGGTGTAGCCAAACCAAATTGACCGGAGCTACCTTGTATCAGCGGCGCCCCAGTGGCCATCTTCTTCGAGTCCGGCATCAACGCCGGCGAGCTCCAGTATTTGATTGCAACCCAGTTCCTCGCTGGAGAATGATCAGCAACACCCCAGAAGCGTTAATCCTCAACCAATTTTGAGTTTCATCATCTGTAGCTTGCGGCCACCGTAGCTCACCTTAGTTCCTGAAAACCGACGAGTTCAACCTCACCGTTCGTCGTCGTTTCATCGCCATTGTTCAATCTACTTTGTCCTGTAGATTTGCCTCAACCTACTGAGCATATCACTCCACTGCATCGCCCTTCGATGCTGTGCCAAATCGCAAGATATAGCCGTGCCAAGATCTGTCCAGTACCTATGTCTTGCCGTGTCGGCACCGTGATTTCTCATCGCCGTTCATCACCATCCGACCACCTTAGTTCCTGAAACCTCCACCACTGGATTCCTGTTGTCTTCGCCTACCTCCTAGACATAGTTGGCGAAGCAAAGCTCAAGAGGATCGATCAAACACTCAAGCCCTAGAATCTGGCCGTGCACTGACATTCAATTCTCTGTGTCCAGGGGCCTCTTTGCAAATTGCCTAAATTCTGGACTTTCCTGTGAAAACCACCTTGTCAAATAGCTACCTTATTACATTTTGCATCTAATGCTTTGATCAAATCACATTCTTCCCACTAGAAATTATCCAAACCACATCAATGCCATTCCTTGACAATGCCAGCCCTTATCAGTTCATGTCAACCAATGGCATTGGGCAAGTTTAACCACTTCTGGTTGTGCAACCTGAAAACCACCTTGTCCATTGAACTTGTAGAGCCATGTTCTACATTTTATTCAACTACCACACCTTGAGATAAACTCTCTAGCATTCTCTGAAGCTATGTCAAAACCCTGAACCGAATGTCGACCTTTGATGTTCGTCATTTTTGAGCAAAATAGCCGCGGACTTGATGTCCATATCGCAGCCTTGAAACCCTGAGAGTCTCTAGCATTCGTCCTGAACCCTAATTCCATAAATCTCCAAGATTAACTCAAATCCAGCTTTCAAGCTTACCAGTTCCAGTATCGCCGAGAGTATTTCTCCTTTGCATGTTGTATATAGATTATTAATGGATTGTGATTCCTGTTTGCTTGTTTGATCTTTGATTAGAATAAGAGCCTGAGTACAGAGATTTCGTCAGACCCGACATCGACTGCTGCACCTTACGACGCGTAAGGCAAGTCATATTCTTGGACATCTTGAACCTATATTTTATGAATTGTTAAGACATTGCCTTGATTATAAGCAGTATTGCATTTGATGAAATGACAAAGGTATGATATGGCAGTACTAGGCTGTATGCCGACAAAAGATGAGGAGATTCCTTATAAAATGATCAAACCGTGAGCCATAACTAATATATATGTATATATGTATATTCATGAAATAGAACCCTTGCCGTGGCCAGAGTTTGGTATGGAATGGTGGTGGCACTGACGAGTGCATGGTTTGTGGAATGCACTGGTCATGGGCATGTAAGGACTAGAACCTTGTGTTGTGCTTCTATGCGGCATGAAAAACGTATCAACCACTTGCCTGTTTATGGGACGGGCGCAACTTAGTAGCTTTCTTTAGTATTAGCTTTTCCCTGCAATGGTTGTCGATCCAGTGTCTTGCGAGAACTGGTGGGCCGCAGAAGGCCATGAGTGATGTGAGTTCAGAAAAATCATGAGAGGAAAAGGTGGAAAGAAGGAAGACGCCCTATGCCAGATTAAGTCATGCGCGACTGTAATCAAGAGAGGCTATGTGTCTTGCGAGAACATAGACCCAGGCTAGGAAGTAAGGCAGTGGGGAGGACCCACAACGGTACTTGAGACTTAACTGTCTATTTACTGGGCAGGGAGTTGTTAATGCTAGGACTGTAAAATGTTGTGTCATCTCGGCCTTGTCACATGCGTAAAAGTCGCATGGAGAGGTACCGACTTGAAAGCCCAATGATTGGTGGATTAAAGTGGTACACCTTTGCAGAGTTAAAAACGTATTCGAATACTCCGAGCTCCCGGGTCTATAGGAGCCTGCGCGCTGTGGATCCTATCCACGTCGATGTGACACAAGTATGTTTTCTAAATAAAATATGGCTAGACTTAGCTCATGTGTGCTTGACATGTGTTGTCATGAAATGAGGTGCTAACATGGGCAGACATGTGTTGTCGTGCTATGGTAGTGCTTCTAAGAGTTTATAAAAGATATTAATGATATGTCATGATGAGCACTGCCATAGATTTGGAAAGAGAAAAAGTATCTTGCAACCTTCCCTCCTTCCCTAATAGCATAGGTTCATATCATTCTACTATATGTATCTACTCTTATCTATGACTTGCTCAGTACGTAAGTGCTCACCCTTGCAATTCACTATCCAATAGATGGAAGGTCCCTGATCAAGACGAAGGCCTGGATAACTTCTTGGATCCCTGAAGGAAGAGAGTCAGTTCTACCCAAGTCCTGAAAAGTGTTGCTCTGCTTTCAACTTCTTGCTGTGGGGGTTCACTTAGCTTCTGCCGAGTAGTTGTTCTTCTGCAACCAAACTTATTTACGCCGTGATGGCTTGTAATTTATTATGTTGTAATGAGGCCAGTTGGCCATACTGCTCAATGTAATGCAAGTTAAACTGATGCAATATACTCCTATGTTTGGCTCATCCTGGGAAGTCAAAAGGTAAGGGATCAGCTGCACTGAGCTGGGTCCCCATGGGAGTAGTCGTGTCCCCCTGCGAGGGCGGGATGCGGCAGAGACTCCAGTGGAGCTCTCCCGGGAGGATCCCGCTCTTGCATGTCTCGATGACCGTAGAGTCGGGGACGTGAGCAACTTTGCTCTTGACTTGAGCGAAGCGCTTGAAGAAGCTGCGGATGGTCTCCCCTGTCCGCTGCCGGACGGTGTACAGCTACGAAGAATCCAGGGGACGCACATAGTTCCCCTGGAAATTCGCGCAGAACTCGCGCTTGAGCTGCGCGAAGGACTTGATGGAGCCGGCCTTCAGATTGTAGAACCAAGACCGGGCGATCCCGGTGAGGTAGAGGGGGAAGACATTGCACTGCACCATCTCATCCCCCCCACCCACCGAGATGGCCGTGGAATATACCTGCACAAATTCATAGGGGTCGGCCTCACCATTGTAGTGCTCGATGTGCGGCGGGCGGTAAGGCCACGGCCACCGAATGCACCGAAGTCTACGGCAGAGCGGCTGGTTAGCCCCCTGCACTTCCCGGGGAGAGTCTCGGTCGCTGTCCCCTTTGATGGGGGACGCGACCTCGTCGTCGGAGTCGGGAAGCGGCCCAAGAGGTCCGCCGGCGTGGCGGTAATGACGCTTTTCTTCCGGGCCGGGGCTGAGTTCCCAGACGTCCGGGCTGTCCCCCGGAGAGGTTGGCTCTTCGGCGGGTCTCTTCCCCAGGCCGGTGCAGGAGCGAGCCTCTTTGCGTCCGCGACCCGAGGGAAGCTCTTCCCCGCACTTAGCCGTGCGCATTCGCTCAACCTCCTCCCGGGAGAAACGGACCTGGTCCGCCGGGGGCACCCTCGGGGGCGGCCCCGAGGGAGGAGGGAGCTCATGCACTGTAGCTACCGTCCCGGAGGCTACCGGGGCCGGCTGGGGGGAGCCCCCTGTGGAGATCCCCTGGACCAGAAAGGGGGAAGCCCCTGTATCATCCGGAATTGGGGAGGGGGCGCCCGCGGCGACGTTCGGAATCGGAAAGGGGGGAGCCCTTGTATTATCCGGAATCGAAGAGGAGGGAGCCCCCATGGCGAGGACTGGAACCGGAAAGGGGGAAGCCCCTGCAATATCCGGAACCGACGAGGAGGGAGCCCCCGTGACGGCGTCCGGGACCGGGGCGCCGTTGCGGGGGGAGGTCCGCTGAGGCACGGGAGCTGCTCTGTCGACTGCCCCCGGTGCGGTAAACACGACACATGGGGCGGGACTGGCTCCCGGCGCAGGGATAACCCCCGGCATATAATGGGCCCCCGGCCCCGGGAATGGGCCCGGAACAGGATATCCCCCCGGTGCCGCGAAGGGTCCGGGCACGAAGTAACCCCCCGGCATCGGGAAAGATCCCGGTGCCGAAAAGGGTCCGGACGTATGACCCACCGGGGGAGGGTACCCTCCGGAGGGGTCATACGGGGCGGCCGGACCTCCGGAAACCAGAGGGGCCACCCGGTGACCCATTAACGGGGGCATAGCCCCCTGGTATGGGTACTGCGCGTATGTTGGGGCCGGTGGCTGCGCCAACACGCGGAGCAGCTCGACCATAGAGCGCTGGGCCCGGAGCTGGCCCTCCACTAAAGCCTCAAGTAGGGCGTCCCGGGGAGCCGGGGGAGCCGTCGGGGGGAGGCTAGTCCCGGCCGAGGCTACCGCAGCTACCAGGACAGACCCGGAGGTCGAACCACCTAAATTAAAGAGGGAAGGTGGGAGGTGGTACCTGGGTCTGGCCGCCTCCAGGCTGAAGCTCCAAGACAGTCGTGTCCCAGACGGGTGGCGCCGGGTCACTGGGACCGGCGTCACCGGGAAGGGCGCGGGCCCTCGTTCTTGGGGGAGCCATGGCGTCTCGTCACGAGTCCCCACGGACGGTGCCAACTGTCGTGGTGTTACGAACACCCCAGCAGGTTTTGTGGACGATCCTAGCGAAGAAAACACGACGCGGGCTGACCGAGTGACCGGTCCTCCCCCGCCAGACAATCACAACAAATGACACCAGGGCAAAAGGCGGCGCCACGGGATAGGCACCGGGGCCCTGTCCCCGGGCTAAAGGCGGCACCCGGGGCAGGCACCGGGGCCCTGTCCCTGGGCAAAAGGCGGCGCCCGGGACAGGCACCGGGGGCCCTGTCCCCGGGCTAAAGGCGGCACCCTGAGACAGGCACCGGGGGCCCTGTCCCCGGGCTAAAGGCGGCGCCTGGGACAGGCACCGGGGGCCCTGTCCCCGGGCTAAAGGCGGCACCCGAGACAGGCACCGGGGGCCCTGTCCCCGGGCTAAAGGCGGCGCCTGGGACAAGCACCGGAGGCCCTGTCCCCGGGCTAAATCCGTGGGCAAAAGGCGGCGCCCGGGACAGACACCGTGGGCCCTGTCCCCGGGCAAAAGGTGGCGCCCTTCTGGGCAAATGGCGGCGCCCGGGACAGGCACCGAGGGCCTTGTCCCCGGTCAAAAGGCGGCGCCCGAGCGGCACCAGGGGCCTGGTCCCGGGCTAAAGGCGGTGCCCGGGACAGGCACCGGGGGCCCTGTCCCCGGGCAAAAGGCGGCGCCCGGGACGAGCACCAGTGGCCCTGTCCCCGGGCTAAAGGCGGCGCCCGGGACAGGCACAGAGGGCCCTGTCCGTGGGCAAAAGGCGGAGCTTGGGACAGGCACCGGAGGCCCTGTCCCCGGGCAAATTGCGGCACCCGGGACAGGCACCAGGGGCCTTGTCCCCGGGTAAAAGGTGGCGCCCGGGACAGGCACCGGGGGCTTGGTCCCCAGGCTAAAGGCGGCGCCCGGGACAGGCACCGGGGGCCCTGTCCCCGGGCAAAAGGCGGCGCCCGGGACAAGCACCGGGGGCCTTGTGTGAGACCCCCATTTGAGGATCATCTTGGTAACCGCCCAGGTAGGTTACACACAGCAAGATGTCACAAGAGCTCCAAACCACACAAGCATAGTAATAACATTAAACAAGTATCAGGCCAACATGGCCAATATTACATAGCCAAAGCACCGAAAATGGCGCTAAGTAGAGTTGCTAAGAAAATAACTAGTTTATCAGAACCAGAATCGGTATCCAAGTACCGAACACACAACATAAAACACAAAGCAACAACAAACAGCTTGATTTCCATCCGCAGCGGGGTTGGAGGGGCTTCTCCCACATCTGACTTGACTTGGCGCGCAATCCTTCTAGAACGTGGGCTCGCCCGGGGTGCTTCCATCTTCAGGTGAGTACTCATAACTGAAAGAATCGGGATCCTCGAATCCCTCTTCTACAGTGGGATAAAAATGCAAGGGTGAGCACTTGGTGCTCAGCAACACTCATTCCAGGGATTAATGTGATTGTACTTACATGAGAGTGAAATATATGATTCCGGGGTTTCAGTTTCATATTGATATATATATAGATTTCCAAGTCATTTGCTTAGCAAAACAGTACTTTTGTTATGAAAGTGATACTTTAAACATTAAACAGATTTTCAATAAAACATTAGATGTAGTGGTCTCCCATGAGTCACTACTTTGTTAACCGCATTATGAAAACATTCCAAAACATTACTTGTGCTATAACCCATGGATAACATCCACTACGAAAAGACTCCTGAACCTGGGAGTACAGAGTATCTGATACTTCTTTTACATCTTTGCAAAGGTGTACCTCTTTTTAAATCCACTGGTTCACTCGGCTTTCAAGTCGGATCAGCTTCATGTGACTTATACACATGTGACAAGGCCGAGATCACACAACGCTTTTACAGTTCAGTATTAACAGTATCTCCGCCCGGTAAATAGACAATTAAGTCTCAAGTACCGTTGTGGGTTTTCCCCACTGCCTTACTTCCTAGCCTCTCTGGTCTATGTTCCCGCAGGACACATAGCCTTGGTCTATGTCCACGCGAGACACACGACCATTCAAGATTACAGCCGCTCACGGCTTAATCAGGTCTAGGGCGCCTTCCTTCTTTTACGCCTTTTTCTCTCATCATTTTTCTGGCTCACATCGCTCATGGCCGAATCTTGGCCTTCCAGTTTCCACGCGAGAAACCAGATCGTCAAACCATGCAGGGAACTGCTAATACCAAAAAGCTACTAAGTTGTGCCTGTCCCATACCAGGCAAGTGGTTGGTACGTTTACAATTCGTATAGAGACACAGCACAAGGTTTTTGTCCTTATGAACCAATAGTGAGGAACATTCACATACCCTGGTGCGCACCGCACCCTCTCCATACCATCCAATCCTCACTACTGATCCCTTTTATCAGTTTTCTTGACAAAACGGTTTTCATTATAACTTCTCATGTATTTGACCATTTCAAGTTTAATGTGGATATTCAGCATATGAGTCCTAGGGTGACAAAAGCATATATATGAAGGTTCAATAACAAAAGGGGTTTCATGGTCCATTAGGTAATATCTACTCATGTCATTCAAACATAACTTGTATTTCAAATAAGCATGCATAGTAAGAAACAGTGAATATACTTCATATGAAAATATTGGGTGAGACATGATCAAAGGAATGAGGCTTGCCTTGCGATGTTGGGTCTAAATACTCAGACGGATCTTCAAAGACTTCTTCCGCTCCTTCAACTTCTGACTCTGCGGCAATCAAACAACACACAAACACATACCATAAGCATACAGAAAATAGTTTCCATAGAAATTAATAAGTAAATAAGTCATGCATGCAGGGGAAAAGGTTAGGGCATGATCACAAGGGCTCTGGTCGAAGAAACGGCTAAAAAGGATTGAACGTCGAAGGGTCGACATTCAGTTCATGGCTTTGGCATAGCTTCAAACTGATCTTAGGATGGTTTTCTGGAGAAGTGATAGAAGAGAAAGTTGTAGATCTCAACTCCAGGAGTCTAAAGGATAAGGTGGCATTTCAATTGCTCAACCAGAAGGGGCTGAACAAGGTCAATGCCAGTGGCTGACATGCACTGACATAGTGCTGGACATGGCCAGAAACTAGGGCATGGCTTAACTTTTGATCCAGGGCTCCAATTGATGCAACACTTTGTCTGGGAGGTAGGCATTACTAACAGGAGTAAAATACTCAACAGGGACAAGAGCTGAAAGTAGCCGGAGGGTGGCCAAATCCGGCGATGAACTGCGGTGGCCTGGACATGAACTGAGCTACTGGACAGTGATCTTGGCAAAGGCATAACTCACAATCTAGGCAGATCCAGGTGTCGAGCTAGTGGAAAGAATTGCTCAGGGAGGTGAGGCGAAGCTAAGGGACAAAGTTTCAAGGGCTAGATCGGCCGGGAAAGAATTCCGGCGACCGGCGCTGGAGAAGACGACACTGGAGCTTGGGGATTTTTGATACAGGGCGAAAGAGCTCAATTCCAAGCTTGGGGATGATCTCTAGGGCACAACAAAGCTACTGGAGAGGTTAATTTTGCTGGGAGATGGCCGGAGAAGCTTGGCGCCGAAGTCCGGCGAACGGCTGAGGTTCCAGTTTGGGATTTCTTCGATTTGAGCGCAATTGGGGATCCTGATTCAACAGGCTTGCTAAGAAATGGCTAAGGATCAATTTCTACTACTGGGACGAAAGCTAATTCGGGATGAATGGGATAGCATTGAGGGAACAGGGGTTTTCTGGTTTTCCGGCGATCACCGGCGATGGGGATCGATCTGGTGCAATTGGCTGCTACTAAACAGAGAGGGGAACGAGGGGAACTCACTGGTGAACTTGGATTGGAGAAAGGGGCTGTGGAATGGGCTAGCACCGTGAGCTCACTCACTGGCTCGCCGGAGAAGAAAGCGAAAATGGCGAGAGCTCTGGAAAAATGGCTAAGTCCTGAGATGAGGCTTAAGCACAGCACTGGAGGGTTTAAATAGGTCCAAGGGCGAAGCTAGCGAGGGTTTAAGCGACAGTGGTTGCTTGCGCCGGGGAGAAGCTTGTCGGGCGCAGGCGCAACGACGGCGACGGTGATGCGATCGCGCTCAGGCGGTGCTGCAGCTTTGCCAGTTGCATTGGGACTTCACCTGGAACGGCGCAGATGCGGAGGCAACAGCGAAGCTCCGGCGGTGACACGTACACGCATGCAATTGCCACGGCAACGGGAGCTCGCGCGAAAACAAAGCTCGGGAGCGCGGCCGTTTAACCGCTGGGCAAGGCGACGCAACTGTGCTGGCACGTGTGCGCGGGGTGGCTTGGTTGCTCACAACACAGGCGACAAGAAGCAGTGGCCGGCGGCGAGCAAACGCGGCGAAAACCACGGCGCGGCAACGGCGACGTGCACTGGTCGAAAGCAACGACCAGGCGCTGGTCGAATGGACCTGAAAAGAATATTTGGGCTGTTCTGCAATTTTGAAACTTGTTCCAGGGGCTGTTCTGTGAGGATAATTTGAATAGAACTTGGGCCTGATTGCAAATATGGAGATCTGAGGGTCCGATCTGAAATCTGATTTCGCAGATAAGTTACAAAAGATTATTAGAACTCATTTGGCCACGGTTTGGTAAGATCGGGCATGATCTGAAGGGTTTCGACAAAATTTGGGGAAAAGCTGTTTAGGGTAAAATAGGGTAATTAGCGTTTTAAAAATGACGAGGGTTGAAACTCAGCTTTAGGATGGGATTTTGGAGATGATCCCGAAGGGAAAAATGTTCTGAATAACATTTAGAAGGGAATGGCTGAAGCAGATTAGGGTTTGGGGTCAAGATGTGGATTTTGGCTATTTTAGGGTTTGGCAAAAACAGGAGTGTTACACCTTGTCCCCGGGAAAATAGCATAACTTACCTGGACTTAGTCTCGCGGAGATTTCCCCCGACATTTATTAATTCTGAAAAGAATTACAAGTTACAAGTCCCTTTGGGATTTACAATCTCTTATTGCGCCAAAGGAAAGTATATCTTGGCATCAGGGGATTGCATGGTTCATGGTTCCTCAGGTCTTTTGAAAAGCTCTTGGTTAATTACATCTGCAGAGCAAGTCCACAGAAAAATCTCTGATTAAGCTGTGTTGATGGTCGTCATCTTCAAGCTTCAAAATTACTATGCCCTTGAATGAATAAATGCAATGCGTATGCCCATGCATGCAAGTATGCAAAGCATAGCCTTGTCAGTCTATGGTGTTATCACAAGATGTGGACTTCTCCTCGTCAGTGCCCGGCCAGGGAGTTGTTCGGCCTCATCGGTCGCGAACAAATGGATGCCTTCGCTTCATCAGTACCCGACATGAATGGTGTCCTGCTTAGTCAGTCACGGACAAAAAGCATGTTGTCTTTGCTTCATCAGTACCCAGCAACATGTAAATTATGGATGGATGACTTGTGATAACATCTTTGACTTCCTTAGCTTCAGGAAAAGTATGTTGCATGGTAGACAGCCCATTGGAATATTCATCGAGGACTTAGTAAGATTTCAGCTTGATTTGAATCCTTGCACACAATTAGTCATTAGCTCTCATTCTGCTACATGGATGAGGGTTTTTCTAACTTATTATAGGCTTAAAACTTGAAGGAATAGTCTCTGGACAAATCCTCGATTGTTCATCAAAATTTGAGATCAATCAGACCATCGGATTAGAAACTATCTTCATTGCATTGCTTGTACGTCAAGCTGGAATTCAGCAAGCCAGAGTTTTTTGCAATGGTTTTGATGATATTTTGAACATTTTATCAAGGTGAAACTTGAAGGAATAGTTTCAGTATGAACCTACTATTCTCCATAAAAATTTGGGGTTGATCGGACTTCTGGATCAGAAGTTATCATCGATCTTCTCCCGTGGGACAAAATGAATAAGTTTCTAAACAGAGCATCTCCTTTGGCCAAATTGAACCTTAGAGATCTTTGATTGGCTTTAAAATTAGTGTAAAGGTTTCTCATAGAGTCCTCTATTCACCATAAAAATTTGGGGTTGATCGGACTTCTGGATTAGAAGTTATCATCGATATTCTCCCATAAAACAAAGTAGACAAGTTTCTGGACATAGCATCTCTTTTGATCAAATTTGACCTTAGAGATCTTTGATTGACTTGACAATTGGTGGAGACATTTCTCATAGAGTCTTCTATTCACCATATAAATTTGGGGTCGATCGGACTTCTGGATGAGAGGTTACCGTCGATCTACTCCCATGAGGGCAAGCTGGAATGACTTCTGGACAGAGCCTCTCTTCTGGTCAAATTCAACTTTAGAGATCTCTGATGGACATGAAATTTGGTGGAGAAGTTTCTCATAGAGTCTTCTATTCACCATAAAAATTTGGGTTCGATCAGATTTCTGGATGAGATTTCTGGACTCTATGAAAAGTAGGTTGCATGGTAGACAGCCTATTGGAATATTCATCAAGGACTTAATAAGATTTCAACTTGATTTGAATCTTTGCACACAATTAGTCATTAGCTCTCATTCTGCTACTTGGATGAGGGCTTTACTGACTTATGATAGGCTTAAAACTTGAGGAAATAGTCTCTGGACAAATCCTCAATTGTTCATCAAAATTTGAGATCCATCAGACCGTCGGATTAGAAACTATCTTCATTGCATTGCTTGTACGTCAAGCTGGAATTCAGCGAGACAGAGCTTTTTGTAATGGTTTTGATGATATTTTGAACATTTTATCAAGGTGAAACTTGAAGGAATAGTTTCAGTATGAACCTACTATTCTCCATAAAAATTTGGGGTTGATCGGACTTCTGGATCAGAAGTTTCATCAATCTTCTCCTGTGGGACAAAATGAATAAGTTTCTAAACAGAGCATCTCCTTTGGCCAAATTGAACCTTAGAGATCTTTGATTGACTTGAAAATTGGTGGAAATATTTTTCATAGAGTCCTCTATTCACCATAAAAATTTGGGGTTGATCGGACTTCTGGATTAGAAGTTATCATCGATGTTCTCCCATAAAACAAAGTAGACAAGTTTCTGGACAGAGCATCTCTTTTGATCAAATTCGACCTTAGAGATCTTTAATTGACTTGAAAATTGGTGGAGACGTTTCTTATAGAGTCTTCTATTCACCATAAATATTTGGGGTCGATCAGGCTTCTGGATGAGAAGTTACTATCGATCTACTCCCATGAGGGCAAGCTGGAATGACTTCTGGATAGAGCCTCTCTTCTGGTCAAATTCAACTTTAAAGATCTCTGATGGACATGAAATTTGGTGGAGAAGTTTCTCATAGAGTCTTCTATTCACCATAAAAATTTGGGTTTGATCAGACTTTTGGATGAGAAGTTATCATCGATCTACTCCCATGAGGGCAAGGTCAATCAGATTGCTGTTTTCAAATCTTTGCCTGAAAAAGTACTCAGTTCCTACCGCAAACACACCTGATTTCGATCAAGTGATGTTATTTTGGTCTTTGGCCAGAGTATTTATCGGTTTTGACCGAAAACACAATTGAAGACTAGATCGAATTCTAATCAGATCTACTGCTCGAACTGGGTTCAAAGAACTTCGATCGAAAAGCAATTCAGAAGTGACATCGATCTACTCCCATAAGAGCAAGGTCAATCAGATTGCTGTTTTCAAATATTTGCCTAAAAAATACTCAGTTCCTACCACAAACACACCTGATTTCGATCAAGTGATGTTATTTTGGTTGCTGGCCAGAGTATTTATCGGTTTTGACCGAAAACACAATTGAAGACTAGATCGAATGCTAATCAGATCTACTACTCGAACTAGGTTCGAGGAACTTCGATCGAAAAGCAATTCAGAAGTGACATCGATCTACTCCCATAAGAGCAAGGTCAATCAGATTGCTGTTTTCAAATCTTTGCCTGAAAAATACTCAGTTCCTACCGCAAACACACCTGATTTCTATCAAGTGATGTTATTTTGGTCTCTAGCCAGAGTATTTATTAGTTTTGACCGAAAACGCAATTGAAGACTAGATCGAATGCTAATCAGATCTACTGCTCGAACTGGGTTCGAGGAACTTCGATCGAAAAGCAATTCAGAAGTGACATCGATCTACTCCCATAAGAGCAAGGTCAATCAGATTGTTGTTTTCAAATCTTTGCCTGAAAAATACTCAGTTCCTACCACAAACACACCTGATTTCGATCAAGTGATGTTATTTTGGTCTCTAGCCAGAGTATTTATCGGTTTTGACCGAAAACGCAATTGAAGACTAGATTGAATGCTAATCAGATCTACTGCTCGAACTCGGTTCGAGGAACTTCAATCGAAAAGCAATTCAGAAGTCATCACAATCGGGCTCGGGTAGGCACCAATGGATAGGCCTCCACCTCTGATATGATACATGATGAATGTTGTGCTTATGATAAGCACTCACCCATGATCATCTTCAAAGGGGACAAGGAGAACATCTTCTAGTCTTCACGTCGTCTTCTGGCCCGCTTGCACCTCTACCCTGCACCTGCTTCTGTCTTGCTCCTCACGTGCCTGTGCCCATCTTGCCTCTCCCTTAAAAAAAAGGTTAGCACCCCCTTTCTATTTATAGAGCCTCCAGGTTGGTTACAACTATCCAACAACCAGAGATTTTTAGGGGATTTGAATTCGAATAGGAGATATACTTTGTTATTTAAATAAACAAAAGGATAAAGGGAGGGATTATCTCCTTTTTGAATTTGAATAAGAGATATACTTTGTTACGAAAGGATAAAGAGAGAGATTATCTTTTTTTAATTTGAAAAGGAGATATACTTTTGTTATTTAAACTAAACATAAATCCAACTCGAACTCGGGCTGCATGTCGGTTTGGCCATGTTGTTGACCAGGTTTGACCAATGTTGACCATGTTTGACCACGTTTGATCAGTGTTGACCAGGTTGACCACGTTTGACCAGTGTTGACCAATGTTGACCAGGTTTGACCAGGCGTTGACCAGGTTTGACCAATCCAATTTTGACATTTTTTTGACCAGTGGAATTTTTATCCTGGTTTTTATCATCATTTTTTTACAGCCCAAATATATATATATTTTATTTTAGCCCATTTGGCCATATGGGACTTTTCTAATGAATTTTTATTACAAAAATTCATCAAACATAGATGCAAAGTAATATGCTAATGCATTGAGTGCTGAAGCCTTCTTTGAGGCAGATCTAGATTGCCAAATCAAGTTTAGCAACCCCTGTTGTATTTTTGTAGCAGGAAAATTACGATTAGAGCAGCTTTGTTTCCCTTGAGCTGGCAGTGGCAGGTTCCATGTGCTGAATTTCATTAATAGATTGCCTTCTAACTTCTCCATTTTCCTGAAAAGGGGATTATCTTGATGATCTATAGGTATCTTTTGGACAAAATGCTCTTTGCAAGAAAAGGCTTTGTCCATATGATCTAGAAAGATTTCCTCAGACTTGGAACAGAATTTCATTTCAACCCATTTATCTTTTATTTTAAACTGAATACTACTATCAGTTACCAAAAATGGTCTGATAGCTGAAAGGAATGGTGTTCCTAAGATAACACCTTGTTTGAGATCTTTAACTAAGAAAAAAGTGGTTTTAATGCAGACTCCAGAGATGCAAACATAAGTTTCAGGAATCCTATAACTCACAATCATAGGATCACCATTAGCTGCATTAACCCTATGTTCAGCTTCTTCAAAATATTTTGAGGAAAATATTCCTTCCCTGATACAATTTATATCAGCTCCTGAATTTAACAAAGTTTTATGGTTAAAGCATAACCATCAAGGAATTTGTATAAGACTTATGCATACCATTTTTGTTTGAAATATTTTTCAATACGACCAATAAAGTCATCATTATTTTCTTTAAGCTCAAGCTCTATACCAGGAATATTTTCAAGATTATTTTGTTTGTGAGATTCTAAAATTTGAATTTTTATTTTAAGATCAAACAATTCTTTTCTGAGAATATTTTGATCTTGCCAAAGATCCTCAATTAAAAGTTTCTTACCTCTAGAACTCCTGATCTTTTGAAAGACCTCGTCAATAGTGAAGAACTCATTATTTTGGTTTGATCTTACCCCAAGGTCTTTGCCTCTAGTGATCATGAAAATATATTTTTCAAGCTGACTCCTCTTTTCTTCAGAATCTTGAATCGAATCAATTGTATTCAAAATAAATTGCTCAAAACTTGTTAGGACCAAAATACTTTCTTTATATTCTTCTTCTGAAATATCCTGCTCACAACAAGAGCATTCACTATTTTCACAGCAATTTATATCAGAAGTATAGTCAGCCTGTGAATCAGTGTTATTTAGAATTTCTCCCAATTTTCTTTTAAGGTCCTTGGGATCTGATTCAAGCAAAGCTTGGATCTTCTTCTTAGAACCACTCTTGTAACATTTATTGGCAGTATGACCCTTTTATCCACACTTAAAGCAAATACTATCTTTGTTTTTATCTTCTCTGGTGTGGATCTTTTTAGGTTTTTTGTTTTCCTAAATCTTTCGTTCTTTGGGTATCTACTGTTGAAGGTTTTTACCTGATTTTTTCTTTTTTTCATAAAGATCTTGTTGGAAACCAAACTAATAACAAAAATCCCCTAGTTCTCTTTTTCCCAACATTTTTGTCTTTTAAGTTGATCCTTAATTTTGAGATCATTACAAAGATCAGCCCCAATAAGCTGAATCTTTTGAGTGATTCTTCCAATGTCTAGAGACTGATAGTTGAGACTACCTCCTCCTTCTTTTCTTAACAAATTTCTTATTTTTTCAACAAATAAGGGAGGTAGGCCAGAGATGTACTTCTCTTTCCAAAATTCTTGATTGGGGTCAGGAAGAGTATAGAGTTTTGATAAGAATGTGTCTTTATACCATCTAAAATCTGACATTGTTTTGCACCTCAAATTGATTAATTGTTCTCTAGTCTTTTTGTAGATATCATTGTAGTTTCCAGCAAAACGATAGACAATATTGAATAAGAGAGTGGTAATGGTATCGGAGGGATTACCTGGCAAAGCATTATCTTCTGGATCAATCTTAATGGCTCCTAAGATGTTTTCTTTTTGCTCAAGAGTAAGATAATGATCCCACCAACCTCTAAGCTGACCAGAGAATCCTGTGGCAATCATGCTTGCTACCTGTTTATCATTGTTGCCAGTGACCCTACAGGCATTGGCATACATAACCATTTGATGACAAAGGGTAAATATTTGATATTCGGTTAGACCATCAAGATTCCATTCTACAATTTCTTTTCCGCTAAAAGAAACCATAGAAGGCATATTAACCTTTACCTTAGATTTATTTTGGTATTAGGATCTAAATTTTGAGGAATGAAAATACGTAAAGCAGAATTTGAGCTAGAAGGCATATTAACCTTTACCTTAGATTTATTTTGTTTGCTACCTTCTACCAAAATATTTTTAATCCTATCAGTTTGTTTTCCCAAAGTATGCAGGGAAACATTTGCAAAATTTTGTTGTTCCATAAGATGACTAATATGCTCCTTCCTGGCAGGCTCTACTGAAGAAGTTTTGTTCATAACCTTAAGGGGACAGGCTTTGATATTCTCGGATATCTGAACAGATTCAAAAGGTGAATGAACTGATTCCACCACTTCTCCACTAGGAGTCTTCCAATCAGTGGAATCTCTTTTGATAACTGAGACTTGCTCTCTTTTCTCAAACAAGTAATCTTCGATGTGAATCCAGAAGGAATCTTCATACCAGTTGTAACATCCCAAATTTTGCCATCTCTTTAGCTTGCCAGTCAACATATCTTCATTGGATTCTCGGATGTCTCAACCCTATTTTTGATCCTTATCTCATAATTATGATCTCAGGTATGCCACTACCTTAATTTAAAGAGTTGGCAGATAAACTCCGCCTTTCAGACCATTTCCGCTTTTTAGTCCAAAAGTATCGCAGATCAGTTCTTTTCAGATTTGTCAAAAGCCCAAAAAGACCAAAAGTCTCAGATCACCTTCAAATTCCGATCTGATTCAGTGAATATCTCCCACTCACTATTCTGAACATTTTTCCCTTCTGGAAGAATTCCAAAAGATCAACCGAATCCCTAGTTTCAGCCTCGCCAAAGTTTCAAACCCTAATTACCCTGTTTACCCTAATTGCCTTGTTTTCGATTTTTGTCAAAACCACCAGATCTTATCGGATTTCACCATTTTTCCTGCTGGATGAGTCCAAGAGATTTAGCAATACTCATCTACAAAACCAGAACTCAGATCAGTCCTTTAGATCTCCAGATTTGCAAATAGGCCCAAATTCCCGAACTAAATTCTTTGCAGTTTAGTCCAAACCTTCGCAAATCAGTCCAAACTTCGCAACCAGGCCCCTGTGCCATTTTCGACCACGACCAGCGCCATTCGACTGCACCCGCCACTTAGCCTCGCCGCAGAGCTCGCCGCCGGCAAAGTATCCCACGCAGCCACCACCGCAGCACGTAGCCACCATCTGTGCGCAACCGTGCCGCCACCGTGGAGCCACCATAGCCGCGCCTGTGCCGTGATTCTCCCGCGCGCGCGCGTGCTCCAGCAGCAGCAAAGAAACGCCACGTTGCAGCCATGCCGAAGCCAGTGATCCCGTCGCCCTGCTCCAGCTAATTTGCCGTGATCCCCCCTTCTCTGGCTCAGTTGTTGCCGTGTCCCAACGTCGCCTCGAACCCTTCTCCGGTGTCAGCCGCGAATCCCTCCTGATATGCTTCTACTCCCGAGAGCTCAACCCATCGCCTATATAAGCACCCCCTCCCTTGCCCAGCATTTCTTCACACCACCCGTAGCTGCAAGCTCCAACTTCTAGCACCAGAGAGCAACCGATTTTCCTTAGCACCGCCGTGAAGACCTTCTTCTCCGGCGAGCTGTTTTCGAGGCCACCGGTGCCAGCTTCGCCCGCAGCTTCCCACTCCAAACCAAGGCCACCAGTGAGTTACTCTCATCCCCCTCTCCGTATCATAGCATCCAATTGGCCCCCGGCGAACCTCAACGCCGGCGATCGCCGGAAAAGCCCAAATGCCCTGTTTCCTCAATGCTGCCCGATTCGATCCAAATCAGCCCTCGTGCCAGTGATGAAAATTGATCAGAACACTCCTTTGAGCAAGCCTACGATTTTGGATTTCAAAATCGAGCTAAGATTGTAGCCTCCCGTAGTTTGAGCGCCACCAGCAAATCAGCCCACGTCGCCGAGCTTCTCCGGTCGAATTAACCCCACAAATAGTCCCCTCACTTCACCCTCTCACTCCCTGAGCAAAGAATCGAGTTCAAACTCCCTGTATCAAAAACGCCCAATTTAGGAGTCGTCTTCTCCAGCGCCGGTCGCCGGAATTTCTACCCGGCCGATCTAGCCCCGTACACTTTGTCCCTTAGATAGATCTCAGTACCCTAAGCAACATTGTCTACTAGCTCGACTCCTGAATCAACCTGAATCAAAAGATATTCCAATGCCAAGATCACTGTCCAGTAGCTCAGGCCACCGTGTTTACTCGCCTGATTTGGCCACCCTCCGGCCACTTTCTGCCCTTGAGCCTATTGAGTACTTTGTTCCTGTTATCAAGGCCTAACTCCTAGACAAAGTGGTTCATCAATTGGAGCCCTGAGTCAAAAGTTATGCCATGCCCTAGTTTCTGGTCATGTCCAGCACTATGTCAGTGCATGTCCACCAGTGGCATTGAGTGATTTAGACCTGTTTCACTTGAGCAATTGAAATGCCACCTTGTCCATTAGATTCCTGGAGTTGTACTCTACAACTTTCTCTACTGTCGCTTCTCCAGAAAACCTACCTGAGACCAACTTAAGGCTATGTCTTGCCGTAGACCGAATGTTAGCCCTTCGACATTCAACTCCTTTCGAGCCCATCTCTTCAATCAGCATCCAAGTGACTTTGTCCAAACCTTTCCCCTGCATGCATGATATATTTTACGTATCATTTCCCATAAAGACTATCTTCTGTATGCTTATATAGTGTATGTGTGTATTATCTGTATCCGCCGTGGAACCAGAGGTTGAAGGAGCGGAAGGAATCTTCGAAGAGTCGTCTGAGTAACTAGACCCAACATTGCAAGGCAAGTCTCAAACCCTTGATCATGTCTAGCCTAATATTTTGAAATGAAGTATGTTAACTGTTTTCAAATATATGCATGCCTTAGATTCAAATAAGAGCTATGTTTCAATGAAATGATTAGATATGACCTAAATAACTATAAAGTCCCTTTTGACATTGAATATCCATGCACCCTTGTCACCCTAGAATGTCATGCTTAGGCTATGCTATGCCCAAGATTATATGATAAATGTTGAATGGTCACATATGATAAAAGTATGTTCAAAACCCCTTTTGTGAAAGAAAGTGTGATTGGAATCGATAGTGAGGATGGTTTGATTGGATGGTGCTGTGTGTGCACTGGAAATGTGAAAGACTCCTCACTAGAGATTCATAAGGAATAGAACCTTGTGTTGTGCTTCTATGCGGCATGAAAAACGTACCAACCACTTGCCCGGTTATGGGACGGGCGCAACTTAGTAGCTTTCTTTAGTATTAGCTTTTCCCTGCAATGGTTGTCGATCCAGTTTCTTCCGAGAGCTGGTGGGCCGCAGAAGGCCAGGAGTGATGTGAGTTCAGAAAAATTATGAGAGGAAAAGGTGGAAAGAAGGAAGACGCCCTATGCCAGATTAAGTCGTGCGCGACTGTAATCAAGAGAGGCTATGTGTCTTGCGAGAACATAGACCCAGGCTAGGAAGTAAGGCAGTGGGGAGGACCCACAACGGTATTTGAGACTTGACTGTCTATTTACCGGGCAGGGAATAGTTAATGCTAGGATTGTAAACTATTGTGTCATCTCGGCCTTGTCACATGCGTAAAAGTCGCATGGAGCTGATCCGACTTGAAAGCCGAATGATCGGTGGATTAAGGTGGTACACCTTTGCAAAGTTTAAAAGTATCGGATACTCTGAGCTCCCAGGTTATGGAGTCTGCGCGCTATGGATTCTATCCACATCGATGCAGCACAAGTAGCTTTTGGAAAGTTCTTCACAAAATCTGAGTAAAGTGGTGACTCATGAAAGACCGCCACACATAACATTTCTGAAAATCTAGCTTAGGATTTTAAAAGCCTCATTTTTGAAAACAAAGACCTTTTCTCCAAAACTGAGAGTGAAAATCTATTCTATTCCTATATATAAAGCCAAGACCTCTTTCCTTGAAAACCCCTCATCTATATATCTGCATTCTCATAACGGGACTTGCTGAGCATCGTGGAAAAATATGCTCACCCTTGCCTTTTCACACAAATTCAGAAGAAAGGATTCGAGGAACCTGATTCCTTTAGCCTTGAGCACTGCGAAGGAGGAAGGAACTTTTCCAGACGATTTGAGCTTCTAGGAGGGTCATGCGCCAAGTTGAGTTCGATGTGGTAAAGGCCCGAGCCGAACCGCTGCGAAGGAAATGAAGACCTCTGTTATTGCTTTCGTGTCATTGTTTTGATTCTTGATTTATGAAAGACTCTCTACTTTGTATCAACTTTAATTAATGCCATTCTTGGCTTTATGGTAATGTAATAGTGGTCCTCGTGACCTTGTACTTGTTTTATCTATTTGCTTTATTGTTTAAAGTAAATCCTGTTATTGTGAGCTTGTGATGTACCTTTCTGAGTGCAATCCACCTGGGCGGTTACCATCGGAATCCTCAAATGAGGGTCCAACACCAGTCGAAGAAGAATATGTTTCACTTTTGTTTCATCATATCAGCGTACCAAAGGTCTCTGATTTTAGTTTTGAAAGGTTCTTTGACTTTATTGAAAAATCTTTCCTTTTTAATCTTATTTTTAGGAACATTAAACTCTAATCTAAGAAGAGGTTTGTCTATTTCAAAATCAGGTTTTTGTACAAATTCAATGACATTGACCTCAAAATCTGAGACAGAAGGCTCATAGGTCCTATCTTCATAAGTGGCAAAGGCGACATTTTGAGGCTTAAGTGGCCTTCTTTCGTATCTCATGGAAGGTCTTGACTGAATAAAGACTTTTCTTGGTGAGGAGAAAACTACCTCAACATCTCCATATGGGGTTTCAGTTAAGGATTCTATCTCAGTTTGTTGAAGAGGCTTAGGATCAACAACTTGGAAAAGAGTCCATTTTTCAGGGAGAGGGATCTCATCCATTTTAATGTTTTTGGGGTTATGGAGTTGTTTTTGGGATTGGCTTGAAGTAAAATAGTCAGGTCCTTTGGTGTATGTTGTTTGGCACAAAGGGCTAAAGTGGTCATGGCTTTGTAATAAACTCGATAAGTAACAGAGATGTTTTCACTACTAGGTTCAAGATCAAAGCCAGATGTTTGAAGATTTAAGGTCAAAACCTTTTTGATATTTGTATCTGTAAGAGAATAGAAAAATCAGGGAAAGTGTTGAAAAACACTGGCCCATTACTAAGACTAGCTTCAACCAGTCCTAATAAAGAGTTAGAGAACTTTTTATTTCTGGTATCTCTTAAACAAGCCAACACAGATATATTTAACCCCTTTCTGGTCAAAATTTGATTGCAATTTAGACCAAACCAATATGCAGATAATTATATTGAGGTTTAGCTCTAAGATAGTCGATTTCATTTTCAAACAAAAGATGCAATGTTCATGTAAAGAACTAATAGAGATTGTTTTTTCAATTGTTCTTATATAATAATCAGATCTTAAACTAAAAGCTCCTATATGATATATTTCTCTAATATTAACCTTAGGTATCTTCCAATTAGCAATACTTTTCTCTATATCTGCAAAGCATATGGAAGAACCATTTTTAACCGACATTGTCTTAACAGACTTTTCTTGACTGCTTGAGGCAACCACCTGATTAGCAGTGCTCAGAGTCCTGATTAGCCAAGATATCTTTTAGTACAAAAGAGAGAGTAATGGATAGTTTCCAGTCAAGGGCAGGGATAATTCCTACAATTAAGATCAACCTCGTTCCTTTGCAGTGTTCCTTTCGTGATTTATGCCCACCAAATTCCTATCACACGGCTAAAAGGGCGACGCTACCTCGGAACCCCCGACAAAGCCAACAGGGATCTCCGTCTGGACCTACTATACCAACTCCTCGCTCCCCCCGGACGAAAATACGGCGAGGCTAACCGGGAAACTATTTTTAAATCTAATTTTGAAATAGATAAACCTATTCTTAGACTTGAGTTTGCTCTTCCTAAAAACAAAATGAAAAAAGAAAGATTTTTCAATAAAGTCAAAGAACCTTTCAAAACTAAAATTAGAGACCTTTGTTATGCTGATATGATAAAACAAAAAAGAAATATCTTTTTCTTTGACTGGTATGAGGATTCATTTTGGATTCATGTTGAAGATTATTTATAAGAAAAACCATATCATACTTCCCAAAAGGAATTAAAAAATCTTGATCATCCTGTTTCTGAACCTGTTCAGAATATTTCACTTGAAGATCATCTTCCTTCTGAGCCTGTTCAAGTCCTTAAAGAAGCTTGTTCTTCAGAAGAGTCAGATGAGAATACCTTTGATGAACTCAAACATACAAACTCTTTAGAAGAGTTGGATGAGAGTACCCTTGATGAACCTATATATACAAGTCATCTCTTAGATCATCAGGGTCTAAAAGAAATTTCTTCAAATACTCTTGTCAACCAAACTGAGGTGGTCAAAATAGATCCCCTCTCTAGCCTTCATCATCTTGAGACTAATACTAGAAAGAAGGATCAAGAAGACCAACATTTTGAGGCTAGGAGTAATGAAGAATTGGGAACTTCAGATGTGGTGATTAGAGACTTATGGCAGGAAAATCCCATGATTCTATATAATAGCCTAGTTAGCTATCCTAGAAAAATAGATCATGATCCTGACCAAAGAATCAGCTTGTCAAAAACACCACTAGGACAACCCCTTGGTATCAGAGCAAAATTAGCAATTGTGGAGAAAGTAATGAAAGAAAGAATAAAAAATTGATTGATGAAGAACAATTGATCGATATAAGATGTGCAATCATATCAGATTTTGGAGATAATAATGATAAGATTTATATTCTCCCTAAAATATACTTTGGGAAGCAAAACTTCTTGGGATAATTTAGTCTCTACTTTAGAGCTCAAAAAGATTGGTTTGATTCTAGAAAAAAGAGAAACAAAGATATGAAGCACAAAAATGATATATGTTTAATCTTGAAAAGCAATCTCTGTTTTGTTCGGATTCAAACGATTGGAAAACAATAATTGGTACATGTAATAGACAATGGTTCACTATGAAATCAGAAGGAGTCCCTGATGAGGGTGTTTGGGTTCTTACAAACCTTGAACAATTTATTTTGGAAACAAGTGATTCAATTCAAGGTCCAGGAGAAAAGAGGAATCAACTGGAAAGATATATCTCCTTGATTAAAGACGCTAAGAAATTCGATAAAAGGTTCAGCCATAGTAAAGGGTTTTCCAGCCTAGAAAAGACACCCAGAAGACTTTAGATTTTAAAGAAAAGCAATTTTTGCTTAATGATCTGAAAAGAGAACAAAATATTATAAAGAGAGAATTGCAAGATCTCAAAAGGAAAACTCATATTTTGGATTTTCATAAACTCAATATTTCTAAAAGCGTTTTCCAAAATGATTTCGGATTGAAAGAAACTTATAAAGATTTTGTTGGTTCAATAGAGAAATATTTCAAACAAAAATGGTATGCTGAGATTTTATATAAGTTTCCTGATGGTCATATCTTTAAACACAAAACTCTACTTGACTCAGGAGCTGATGTTAATTGCATTAGAGAAGGCATAGTCCCTCTAGGATATTTTGAAAAAACTACTCACAAAATTAATGCAACTGATGGTAATCCTTTAGAAGTAAGGTATAAAATCCCTGAAATTCATGTTTGCATTTCTGGAGTTTGTATCAAAACCTCTTTCCTTTTAGTTTGAAATCTTAGATAAGGAATTATCTTGGGAACACCATTTCTTTCTCTTATTAGACCCTTTTTGGTGACTACTCAAGGCATCCAATTCAAAGCTAAAGGTAAGAATGTTACTATCAAATTTTGTTCAAAACCTAGTGAGACTATGTTAAATTAGCTTAGAGAAATTATATGTTACAAAGAGTAATTCGTTTAGCAGATCTCTTCAGAGATTCAAAATATTAGAATAGACAAAATTCTTGATAATGTTGATTTTCACAAGAAGCAGAACACTTTATATGAAAAGTTTACTAAAGAAATTTGTTCTGATCTTCCTTCTGCTTCTGGCATAGAAAAAAATATGTTGTGGGTTTGCCTTATATTTCTGATTTTAATGAAGAAAATATTCCCACTTAAAGCTAGGCCTATACAGAATAAAAGGCTGCTTGAAATTTGCAAGAAATAAATTGAAAATCTTTTGCAAAAAAATTTGATTAGAAGGAGCTCTTCTCCTTGGAGTTGTGCTGCCTTTTATGTTGAAAATGCTGCTGAAAAAGAAAGAGGTGTGCCTAGACTAGTAATTAATTATAGGCCCTTGAATAAAGTACTTCAATGGATTAGATATTCTATCCCTAATAAACAAGACTTGTTTAGGAGAATTCAAGGAGAAAAAATTTATTCAAAATTTGATATGAAATCCGGGTTTTGGCAAATTCAGATAAAAGAAGAAGATAAGTATAAAACTGCTTTTACCACTCCTTTTGGGCACTATAAGTGGAATGTCATGCCTTTTGGTTTAAAAAATGCACCTTCTGAGTTTCAAAGAATAATGAATGAGATTTTCTTGCCCTATACTTCTTTTATCATTGTCTATATAGATGATGTTTTGGTATTCTCTCAAAATATTGATCAACATTGGAAACATCTAAATATTTTCTATAAAATTATTATGTACAATGGTCTCGTAGTATCTGCTAGAAAAATGAAACTTTTCCAAATTGATATTCAATTTCTGCGTTATAGAATTTGTTTTGATCAAGTCACACCTATTGCTAGGGTAATTGACTTTGCTGATAAATTCCCAGATGAAATAAAAGATAAAAAGCAACTACAAAGATTTTTGGGTTGTTTAAATTATATTTCAGATTTTTATGAAGATCTTGCTAAAGACAGAAAAATCTTGACAGATAGATTGAAAAAAGATCCTCTTGCCTGGACCACAAGTCATACTCAGGCAGTTAGATAGATTAAGAACAAGGTTAAGAAATTACCTTATTTATATATATTAGATCAAGATACTCTCAAAATTATTGAGACTGATGCCTCATACATAGGCTTCGGAGGTATCTTAAAACAAAAGATGGGATCGTCTGAGCAATTAGTCAGATTCACTTCAGGGACTTAGAATAATGCTCAGAAAAATTATTCTAGCAGTAAAAAGGAAATCTTGGCAATTGTCAAGGTTATCTCAAAATTTCAAGGAGAACTTCTAAATGAGCAATTCCTGCTTCGAATCGATTGTAAAGCAACAAAAGATGTCCTTCCAAAGGATGTCAAAAATCTGGTTTCAAAGCAAATATTTGCTAGATGGCAAGCAATATTATCATGTTTTGACTTTCAAATTGAACATATTAAGGGAGAAAATAATTCACTCCCAGACTTCCTGTCTCGTGAATTTTTATAGGGATATGGCCCCAAAGAGGGATATCTCAACAAGTGGGAGGGCGGTTGAGCACTCCCCAAGCAAACAAAAACTCTCCAATATATATCCTGAGAGTTCAACTCAACAACCCCCATTGTTGCCACAAGATTTTGGGCATACATCTCAATATATTCTCAAAACAGAGGAACATATATTGCCTCTGGAATTCAATGATCTGAATCTTGGTCTCAAAAATATTATGACCAAGTATTTTCCAAAACAATCATATTTTGTGCCTAAATCTCCAGGCAAAGATCAAAAATATTATGAAGCAATTTTTCTTGAAACTAGAAGTGCTCAAATATATCACACTATGGGGATTGACAAGGAAACAACATATACCAAGTTACTCATCAACAAAATTATAGATTTGGAAGAATGGGATACAGCTTCCAACCCATATATATCTAGATCACTTTATTCATAGTCCTAACAAATATAATTATTGGGACTATCAAGATGCATGGAAAAATGTTATACTACTTCAAAATATTCAAATGAAGCATTCATGGTTTATTCGCTTCAAAGAAAAATTATCCAATATACCACTATGGTTCTTTAAAAACTTCTAGCTCAAAATAGGAGCTATTCCAGAAATTCTTCCAGCCGAAGTTATGAAGAAGGTGGTCAAAGAATCTACCAGAGATATGAAGGAATATCCTTTTGTCCTGATGCAATTCTATTCAGAGACAGGGATGCCTTGGATTATGAAGTGGGAATTAGACTAATGTCACAATCAGTTTCCAGCTGCCATAATAAGAAAATATAAAGTAAAATGGTGGGATAAGTTTGACATAAAACCAATTGTGCAAGGAAAAGGGAACATAACAAAGTCCCACAGATCTAACATGGTTAAACTAAAAGAAAATGTTACAAAGGATTTACTCCTAAAGAAACTAGGATTATCAGAAGCTCAGCTGCAACTTCAATTCTACGAAACAATGTTCAAGTTGATACAAGAAAGTCCGTAGCCGTTAAATTCAAGGGCTCCATGTCGAAGCATAGAAGATAAATTTTCACAAGCCAGTGATTCTGGAACCTCATCTTCCCAAAAGTTTAATTATTATTCCCGATTAAAGCAAGAAGATCAAGAGGAGACATCAGAATTTATTACCTCCTTAAGAGATTAAGAGAAGAATATTATCAAGAAAACTAAAATATTCCAAGATACACCAATAATGAAAACATGACAAGATGTAAGAGTCAAAAGGTATTCTACTTGAAGACAAACTCGACAAGACATAGGAGTCAAAAGGCACTCCACTTGAAGACAATAAGGATAAATTATATGGCAATACTATTTAAAAGGACAAATTATATGAAGAAACTATTGAAAGAGTCCTTCTCATGGATCTACATACACCCAAGACCTCGATAAAAGGAGGAGTCTCTCAAGAAGTTGAAAGACAACACACAACACACCCACACATCCACAACACTCTTTCATTCCACTTTCACTCCACTTCCACCCCCACTTCCACTTCACTTGTAAATAAAATCTAAGTAGTATTGTAAATAAGTTTGTACTAAATAAAGACTCTATATAGAGAGTCATAGTGTGTAAGATTTGTACTGAACTTGAACACATGTACTGAACTTGAATGTGTACTGAACGTGAACTTGTACATGCGTGAAGGTAGCAGAAGCACTCGTCTTCTGCCTTTGTAAGTATTATGCTTTCTTAATATGATTGTTCCTTTTGTATATTACTGTTCTTATTATCTATTTGCTTTGTTTTTCTAATTTAGTATTTTCTATATTATTACTTTTCTTATGTGATTTACTGTTTACTTTCTTTCTTTTGCATATTTACTGTTTATCTTCTTTCTTTTGCATTGCATCCTTACTTTTTCCTTATTTTCTTTCTTTGCATTACTTTAGTTTTCATCCTTGGTTTCTAAAAAATATCAATAGTACTTTTTAAATCTCCATTGCTATATTAGAACCATTATCTTAGCCTTACCTTGTCGAGATAGATCAGACCTGTGCCTGGGTACTTTCCTGGCCGTCCCGGTTAGCCCGCCGTCTTTTCATCGGGGGGAGGGAGGAGTTGGTATAGTAGGTCCAGACGGAGATTCTTGTTGGCTTTGTCGGGGGTTCTGAGGTAGTGTCACGCTTTTAGTTGTGTGATAGGAGTTTGGTTGGCATAAATCGCGAAAGGAACACTGCAAAGGAACGAGGTTGATCTTAATTGTGGGAATTATCCCTGCCCTTGACTAAAAACTATCCATTACTCTCTCTTCTGTACTAAAAGATGTCTTGGCTAATCAGGACTCTAAGCACTACTAATCAGGCAGTTGCCTCAAGCAGTCAGGAAAAGTCTGTTAAGACAATGTCGATTAAAATGGTCTTTCCATATGCTTTCCAAATATAGAGAAAAGTATTGCTAATTGGAAGATATCTAAGGTTAATATTAGAGAAATATATCATATAGGAGCTTTTAGTTTAAGATCTGATTATTATATAAAAACAATTGAAAAAACACTCTCTATTAGTTCTTTACATAAAACATTGCATCTTTTGTCTGAAAATGAAATCGACTTTATTAGAGCTAAACCTCAATATAATTATCTGCATATTGGTTTGGTCCAAATTGCAATCAAATTTTGACCAGAAAGGGGTTAAATATCTCTGTGTTGGCTTGTTTAAGAGATACTAGAAATAAAAAGTTCTCTGACTCTTTCTTAGGACTGGTTGAAGCTAGTCTTAGTAATGGGCCAGTGTTTTTCAACACTTTCCCTGATTTTTCTGTTTCTCTTATAGATGCAAATATCAAAAAGGTTTTGACCTTAAATCTTCAAACATCTGGCTTTGATCTTGAACCTGGTAGTGAAAACATCTATATTACTTATCGAGTTTATTACAAAGCCATGACCACTTTAGCCCCTTGTGCCAAACAACATACACCAAAGGGCCTGACTACTTTACAAACGGTTATGAACTGTTCAATGGAAAACCGTCTGCGAAGGCCTGTCGGGAGAATATGTTCAGTTATCACAGTCGGTTCTGATGTCAAAAACAACTGTGATAGTAAACCAGACGGTTCTAAACACAAAATCGTCTGTAATAGTCTACTTATCACAGACGTTTTGACCTAAAACCCGACTGTGATAGATACAATCGGTTCTCAGCTGAGAACCATCTGTGATAACTAGAATATCATAGATGGTTCGGAACTCAGAACCGACTGTGATATATACAATCGGTTGTGAACTAAGAACCGACTGTGATAGTGTAGTTATCACAGACGGTTCTGAGGTCTGAACCGACTGAAAAAGTGCCGGCGCTTCGAATTCTCAGCTGTGATCATTTCTGTCTCCGATCTTCGCGCGCGGCGCCTAGGAGAACACGAAGCATCGCTTTGGAAGTTCTATAAATTGACAGTGGAGAAATTGTCATTTACTTTACAAGTTTTTATAATTCTCAGACTGTTTGACTCCTTAGCTTCTCTACGCCAATGGCATCCTCGATGGCATCGTCAGCCTCGCCCTCCCCGGTAAGAACTCTCAATCTTTTGGACTTACCCCTGTATTGTTAATCCCTATTCAATACATTCTTGACCTGTTGATTTGCACAGGGAAGGGGAGCCGTAGAAGACTCGGGCAAGGTGAAAGCCAAGCTGAGGGCCCTCCAGGAGGAGCACAAGCTCCTTACGGAGAAGCACACTCGTGTACGGCTTGACCTTGACGATCTCTTCCAGCACATTCAGCGCATGAAGACGGATGGTGACAATGCTAGGGCGAGGACGAGGCGTCTTCATGAGGAGAAGAAAGCCGCGGATATGACCATCGCTGGCTGCGGTTTGACTATGAAGGATACCATCGCGAAGTTGAGGGAGGTCGCAGGCCTTCTCGACGCGGTAGTAGTTGATCCTAAGAAGGACAACTTGTCGCTAGAGGAGTCCTGCGTCCTGGCTGCAAGTCAAACTGACTTTATTCTAGATGCAGCCAGGGCTAAGACCACTCCTTGACCTAACATTCTGTATTTTTACTTTTTTTGGTAAGTGATGAAAAAAATTATTGAAAACTTTGTTCTTATGTCAACTTTCCAATTTTCCAGCACATTCTTGGACTGCATGCTATCTTCCCTCTTTCTTTATCTTTCTTTAGCTTTTAGCGAACATTCGACCATACAATTAAAGGTGCTTTGAATATCACAAATGGTTCTGAGGTAAAAAACGTCTGTGACAGTCACATTACAGACGGTTTTTATGTAAGGCCCGACTGTGATAGTCCCAACAGTGTCCGACGCCTCGAATTCTCAACTTCTTTCAATATCACAGACGGTTTTTAACTCCAAACCATCTGTGATAGTAACATTACAGACGGTTTTTATGTAAGGACCAACTGTGATAGTCCTAACAGTGATCGACGCTTCAAATTCTCAACTTCTTTCAAATTCTCAGCGGTTCAACTAGAAGCAAAACTCCAGGGAGGGAACAAGTATATTTGTAGAAGTCGAACAGTTCACTATTCCACAGGCATATTAAAGACGGTTCGGACATCAGAACCGTCTGTAATAGTCCCAACAATGCCTACGCATCGAATTCTCTACATGCAATTGTTGATAACCGCACATAATAACTGCGCAGATGAAGAGACTTATTTATTTACTTCAAATTTAATTTGCATCGAATTATGTAATCTGACGCTTCAACTTCCTAAGTGGGCACTACTGTTTTGCCGTGTTCCAGTTTATCTCCCGAGAAGTTATCATGAATTTGATCTTGAAAACAAGCAGTGCGCTCCACTTCAAATTCTCAACAGTGTGTTGTGTCTTTTCCGGTTCTGATGTTTGCGTAGCGCACTAGCCTGGGAACACGAAGCGTCCACTTGGAAATTGTTTTTCATTAATGATGAAAAAAATTAACTAAAAATTTGTTCTTATGTAAATTTTACAATTTTCCTGCACGTTCTTGGAGAAAGAGAAGTGGAGCGGTTCGACTGGAAGCAAAACTCCAGGGAGGGAACAAGTATTTGTAGAAGTCGAACAGTTCAATATTCCAGGCATAGTAAAGACGGTTGGGACATCAGAACCGTCTGTAATAGTCATATTACAGACGGTTTGGACATGAGAACCGTCTGTAATTTTAAAGCAGACGGTTTGATATCCCAACCGTCTGTGATAGTCCCAACAGTGCCCACGCATCGAATTCTCTACATGCAATTGTTGATAACCGCACATAATAACTACGCAGATGAAGAGACTTAATTATTTACTTCATGTCGTGGTATAAAAAATACCTCGGCAGGTTTGATGACTTGCGCAACACGTGTTCCTCAACGCGAGCTGACCGTGTGACGGGTCACCCCGCGTTGGACAATCTCTGAGATTGACACAGGGTTTATACAGGTTCAGGCCTCAGTGGAGACCCTAGTCCTGTCGATGTGCTCCCGACACGTGTCGGCTGGGGGGATCTCTCCAGGGGAGGGGGTTCCAAAGCACGCCTATTTGTTTTTATGATTGGAGTCAAATGAATGTCTTAGGTTACAAGAGAGGATTACAAGGGTATATATAGACCCCAAAAGACGCAAATTACTAAACTACCCCCTTTACAACCTTCGGATCGAGGGCAGGATAGTATTTTGGCGAGGTCCAGGGCACCGATCTTGAACACGTGGCTGCCCTCGAAATCAGTGCCTCCCGGAGAAGGGGCTCCAGGGGAGGTCTCCCCCGGCCCGGAGAAGGTGCGCTGGGGGAAGTCTCCCCCGAGCCCGAAGAAGGGGCTCCGGGGGAGGTCTCCCCCGAGCCTGGAGAAGGGGCTCCTGGGGAAGTCTCTCCCTAGCCCGGAGAAGGTGCGTCGGGGGAAGTCTCCCCCGAGCCCGGAGAAGGGGCTCCGGGGGAGGTCTCTCCCTAGCCTGGAGAAGGGGCTCCGGGGGAAGTCTCTCCCTAGCCCGGAGAAGGGGCTCCGGGAGAGGTCTTCCCCTGGCCCGGAAAAGGGGCTCCGGGGGAAGTCCCCCGAGCCCGGAGAAGGTGTGCCGGGGGAAGTCTTCCCCGCGCCCGAAGAAGGGGCTCCGGGTGAGGTCTCTCCCTAGCCCGGAGAAGGTGCACCGGGGGAAGTCCCCCGAGTCCGGAGAAGGTGCGCCGGGGGAAGTCTCCCCCAAGCTCGGAGAAGGGGCTCCGGGGGAGGTCTCTCCCTCGTCCGGAAAAGGGGCTCAGGGGGAAGTCTCTCCCTAGCCCGGAGAAGGGGCTTCGGGAGAGGTCTTCCCCTAGCCCGGACAAGGGGCTCCGGGGGAAGTTTCTCCTTAGCCCGGAGAAGGTGCGCCGGGGGAAGTCTCCCCCGAGCCCAGAGAAGAGGCTCCGGGGGAGGTCTCTCCCTAGCCTGGAGAAGGTGCGCCGGGGGAAGTCTCCCCTGAGCCCAGAGAAGGGGCTCCGGGGGAAGTTTCTCCCTAGCCCGGAGGAGGGGCCCGGGAATGTGGGGGATCCTCCCCCCGTCATTGGGTGACGCTTGACATTGCTAGTATTTTCCCCCAACACTTCAAATTTAATTTGCATCGAATTATGTAATCTGACTCTTCAACTTCCTTTGTCGTGTTGCAGTTTATCTCCCGAGAAGTTATCATGAATTTATTGACCTTGAAAACCAGTAGTGCACTTTTTAAAACTCGAGGCACCCGCGCATATGAACCGTCACCTTCTGGTTCTATAAATAGCGAGGCTCCTAAATCCCTATCTTTATTCCCTCCTCAACTCCCACCTTGATGGTGAGCCGAGATTCCAATGAGGTTATTGAAATTGAGAGTGATGAGGAAGAGATAAGGAATGAACTCGATCAGGATCTTCAGAAAGTAAGTCCTCTTTGAAACTCTAATGCAGATCTTTCTTTTATGACTTGATTACCTCGAAACAAATGCATTTTGAAATCCACAGGTGCCTGAGGAAATGCTCCCTCCAAAGAAGAGACTTAGAAATGATGAAAGATCCTCCAGTGGAGCTGCAGCGAAGACTCTAGAGGGTGCTGAGGCCTGTGTTGCCACATTGCCCCTTGCAACCCCTCCAGTTGCATCGACTCCACCTTTGGAGATCCACAACAATCCTTCCAATATCCCCTCTTCAACACCTTTGTATCATCAGCTTTTCTTGGATGATCAACTTTCTAGGGTAAGGTGCACACTTCCACGTCCAAATCCACTCCGAAGCTTGGCAATCATCTTCACCCTCTCTGCTGGTTGTTATGTCTTTCAAAACTAACCCATGCATGTGCAGGAGGAGAAAGCTGCCTTGTGTAGAACTCTCCAAAAAGAAAAAGAGGCGCTGGAGAAGCGTTCTGAGGGGATGTCTTCTGCCATTCTACACTTGGCAGAGTGCTATAAGTTGCAGCTTCATCTCCACCTTTGGAGATCCACAATAATCCTTCTAATATCCCCTCTTCAACACCTTTGTTGTATCATCAACTTTAATTTCTTGGATGATCCTACTGATGCCAAATCCACTCCTTTGCTGAGAGATGATGTAGATAGTCTTAGAGCCATTGGTAGTTCTCCTGGGGTGGCCAATGTTGATCCTACTGATGTCAATATGTCCCTAGGAGAACTTTGTAAATTACTTTCGGAACAAGTCGACGCTAATTTGGTCGCTTGTATCCCTTATGTATGCAAAGATTGTAAGAAATAAGAAATTTCTTTTCCTTATATATCTGACTTTTCAATTGATTATGTAACTGATAATCATCAAATGATGTTCTGTGCGAAAATGTTAAAAAGAAAATACTGCTGCAATCAAGATGGTTTTTAACTCAAAACTGTCTCTGATAGTAACATTACAGACGGTTTTAATTTCAGGACCGACTGTAATAGTCTCAAGATTCTTTGAACATCCACAGACATATATATACAAAAAATATGAAAAACAAGATAAAACCAAATAGTCTCAACGTTCATTTTTTTAAATACTAACATTGAAAATAAGATAGAACCAAATATGAAAAACAAGTGGAACAACTGACCACTAGTCGAACGGTTCGACTGCAAACAATCCAGGATATTATAGACGGTTCGGACCTTATCACCGTCTGTGATAGTAGAGCAGAGTGTTGATTTTATAATTATCACAAACGGTTCTGAGGTAAAAACCGACTGTGATAATCACAAACGGTTCTGAAGTAAAAACCGACAGTGATAATCATAGACGGTTCTGAAGTAAAAACCGACTGTGATAGTAAAGCGGACGGTTTTGAGCTCAGAACCGTCTGTGATATTGTAATTATCACAGACGGTTCTTAATTAAAAACCGACTGTGATATTAAAGCGGACGGTTTTGAGCTCATAACCATCTGTATATTTCTGTAATAGTTCTACACAAAATGCACTGATATTACCGACGGTTTAATAAAGTGAAACCCGTCAGTGATATTCTGTTCTTCAAAAATGCACCGATATTACCGACGGTATTATATAGAACCGTCTGTATTGAACCTGGTATAAAAGGTCTTTTGGCGGATGTTTTGAGCTAGTCGTACACTCTTGCTCGACATACACTGTCCAGTTCGAAGAGATTTGGAGCAAGGAAGAGCGAAATCTTGAAAGGCCGAGGGAGCATTTGGGGGCAAAAATTTGAGGATCCATGGTTGGTACTTGCTCCCAAGGCATACACATTACTTGATTTCATCATCAATATCGATCTCCATTGATTGATCAAATTAGAGTGAGAGGGAGGGGAAGCTACAGTAGCAAATTCTGGTTGTAACTCATTTTCGACCTGTACTGTAGCTATTTAATTGCTTTATGATGTGTGTTATCCACGCCCCCAACTAATTGCTTGCAGTTCAAGTAGTAGTTAACTATTTATACCGCAAACTCCGCATCAAACACTAGCTAGCTAGATTTATATAATTTATTGCGTGTCGACCGTACATAGAGTATTACTAATTAGCATGTGTATGAATTTGATTAATTGCAGATGGTCCAAGACTGGATGTATAATGACAACCAAGTGGGTGAGGAATACATGAAAGGTGTTTTTGATTTCCAAAAGGTTGCTGAGCAAGATATGGTGAAGAAGGGTTTACCATATATGTATTGTCCTTGTGTAGACTGCCAGAATCTTAAGATGTTCACCAACTCATCTCAAATTGTCGCCCACTTGATCCGACGTGGTTTCAAAAAGGGGTACACGTGTTGGGTCCACCATGGAGAAGAGCCAACTGCAGAAACAAGTGCCACTCAGGTTGAGGAACAGGACATGTCGGATCCGAACAACGACTTCGACGAGGATATGCCAGAGGATGACAATTTAGATGACATGTTGCATGATGTTGAAGGAAATTACAGTGAAAGGGAGTTTGGCAAATTCAAGCGCTTGATTGAGGACTCAGAAAAGTCGTTGTTCCCTGGTTGCAAGTCGAAGTACACAAAGTTGGCCTCTGTGCTTGAACTGTTAAAATTGAAGGCAAGTAACAGCTGGACCGACAAGAGTTTCACGGCACTATTAGATCTTTTGGCGGACATGCTCCCAGAAGGAAACGAGTTGCCAAAAAACACCTACCAAGCGGAAAAGCTGTTGTGTCCTTTGGGAATGGAAGTAGAAAGGATACACGCATGCCCTAATGATTGCATCCTTTACCGTAACGACTACAAGGATATGCATGTTTGTCTAGTGTGCGGCGCATCCCGCTATAAGCGTAAGGACCGAACCGACGACGGCGACTGCGCTAAGATAAAGCAAGGACCTCCTGCTAAGGTGTTGTGGTATTTTCCCGTCATTCCCCGCATGCAGCGTTTGTTTGCAAACCGTAAAGAGGCAAAATTACTGCGTTGGCACTCGGAAGACCGGAAGAAGGATGGAAAGCTGAGACACCCCACTGATTCTTCGCAGTGGAGAAACATCGACAGGGAATTTGTTAACTTCAGAGAGGAATTGAGGAATATAAGGTTCGGGTTGAGTATTGATGGAATTAATCCTTTTGGTAACATGAGCAGTCGGCATAGCACTTGGCCGGTTCTTTTGTGTATCTACAACCTTCCTCCTTGGTTGTGTATGAAGCGCAAGTACATCATGATGTCTCTACTTATCTCAGGACCAAAACAACCCGGAAACGATATTGATGTGTACCTAGCACCATTGATAGAGGATCTCTTAACAATGTGGAACGAAGGGGCAGGTATGGGACGCATACAAGCAAGAGACCTTCATCCTACGTGCTATGATATTCTGCACCATCAACGATTTCCCTGCCCTTGGAAATTTGTCGGGCCGTAGTACGAAAGGAGCCAAAGCCTGCCCCCACTGCGAAGATGAGACTGAGAGCTTGTGGCTGAAGAATTGCAGGAAAACAGTGTACATGCGTCACCGTAGGTTTCTTCCGAAGAATGACGCGTATCATAAGAGGAAGAGGGAATTTGACGGCCACAAGGAAGATGGTTCAGCCCTGAAGCCTACGCGCGGGAAAGATGTTTACTCACGGGTGAAGGACATAGACGTTGTGTTTGGAAAGGGTCGTAAATTGAAACCCCGTACAAAGAACTCTTTGAAGAAGAGATCGATATTTTGGGACTTACCGTATTGGGACCATTTAGAGGTTCGTCATTGCATTGATGTCATGCATGTAGAGAAGAATGTTTGCGACAGTTTAATCGGCCTATTGCTGAACATTCCGGGGAAGACAAAGGATGGCGTCAATGTGCGGCATGACATGATCGAAATGAGAATCAGGCCCGAGCTAGCACTGAGAGAGGACGATAAAGGCCGTATATACCCCCCCTGCATGCTACACTTTATGCAAGGCTGAGAGGACAGAACTCTGTAAGTGTCTCTATGGTATTAAAGTTCCATCGGGTTACTCCGCAAATATGAAAAAGCTTGTGTCCATGGGCGATTTGAAATTGCTGGGTATGAAGTCTCATGATTGTCACGTGTTGATGACACAAATGCTTCTTGTTGCCATCCGGAGTATTCTGCCGCATAAGGTCAGAGAGACGATCACGAGGCTGTGTTTTTTCTTCAATGCAATTTCTTGCAAGGTCATTGATCCCGATGGACTGGATTCTCTGCAGAGCGAGGTGGTTCGAACTCTCTGTCAGCTTGAGATGTATTTTCCTCCATCGTTTTTTGATATCATGGTCCATCTCACCGTCCACCTTGTCAGAGAAATCAAGATATGTGGACCCGTGTTCCTACGTTATATGTATCCATTCGAGAGGTACATGGGTGTACTTAAGGCCTACGTGAGGAATCGGTCCCGGCCTGAGGGTAGCATTGTTGAAGGTTATGCAGCGGAAGAGGTTGTTGAGTTTTGCGTCAATTACATGGCCGAGGTAGAACCAATAGGAGATCCTGTGTCTCGTCATGAGGGGAGGCTTGATGGTGTTGGCACTATTGGACGGAGAGCCATCACTCCTGATTTCGATATGTACTCGAAAGCTCATTTTTGGGTCTTGCAACACATAACGGAGGTGTCTCCGTACATCGACGAGCACAAGGAGATGCTACGACAAGACAATCCTCGCCGATCTGAGGTTTGGATCACGAGACAACATAACAGTCAATTCAACGCGTGGATGAAAGTGCGAATCACTGGAGAGTCCGCAAGTGAGAACCTTAAATGGTTGGCAAAAGGGCCCACGTTTACTGTACAGACATGACAGGGATACGACATCAATGGGTACACATTTTACACGAAAGCTCAAGATCGAAAGAGCACTGTACAAAATAGTGGAGTGAGCGTAGAAGCTTTCCATGAGGGGTTCACCGAGACAGGCCCAACAAGGGTAGTACATGGATTGAACTCATACTATGGGTTCATTGAAGAAATTTGGGAGCTCGATTACGTACTGTTCAAGATTCCCCTGTTTCGATGCCGATGGGTCCAAATCCCACAGGGTGTGAAGGTTGACAGTTACGGTTTCACTTCTGTGGATCTCGATCGAGTTGCTTATAAAGATGAGCCATTCATACTTGCAAATCAAGCCATTCATGTCATTTATGTCACTGACCCGGCCAATAAGAAGTGGCACGTCGTCCTTCATGGCAAGAGAAGGATTGTTGGAGTTGAAAATGTCATAGACGAGGAGGAATACAATTAATTTGATGAGATTCCTCCATTTGGAGATTTCTGTCATTCTTGGTTAATTATAAGTATATGGGTTTTGTTATAGAATTATTAGTTGCAGATTTACTTAAACTGTTCTCTCTTTCACTTATGTTAGGAACTGATATGTCTGGTGACGAAATGCACCACTCGGGGAGTCAGAGTGACCTCGCGGGCGATGAGACGCCTCGGCCGGAGGTCGCCGCGTCCACCGTGACCCAGCCGCAGAAGAGAAAGGGGCGAGGCCGGACGACATGCGCGCGTCTGGACAAGCGGGAAAAACAGCATGTCCAGTTCGACAACAATGGTGTGCCAGAAGCTCCGGACAAACTTGTCGGTCAGTACCGCTCACTATGCGGCAAAGTGGCAAGGGAGCGGGTGCCCATCACCACCTCCGACTGGGGTCAAGTGCCCCCAGAGTGCAAGGACGCGCTGTGGGAAGAAATGCAGGCGGCATTTCACATTCCCGAGAATCGCCACTTCACCATCCACCAGAGGACACTGATGTCAATAAACAAGGCGTGGAGGAACTTCAAGAGCCACCTTGTCAGGCGCTATGTGAGGGAGTCGAAGACCCCCTTCGATGACTTACCTTTCGTGACTCCCGAGGCATGGCAGCAGTTCGTCGAGATGAAGGCCAAGCCAGAGTTCCAGGAGCTTAGTGCGAAGGGCCAGGCTAACCAAGCCAAGAATACCCACCCACACAGACTAGGCAGTGGTGGGTATGTGGGGAAGAAGGCGTTGTGGAGGAAGCAGGACGAGGAGGCTTCGCAGTCTTCGGCCGGCAGTCCTTATGTGGGCATAACGGACGTGCGCGCTCGCAATTGGTGCCGAGCAAGATCGACGATGACCTCCTCCGGAAGCGTCTCTGTGAATAACCCTGCGGACAGGGAAGTGATCGACCGACTGGTAAGATTGTCCGATCACGTACTATCCTCGTAACACGCATGCAATGGGTTGTATTGCTAAGTTCTCCTGTTGCAGGTGACGCTGAGTGTGCAGGCGGCATCCGGAGAGTTCAACCCGAGGAGGGACAGGGATATCCTCACAGCGGCGCTAGGAAACAAGGAGCATCCAGGCCGCGTGCGCGGCCTCGGTGCCACTGTGCCTTAGAGGCATGGTTTCCCTGATGATGAGGAGGCAGTTAAGAGGAGAAAGAGATCCCACCAAGCCCGCGATGAATGGCTGAAGGAGGAGATGCGATCGGAGTTCGCTCTTCAGGACAAAGCACTCCTGCAGCAGTTGTCGGAGATGCAGTCCATGTATGAAGAGCGAAGAAAGGCGATCCAGGGCACCCCCTTGTAGCAGCGGAAGTACCGACCCCCATTCTTGGCCACCGTAGTAGCTGCGCGTCTGCGCCGGGGTCTTCGCAAACGGAGCCCTCTCCAAAGTATCCGGTGGACTTTCTACAAGTAATAACCGTTTGTCTATATTAATTCATTCAAAAGTGAAAAGCGGTGAAATTCAATATGTTAATGCGCACTATTTGTAGGAACCCGCCTCCTGCAAGCTTATGGTGCTGGCCGGTCTCTTCTTGATCGAGGCTGGCCGTGGGATGGCGCAACCATGCACGGCGGGGGCCACAATCCACGGTGCCCCTCTATGTGAGGGTTTTGCACGGGTCCAGGTGGACGGTGTCTTTGACCATTGCAAGGGTTTTCCGTTGGAGAAACCGCCGAACAACGAGATTACCACTCTCGGGGATGCAGTGCACACGTTCGTGCAATGGCCCAAGAAAGACATCGTCCTGGATGAGGTAATTCCCCCACCAGTTTCATAATTCGTACTGTAATAATAGCCCTCAAAGTTAGTGTCTTAATACGTAGGTTCTTACATCACAGACATCACAGACCGACACACGGCCTACTAGCCAGCCGACCCCTCCGAGAAGCCAACCAACGGGTCCGATGACGAAGCTGACTCCGACTAGGAGGCAACCATTCAAGAAGTTGGCTAGTAGGGGAAAAGCAAAGAAGAGCCCGGCGAAGGAGAGCGAGAAGAGTGCGCCAGCTCTCATGCCATTCGCTCTGGGGATGCCCATGGCCTCCGATACCGCAATTTAGAGCATGGGGTTAGCATGCCAGAGCCTGCATGCATGGTACATGAGGAGGACAAACCAAACCAGGACGCAGCGTCCGACGCACATCATGGTCAAGTACACCGTGGCAGAGTTCCATAACGACGTTGGGACCTACCCGGTGACCTTCGAAGACCTGCACAATTTACTGAACAAAGATGCGCTCGACTTGTCAATCATACGGTCTTGGGTGCTGTAAGTATCCTACTATCCTACGCCTGTTCGTGCATATACGGATATATGTCATTTATTAATTGGTTACTTCCGTGCAGCTGCATGACCAACTATGCCAAATCTAAGGGCATACCTGTTGGTTTCTTGGACCCCCAGATGGTCGCCGAGGTGATGTTCAGGACCGACGCAAACTTCGTTGTCGACTACATCAAAAGAGGGTTGCTTGCTCAGGTCGACAAGGAGTACATACTTGTACCCTACAACCAGAGGTGAGTGCTTTCATCAGTACTTCACCCGTAGATTAGTGTCTCCATGTGCACACCCCCAAACTTAGATTAAATTTATAATTCTTTACGTGTAACATGCAGCTACCACTGGATCCTGCTGCTACTTATTCCGAAAAGGAACAAGGTGTTCTACCTTGATTCATTGCAGAGGAAAGGGTACTCGTATTGCGGCACACGAGATGTATTCAAAAGGTGAAGATATTCATGTGGACCTGTCTTGCATGCATCTAGATTTACTGTCCTCAAACTGTCAATTTCGACTATCCTCAAACTGTCAATTTTGACTATCTACAGGGCTTTCACGAACTACTTTGCCGAGGAAGGGCGACAACACGAGCGGCGAGCCGATAAGTTTCAGTGGTTACAATTTTTGGTACAAATTTCAACTGGCATCTGTTTTACTTTATAACATGTCCCCAGCTAACTCTCGGTCTGTAAATTGGCAGTGCCATCAGCAGCCGGACGACAATACATGTGGGTTCTACGTGATGCGCCACATGTATGACCTGATCATCACCCCTCACCACCCAGATTTCCCTGAGGTATACAACTGCTCCCCTTTGTATCGATTTGGCAGAATTTACAACTGCATTGAGCTAATTTTTTCTGTACCAACTCTTGCTGTAGGGGGTCGACTTCCCTTCGGAAAGCTTTGACCCTCGGGAGATTGGTATTGTCCGAGGGATGCTCACTGAGTTTTTCCTTGCGGAAGTCATATCAACCAACGGGAAGTTTAGGGACCCGCAAGGTTCGTATTAGTGCGGCCTTAGATTTATTGTACATCTAACACACTGGCTTTAATTGTCAATTACATTTATTTGTTCAATCTCAATTGTACATATTTCTGAGTTCTGTGCTGTATATATGAAATGCTATTGTACATGTTTCTAAGTTGTGTGCATGTATATATGAGACTGTATATATTTGAGTACTGTGCATGTATGAAATTCATGAACTGCATGTATATATGAAATGCTATTTGTACAGAGGACATGGGCTAGCCACCAAAAAAAAAATTTATTAAAAATAATATTAATGTGCACAGACGGTTTTGATCTTATAAACCGTCTGAGATTATAACCGTCACTGATAATGACACTATCACAGATGGTTTTGACCTAAAAACTGTCTGTGATATCACACTATCACTATCACAGATGGTTTTGACCTCAGTTTCGCCAGTGATATCACACTATCATAGACGGTTCTGAGATTATAACACTATCACAGATGGTTTTGACCTAAAAACTGTCTGTGATATCTCACTATTACAAACGGTTCTGAGATTATAAACCGCCTGTGATAAGGAAACAATCACAGACGGTTCCAAGATTACCACCGTCGCTGATAATGACAATATCGCAGATGGTTTTGACCTCAAAGCCGTCTGTGATACTCTAAATAAACAGACGGTTCTGAAACAACCGTCTGTGATAAGGACGCTATCACAGACGGCCCCTAGGTCATAACCGTCTCTGATGATATGAGTATCACAGACGGTTTTGATCTCAGAACCGTCAGTAATAATGTGAGTATCACAAATGGTTCTGAGGTTATAACCGTCTCTGATAATGTGAGTATCACAGACGGTTTTGAGGTGATAACCGTCTCTGATAATGTGATTATCACAGACGGTTATGATTTCATAACCATCTGTGATAATGTGAGTATCCCAGATGGTTTGACATCAGAACCGTCAGTAATAATGTGAGTATCGCAGACGGTTCTGAGGTTATAACTGTCTTTGATAATTTGAGTATCACAGACGGTTATGATTTCATAACCGTCTGTGATAATGTGAGTATCCCAGATGGTTTTGACATCAGAACTGTCTGCAATACTCATATTATTACTGACGGTTCTGAGATCAAAACCATCTGTGGTGGTATGAGTATCTCAGACGGCTTTGATGTTATAACAGTCTGTGTATTAGGAGTATCACAGACGGTTCAAAACTGTTAGTGATAGTACATAATTATCACTGAGTCGAATATCACTGACGGGTAAGAACCGTCTGTGATGACTGTTTTGACCCGACTGTGATAATGAATTCTGTAGTAGTACGTGTCCCTCTCCCTGAAAAATGGACTCTTTTCCAAGTTGTTGATCCTAAGCCTCTTCAACAAACTGAGATAGAATCCTTAACTAAAACCCCAGATGGAGATGTTGAGGTAGTTTTCTCCCCACAAAGAAAAGCCTTTATTCAGTCAAGACCTTCCATGAGATATGAAAGAAGGCGAGTTAAGCCTCAAAATGTCGCCTTTGTCACTTATGAAGATAGCACCTATGAGCCTTCTGTCTCAGATTTTGAAGTCAATGTCATTGAATTTTTTCAAAAACCTAATTTTGAAATAGACAAACATCTTCTTAGATTAGAGTTTAATCTTCCTAAAAATAAGATTAAAAAGGAAAGTTTTTCCAATAAAGTCAAAGAACCTTTCAAAACTAAAATCAGAGACTTTGGTACGCTGATATGATGAAACAAAAGAAAAACATATTCTTCTTCGACTGGTATGAAGATTCCTTCTGGATTCACATCGAAGATTACTTGTTTGAGAAAAGAGAGCAAGACTCAGTTATCAAAAGAGATTCCACTTATTGGAAGACCCCTAGTGGAGAAGTGGTGGAATCAGTTCATCCACCTTTTGAATCTGTTCAGATATCTGAGAATATCAAAGCCTGTCCCCTTAAGGTTATAGTAGAGCCTGCCAGGACAGAGCATATTAGTCATCTTATGGAACAACAAAATTTTGCAAATGTTTCCCTGCATGCTTTGGGAAAACAAGCTGATAGGATTGAAAATATTTTGGTAGAAGTTAGCAAACAAAATAAATCTGAGGTAAAGGTTAATATGCCTTCTAACTCAAATTCTGCTTTACCTATTTTCATTCCTCAAAGTTTAAATCCTAATACGAAATTAGGAAAGCAAAAGGCTTTTGACTCCTAAGATCTTATTTCTGAATTAACTAGCAGAATGAATAGCCTAAAAGTTTACAAAACTATCAATTATATTTCTGATGGTGAGGTTGAAAATAAGAATGAATTAGTGAACAAGATTTCAGCCTTTAAACCTGTCACACTCACTTCTAGGACAAGAAATTATTATCCTAGACCAACCTTTGCAGATTTACAGTTTGAAGAAATACCTCAGGTTAGTTCTATGGTTTCTTTTAGCGGAAAAGAAATTGTAGAATAGAATCTTGATGGTCTAACCGAATATCAAATATTTACCCTTTGTCATCAAATGGTTATGTATGCCAATGCCTGTAGGGTCAATGGCAACAATGATAAACAGGTAGCAGGTATGATTGCCACAGGATTCTCTGGTCAGCTTAGAGGTTGGTGGGATCATTATCTTACTCTTGAGCAAAAAGAAAACATCTTAGGAGCCATTAAGATTGATCTAGAAGGTAATGCTTTGCCAGGTAATCTCTCAGATGCCATTATCACCCTCTTATTCAATATTGTCTATCATTTTGCTGGAAACTACGTTGATATCTACAAAAAGACTAGAGAACAACTAATCAATTTGAGGTGCAAAACAATGTCAGATTTTAGATGGTATAAAGACACATTCTTATCAAAACTCTATACTCTTCCTGACCCCAATTAAGAATTTTGGAAAGAGAAGTATATCTCTGGCCTACCTCCCTTATTTGCTGAAAGAATAAGAAATTTGTTAAGAAAAGAAGAATGCGGTAGTCTCAACTATCAGTCTCTAGACATTGGAAGAATAACTCAAAAGATTCAGCTTGTTGGGGCAGATCTTTGTAATGATCTCAAAATTAAGGATCAACTTAAAAGACAAAAATGTTGGGAAAAAGAGAACTAGGGGATTTTTGTTATCAGTTTGGTTTCCAACAAAATCTTTATGAAAAAAGAAAAATCAGGTAAAAACCTTCAACAGTAGATACCCAAAAAACGACATATTTAAGAAAAGAAAACCTAAAAAGATCCAAAAGATAAAAACAAAGATATTATTTTCTTTAAGTGTGGAGAAAAGGGTCATACTGCCAATAAATATTACAAGAGTAGTTTTAAAAAGAAGATCCAAGATTTGCTTGAATCAGGTCCTAAGGACCTTAAAGGAAAATTGGGAGAAATTCTAAATAACATTGATTCAGAGGCTAACTATACTTCTGATATAAATTGCTGTGAAAATAGTGAATGCTCTTGTTGTGAGCAGGATATTTCGGAAGAAGAATCTAAAGGAAGTATTTTGGTCCTAACAAGTTTTGAGCAATTTATTTTGAATACAATTGATTCGATTCAAGATTCTGAAGAAAAGAGGAGTCAGCTTGAAAAATATATTTCCATGATCACTAGAGGCAAAGACCTTGGGGTAAGATCAAACCAAAATAATGAGTTCTTTACTATTGATGAGGTCTTTCAAAAGATCAGGAGTTCTAGAGGAGTTGGTAAGAAACTTTTAATTGAGGATCTTTGGCAAGAGCAAAATATTCTCAGAAAAGAATTGTTTGATCTTAAAATGAAAATTCAAATTTTAGGATCTCACAAAAAAAATAATCTTCAAAATATTCCTGATATAGAGCTTGAGCTTAAAGAAAATAATGAAGACTTTATTGGTCCTATTGAAAAATATTTCAAACAAAAATGATATGCAAAAGTCCTATACAAATTCCCTGATGATTATACTTTTAAACATAAAACTTTGTTAAATTCAGGAGCTAATATAAATTGTATCAGGGAAGGAATATTCTCCTCAAAATATTTTGAAGAAGCTGAACACAGGGTTAATGCAGCTAATGGTGATCCTATGATTGTGAGTTATAGGATTTCTGAAATTTATGTTTGCATCTCTGGAGTCTATATTAAAACCTCTTTTTTCTTAGTTAAAGATCTCGAACAAAGTGTTATCTTAGGAACACCATTCCTTTCTGCTATCAGACCATTTTTTGTAACCGATAGTAGTATTCAGTTTAAAATAAAAGATAAACGGGCTGAAATGAAATTATATTCCAAGCCTGAGGAAATTTTTCTAGATCATATGGACAAAGTCTTTTCTTGCAAGAGCATTTTGTCCAAAAAAATACCTATAGATCATCAAGATAATCCCTTTTTCAGGAAAATGGAGAAGTTAGAAGGCAATCTATTGATGAAATTCAACACATGGAACCTGTCACTGCCAGCTCAAGGGAAACAAAGTTGCTTTAATCATAATTTTCCTGCCACAAAAATACAACAGGGGTTGCTAAACTTGATTTGGCAATCTAGATCTGCCTCAGAGAAGGCTTCAGCACTCAATGCATTAGCATATTACTTTGCATCTACATGTAGAGAAAATAGCCCAGAAGATCATGCATCTAGATCACAATAAAATCTTATAAATCAGTCATTCATACTAGTAGGCATGAAGGATCATCAAATTTGCATTCATCCATCCAATCTACTGTAGCACCTATTCAAGCATAATTCTGTGTTTGAGCACCTAGTCCCTAGATTAAACTTCAAGACAGATGAAGAAATGTCTTACTTCAGTAAAGACATTGTAGATTTAATCTGGAAAAAAATTGAAGAAAGACAAATGAGAGTCTTCATAGAACTCCAAGATTATTTTTTAGATATTTATTTAGGTAGAGAGAATTCCTACGGGATAACTCTAGATAAAGAGATTATTCTTCCCTTTACCATAGATACAACTCTTTGTTTCCAACCAAAACACCTCTTTTTGGTGTTAAGGGCGGAAATAGATCTACAATATTTCAGAGGTTTGGAGATAGAACCATATAGAGAAACTATTTCTCTCCAAACTCTCTTAGATCAGGGATTATTGCAGGCCGTTTACGGAATGCTAGATCAAATACTACGATCCGATCTTGGATTTGTAGTAAAACAGATTTGTGAAAATTTAAGTGACCTTCGTGGTCTCTACAAAATTCTCTTTCAATCAGTTCCTCCAAAGCTCCAACAACCCTTGAGGCCAGCAAATCATCACATTTGTGTGCTAAAAGGAAGATTCGACAGCTCACTCCGAGAAGTATATATCTTGACAGAAGATGATAAAGACATATTGAACCAACCATATGAGAAAATCCACAAAGCATGGAGGCATTGGATGGAAGCCTCAGAACTTGAGCAGTGTGTCAAGATAGATCCTGAATATGAAATGGTTTTTCAGAACCAAATAATGAGGATATTTGTTGATTGAGAAATTCGTTTAAACAAAAATCTTCATTATACTACAAAACCAGGATATAACGACGATAACAATACATTGCAAAATTACAGAACCATGGTGAGATGTGTAGAAAACAGGTTTCCTCCAGACGAATCTTTTCAAGGATATCAGACTCAACCATTTGAAGATGAAGAAGAAGTTTTCTTCCATGAAAACTAAAATATTCAAAGATAAATAATGGAAACATGACAAGATGTAAAAGTCAAAAAGTATTCTACTTGAAGACAAACTCGACAAGACATAGAAGTCAAAATGCACTCCACTTGAAGACAAGAAGAACAAATTATATGGTAAAACTATTCAAAATGGCAAATTATATAAAGAAACTATTGAAAAAGTCTTTCTCATGGATTTACATCCACCCAATACATCTATAAAAGGAGGAGTCTCTCAACAAGTTGGGACAACACACAACACACAACACACACATCCACAACACTCTTCCATTCCACTTCCACTCCACTTTCACTTCACTTGTAAATAAAATCTAAGTAGTATTGTTAATAGTCTTGCACTAAAGAAAGACTCTATATAGAGAGTCATAGTGTGTAAGGTTTCTATTGAACTTGAATGTGTACTGAATGTGAACTTGTACATGCATGAAGGTAGCAGAAGCACTCGTCTTCTACCTTTGTAAGTATTATACTTTCTTAATATGATTGTTTCTTTTGTATATTACTGTTCTTATTATCTATTTGCTTTATTTTTCTAATTTAGTATTTTCAATATTATTACTTTTCTTATGTGATTTACTGTTTACTTTCTTTTTTTTTTTGCATATTTACTGTTTATCTTCTTTTTTTTGCATTGCATCCTTACTATTTCCTTATTTTCTTTCTTTGCATTACTTTAGTTTTTGTCCTTAATTTCTAAAAAATAGCAATTATGTTTCTCATATCTGCATTACTATATATGTATATATATATATATATATATATATATATATATATATATATATATATATATATATATATATATAATTTTTCAAATACCCTACCTATGATGTAAATTTATATATATATAATTTTTCAAATACCCTACCTATGATGTAAATTTGACTTAAATGATACATATGATTTCTCTTTGTGCCATTGGTCATGCCTCCCTGTCTCGGATGGAAAAGACAAAAGTTGTCCTTTAAATCTAATGTGATTAAGTATAAATCTAAAGTAGTTTAGTCATTTTAATAATATTTTAATATTTTCTCTAAATTGATAAAAAAAAAGACAAGTAGATATGTACGGCGAGTGCACGTAATAGAAATCTCGGGCACCTCTTAGTCCAATGTTCAAATCATGGACAAGTTTTCAAGTTTTTAGAAAAATTGAAACCACAAGTGTATCACACAATTTAGGGATGCTTACTTGGAAATATCATAAAAATTACTTCGCCTCAACCGTACCTCATAAAAACTAAAATAGTGTTTCAATAGAAACCTCGTATTTTAGTCTCGCCTCACAATTTATATCAAAATGCCTTATACAAGAAAAAAAAAACTATGAGACTCACGCAAGGCTATGCTCGTGAGACTAATCAAATAAACCAGCAAGATAAGTTCCCAAAAAATAAAAACAAAAAATTTTCAAACCGCCAAAGTTTAAAAAACAAAAGCAGATTTAAGGCAACATAAGGCAAAACTTTTTTGTTGAAAAATTAGTTTCATATCACTATAAAAATATCAAATTAATAAAATACTATTAGTTATGATACTAATATGTAAAATTTGAATCCACATACAATTCAGTCAGTCAGTATTCTCATATGAAACCTCAATTTTTACTATGCGATAGTAATTTTTTTTTTTTTGTGTGTGACAACGAGGTATGAGTGTGATCATCACTCAAACAGCTTCTTCTGGAAAAACCGTGTTGAGCCATCAGTAGGCCCGCAAAATGCACAGCTCTACTGATGCCATCTCCATGGGCCCACCGCCCACGTAAGCTTTCTTTTTCCTCGTTGGCTTTTCGACCAGGCCCATTTGGAACCTCTCCCGGGCCGTATTAAGGGCCTGAAGATGCCAATGATCTGGACGTGTAGTGTGGGGAATCTGTAGAGAGGTCGAGGTGACCTCACCATCATGATGGCCGCTTCTCTCCCCTCTCCGGTGGAACCAGCCGCCGCACTAGACGCCGCCGACGACTGCGACGAGTGGGGTAACCACTTCTGCAATCGGTTCTTGGTTCTTAAGTCTTAACCTTTCTTACTTGTTAATTAGGTTAGTTGCTTCTTGCTGCTTATTTAAATTCCTCGCACAACTTCGCAAGAATCGCTTGAAGCAATTCAGATATGATCATGGTTTTACCTATTGCAATCCGCGTTATCTTTTTTTTTTTGAGATAGAACTAGAAATTAGCCAACGGGAGCAAGTTATTGGGTTGGAAACAGCAGGTTTGGCTTGTCTTTGGAGTTTGGAGTGAAGTATCTGGCTAATATTATCATGGTTATTTAACTCCTCACACAATTAATCAATTCTGCAAGAGTCCCTTGAAACAATTCAAATATGGTCATAGTTAAAGATGCTGCAATCCACAGCCGTATCTTTTTTGAGATAGAAGTATAAATTAGCCAACAGGAGCAAGTTATTGGGCTTGGAAACAACAGGTTTGGCTTGTCTTTGGAGTTTGGAGTAAAGTATCTGGCTAATATGATCATGGTTATTTTAATTCCTCAAACAATTATACAAGATTTCCTTGAAACAATTCAAATATGATCATGGTTTTACATACAGCGATTGACATCTTGTTTTTGAGTGGGGCATAGAAATTAGCCAACAGGGGCAAGTTCTGGGGTTAAGAAACAACAGTTTTTGTTTGTCTCTAGAGTTTGGAGGAAAGTATCTTGCTAGAGTATGTGTATGTTAAGACTGCAATACAAGTGTTTCTCTTTTTTATGTTTCTTGTGGTGTAAGTGAGGGGTGGTGGCTATGGTGCTTAGCAAGAGTTTTGGTTGCTTTGATTAAGGTTTTGAGTTGTACTTTTTAATACAGCGAAGCTGTACATTTTAAAGAATCAAGATTGTACATTCCATTCTGCTTTTCAGGTGTAATTTGAATTAATCAAATTGAAATTTGTCAACTTCTTAATAAAAAATTGAACAACATGTACACCTCCGTTTGTTAAAGAGTGTAATTTTATTGATTAAAAGTCAATGTTCAAGAAGGCGCTAGACGCCAGCCTGGCGCCAAGCACCTAGGTTGCTAGGCGGGCCTAGACAGCTAAATAGATTACTGATTATAGCTATCACAGAGTATATATAATCAAACAAACAAACACAACAAGTAATGAAGCAAACAAACAAACAACTAATCACTGCACCACAAGTCACATAGTCACAAACAACAAGCAAAAGTAGAAGTTTAATGATAGATAAAGTCCTAGACACGTAAATATCTAATCTTCCTCTTCTGCTTGCTCTTCATAATCTTTATTTGGAAGGACTTGTTCCTGATCGGACTCAAATTCAACCTCTTCCTCATTGATGTCATCATCAGAATTATCCGAGTTGAAATCATCTTCATGAAGTTCTCTCACTCTATTGCTTCTACGATGCTGCAAGACATCACTAGCCCCACATGCTTCATCAACTAGTTTCCATGTAAGCCCCGTACCAGGCTTAATCTCATCATCATCATCATCCGCACCATCAACTATCCATCCCTGAGCATGAGTAGCATCCGAATCTAGGAGGACATCTACATTATTCTCCTTCTCCCTCTTTTGTTTGTTCATCAACTTTGCATTGAACTGAACATAGACTAGATTGTTTAGGCGATTCACATCTAGTTTATTTCTTTTCTTCGTATGTATCTACAAAATAAAGTTGAGGTAAATTAAACACAAGGCTGTAAAACCTAAAAAAATGCATGAGTGTATTTATGTTAATACCCCTTCAAAAGTGCTCCAGTTTCTTTCGTATCCAGATGAACTAGTGGTCAAGGAGAGGATTGTCAAGACTAATCTTTGCAATACTGGTATATTGCATCTATAAGTTTTCCACCAATTAGCTGTATAATTGCAAATCGCGACAAATGAACATATTATATATTTATAAACAACCATACAATAAATAGCACAAATTTAAAAACAAGTTTACCTGGATTAAAATTAAAATTTTTACATCCAGCTTTTGCCAAATTCTTACCAAAACCCACCTTTTGTCCTAAGAAATTTTGCAACTCATTTATCACTTGATTTTGCTTCTCAAAATCTCCATGATAGAAGATTTCAACACAATTGAGTATCCCATCTATAATAGTTTCATCCAAATGAATGGATTGATCACGATAACTATAATATGGATTCAATAGGTAGGCCGTCAAATGCAATGGGGAATCAAGTCTCTCCTTTATCCTTGCATCAATAATTTCAAGTAAAACCTCATAGTTGCTCCCCAAATTATTCATAGCCTCCTTGATTTCTGTTTTTGTTTGGAGGAGTTCTCCGTACAAAAAACCCATAGATGACTTGCTATCCCCATCAACCATACGAAGCACTTTTACCAAAAGGCCCAAAGACCTTTAGGCACAACGACACACCATTCCAAAGCTTACACTCATCATAGTAGACATTGCCATTTTTCCTTTCGCTGTTTTAGACCATTTGCAAGTATCCCACTCTGTGCTACCCATCATTGCCCTTAGCTGTGCCTTTTTCTCCATCAAACTCTGCAAAGTAAGAAAAGAGGAAGCAAATCTAGTCACTCCCGGCCTTATTATATCTCTTCTTTGTAAATGATCTCATCAAGCCCAAGGTCTTATGATGCAAATAGATGAAAATGATAAATGTCTTGGCTTGGTCAAGTGTTTTCTTAAACCTTGCCAACTTGCCAATAGCTTCTAGCATCAAATTAATGATGTGAGTTGCACATGAGCTCCAAAAGATATTAGGCCTTTTCTCCTTCAATAATGTCTTCGCTCCCATGTTGTTTGTAGCATTGTCTGTAACTACTTGTACAACATGTTCTAGTCCTACTTGTTCGATGCAAGCATCCACATAATCAAATATAAGTTGACTTGTGTGAGACTCCTCCGATGCCTCCTTTGAAGAAAGAAAAATGTTCCAACATTGAAATTCACACACAAGTTCATTATGCTCCTCCTTTTTATGTTAGTCGAAGCATCGGTCATTATGGAGCACCCAATCATGGCCCTCTCTGTTTCGTGGCTCTTCAATAATGCCTTGGTTCTTTCCACCTCCTCCTTCAACAGTTACTCCCGAAGCTCATATTGAGTAGGAAGCATAAAACCAGGTCCAAATCGGCCAACTACCTCAACCATTTGCTTGAAGCTATCATTGTTGATAGCGTTAAATGGTATACCTGATTCATACACCCATCTAGCAACATATTGTTTAGTGTGATGGGTTCTCTCCTTAAATAGTGCTTCACTGATATTTTGTTGTCGCTTCAACTTTTCCGAAGTCATAGAAGTTTCAAGGCCAATAGGATTTGCAAACTTATCCATGGGGCTTAAAGTACGATGTGATGAGCTTCCAATTTCTTGCAATTGTTCATCATCCATCCCTTTATCAATGTTCACATCTTCTCTAATCTCTTCATCTTCTGCTTTCTTGGTTTTCTTTTTGTTCTTTGCCTCATTGATAGAGTTCTTGCACTTTGCTTGATCTTCAGGTAAAGCCTTTGGGCATTTAGCAACATTTCCAGCAATTTGAGCAATGTGTTGCTTAAGCCTATAAACACCTCCAGAAGCAACTTTTACACACAAAATACACTTCACTTTATCCAAATTTGTAGGGTTAACTAATATTCCATACTCCCACCCTACATCATTTGATTTTCTCTTAAGACTAGAACTCTCCGATGATCCTCCCAACACCGAAGCAGATGTTGTTGACGACATTCTATAAAAACAGAAGAAAAAATGAAATCAAATTCGGAGATATATGATGACTCATGACTCATGAGGAGAATGGAGTAGAGGAGGCCGTAGACTAGCAGAGCAATGACTCAATGAGCAAATATATCACATATCTTGCACAGCCGCACAGCAGAGGCAGCAAATTGCATATATGAAGGAGTGAGGGAGAAGGGGCGCACTGGAGCAGAGGAGGCAGCAGCACTGCAGCTATATTAAAAAAAAGAAATTGAGAATAAGGAATTAGGACCTGTGGGCTGTGGCTGACTCCTCTGTTGCTGAGCAAAAGGCACTTCGGGCAGTTGCGGAGATCTCTTCGGCGGCGGGGAAGGGCGGGTTGGCGGCGAAGGGAGATCTCCTTCCTCGGCTGCAGGCCTACGGCGGAATGGCGGAGGGACCGAGGGAGAAGGCGGTCCAGCTGGTCCTCGGCTGCGGCGGACGGGCGAGATCTTCCTTGGCTACGGCCTACGGCGGACGGGCGGAGGGATCGAGGGAGAAGGCGGTCCTCGACTGCAGCGGCGGACGAGCAGATCTACTCGTCTACTGCGGCAGCGAGACACGGGTGCGAGAAGGGGAGAAAAAAAACTACCTAAGCGTGTAAGTTTTTTTAGTCATTTCTTCCTCCGCCTGGCTCTGCCTAGTCCGATTCGTCCCGCCTCGCGCCGCCTTTGATTGCCTAGTAGACTCCGCTGCCTAGACAACCCATTTGGGTATAATCCCAGCGGCCGGCCACCGCCTAGCGCCTAGGCGGCCACCGAGGCCGCCGTTTAGAACACTGTTAAAAGTACAACTCAAAACCACTAAATGCATTAGCCTAAATGATTACTGACGATCAGAGCATTTGCGTTTTGATTTTGTGGTGGTTGTTGCTGAACATGAGCTTCCTGATTCAGGGTGACGATTATATTGTGTCCTTTTTTGATAATAACCCTTCTAATATAACATGAGGTAAGATCAAACAAAGGGACTTTGCTGATAAAAGGTCATATGGAAACACTTCGTAGATTCTTCTCGTTCTATGGTTAAATAGGTGGGTCATAATGAGTGAACTCATAAAACAGACCTATTGAATAGGAAAACAAAATGCTGTTAATCTCATGTATTTATGGCTTCCAAGTAATTAAATTGTTCATTCAAGTGATGGGGTTGTTTATGTTTGGATTTTATCAGAGTGATAGTATAGATGGTGTTTCTCTGTGTTGATCTTTTTACTTGGGAATATCTAGTTGTAACAAGTCTAAAGAACATTTTCCCTTTGTTATACTATAAAAATTTTGGATTTAATTTTAAGACACTTGTGCCTCATTGACATGTGAGCTAACCTCATATCCAGTATCCTATAGCAAATCTTTATTTTTGCAGTATCCTCTAGCTAATTTTCTTTGTTTCTGTTAGCCTCTGCAAGACAGTTTGCTAGAGGTTTGCTTGCAACATTTCTGTCACAAAACTTGAGCATGTGGTACTATTTTGACTTTGTTGCTTAGTGCTGCTAGCTGTATTCGTTAATTGCATGATATGTTGAGCTGTGCAGAAGGTGCTTCGCTGTTGATATTTACATGCTTCTAATACTGATGGTAGAATTACAGATGCTGATGGATTTGTTATTCCTAATTTGTCCACTGATGGTCTTGATGTTACTATGCCTAGTTTCTCCAAAGCTACTGATCTTCAACCTCCACAGGTGTGTCCCAAAATGCATTTGAACTATCCTGTAGAGCATTTATTTGTCAGGGACCTTACTTTTATCAAGCACTAGTGTTCATAGAGAGGTGCGTTCAAACATGAACAGGTGAACAAGATAGAGAAGATATACTTGGGCCCTCATGGGGCTCCGCCATCTCAAGCAAAGCAGCAGGTACCGAACACAATTGGCCGTAAGCAGCGTCTCAAGAACAAGCTAAAGGAAGCAGACAGGAAATTTACTGGCAGTGCTCAGGAGAACAAGGTGGAGAACCTGAGAGAGCTCATGGGTGCTAGAGCAGACACTAAGGGTACGCCAATGAGCTCTCCTCGTGATTGGCTTGACCTGCACTGCCATGAGTCTGAATTTGACAGAAACTCCCACTAAGCAACTTCCAAAGTGTTACGTTTGAGTTGATAAACCATGTACTTGTGTGGGCATCGCTCGCCAATGAATAATCATCTTGGCCATCTATTTGTAGAAAATAATGTTCCTGCAGTATAATCCTGTGCTCTACTATTGTTCGGTATCTTATACAAGATCCATCTCATTGAGATGCTCTGAGCTGAATTTTTTTTTATATGAACTTGTAGCAATGAGTGTCTCATGTATGATTGACAAAGATAGAACCAAAGAAATGAGCTGACCAATATATTCATAACCTGGAAGGTAGCACATGTATGAAATTATCAGAAGTGTCTATACTTGATTGATTTAATTTTGCTAGATGTAGCACATTTGAATTATTGAGTCCTTTTGATTGATTTCTGTATTAACTGGTGTTCATCGAGCAGTTTGATCGACAGTCTTTGGTCGTTCTTGAACAATAGTGACTACAGATTGCATATAAGGTCCTGTTTGATCAAATTTTGACTCCAACTTCTTCACAACAGAAGCTCGAGTCGTCTGGTACCAACTCCAACGTAGAAGCTCTAGCTTCAAAATTAGAGTTATTGGAGTGTTTGGCTTGAATTCCGGCTTCTCATATATATCTTCCAACAAATCTTGTAGTTTGTCTATCTTACCCTTCTTCACAAAGGACGCCATTGATGCTAGGATCAAAATGAAATAGATTAGAAGCAGGTGTGTTTGGCTGGATTACTTCGGCTCCGGCCAAGAAGCTCGGAGCCAGAGCTCGGTCAACAGGCCCCAAGCCTATGTCTAAAACTATTGTTGTTTTATATCAGAAGTCTGCACAAGTTCTTATTCATATGAAAGCAGGTCGCGGTTCTGCTGCAGTGATTCTTCTTGATCAACTGTGATCATAATAAAACTTTCTCCTGTTTGAAATATGATAGCTCTTCGTGAATCAGATTGAGTAATGAAGTTAATATAACTATGTAAGATGTGGATTCTTGCGGTTTTACAATACTGTAAAGTATGAGTGAAATATTAGTTACACGATGGATGCATACAAACATGAAGGCATATATATCTATGAAAGTAACTGTGAAGGTTCTCGTAGAAAGGGTGATACAGTCTGGGATGAGATGTCTCTGTGCTTCCATTCTGCTTGTTCAACTGCAAGTGCTTTGGTCCTTCGACAAGAGCTCACCGGACAGGGACTTTGATCCACCCATTGACAAAGGCGATGGCGAGGATGACGAAGGGGGTGGACATGCCAAAGATGATGATGTACGGCAAGGGTGTCGTCATCGGGTTCTCGCCCTTTCTCTCCCCTGCTGTCTGCCAGTACCTGCATTCCATTCAAGCATTAACTTGTTTCAATCAAGCAGAACTGTACAAGATAAAAGTTAGCTAGGTTCCATTACTTACTGGTCTGGTTCCTCTTCTCTTGTGATGAACTTTCTCTTGCCTGCAGGTTTAGGCTCTTCACCTCCACCTGTGTATGTATGCCACTCAATAGTCTTACTTTGCAGAGCCTGTACAAATGAAGAACAGGTGAAGGTTGAGGAATATTACCAAGTTGCGCCGAAATCCTGGAGCGCTTGCTGACGACACGTTTGCTGAACAAGTAGACACCTTTCTTTGACGGCGGGGTGGCGAAGACAGCACCACCAGTGACGGCAAAGAGGGAAGGAGCTACCTGAGCCATGAGTGAGTTGCTGTGGAGGAGAAAAAGGAGCTCTCCTGCCTCATGCACATCACATGATATAATACTAGTAGTTGCTATCTACCAGCATTAAGGAACCAAGGAATTGGATAAGATGTGCGCTACCCTGGCTCAATCCTTTCCATAACACAGGCCAAGGCTCACAAGTTGTGATGACGTGGTCCAATCACATATTAGCACGTCAACTCCCATCCATTTGGCAGCATTCAAGTATCAGAATTCAGAGGAGCCAGAAATTCTCTCTGAATTTGACTACCACTATGGCAGTTAGCTAACAACCACTCTATCTAGTAGCGTTTATGCGATATGTTTAGATATGTGATCTTATAAGTGGTTTACCTATCTAACAAATAAATGAGATCAAAAAGATATATAAACATATAATTATAGAGCATATATTATATCAATAAATAAGTAAAACTCAAAATTCACCAAATGAAACATAAATACATCATATATTTTTCTATATCAAGACATAACTATATTTTGAATATAATATTTTTTCCATAAAAAAATAGTCCTATATGTAGCAAAATAACAAAATGAAACCAACCTCCGCGTACTAACTAATATATTAACCATCCAACAAAACATAACTGCTATGCTACACCTTTCCACAAAATGCAAGAGCTACATCCTATATTATACTATTATGATTGATTAATTATTGGTATACTATTAACTATACAGCTGAATCAGACCACTTAATCACTCTAGCTGCTAAATCTAGATGCTATGCAATAAACATTGCGAGAAAGCTTCCTTTACATTTTTAGCAGTCAAACACAAGGTTGTAGCGGCCGCTATTTAGACCAGGGCGTTAAATATTTTTTCCATTTACACAAAAGCGTAGAATGTTAACTTAACCAAATCAAGCATATCTTTGTGTTCAATTCTTCAAAGTATAAATTACTGTATAGACACTTCACACTTGACAAAGATCCATTATAACAAAAATTTAAAGACCTTTCCACATAACAAAAACCACTAATAAGCGGAACAATAGTTTTGAAGCATCTGGGCATAGCGCTAGCAAAAGTACAAAAAGGAGAGGCACTGCATAAATTGCCTTTAATGGATGAATTTTAGGAGCTTCAGCTGTTGTTGTTGCATTGAGATTCAGAGATGATGTATTTTGCGACATCAGCGCAGCAGGACAGCTTGTCAGCCTTGTCATCAGGAATTTCAATAGAGAATTCTTGCTCAAAGGCCATCACAAGTTCCACCTGGTCTAAGCTGTCCAAACTCAAGTCCTTTTGGAAATCTGCCGTCTCAGTGACCTGTATCATTGTAAATAGGCACCAGACATTAGCCCATGCAGATAAATACTGCAAAAATATCATTTGATGATTATATTTACAATGATGCACCACAAATATGCAAAAATATGCAAACACCAGAGACAGCCACTACCTACGACGATTCTATTTGAATTAGATTTAAAATCAGGCTAAGTTGCATGGACACAAACACGGGACACAACACAACATGGACATGGTGACACAATATTTCTCAAAAACTAATGACAGACAGACACAACTATATACATGCATATTGAAAATAAAAAAAATCACAGTTAATGCCTTCTAACTTATCAAAATAGACTAAGAAACAAATTGACAACTATGGTAGTGGTGTGCATGCAAGAGCCATCGCCGTGCGATTCCTTGTCACCCACACAAGAGGTGGTAGGAACATAAACTAGATGGGTGTAATAAGTGGTATGCCAACAATCTGTGGAGTAGGAGATTAGTATTTCTTTTTCTTATTAGGCTTGCCCCTATTAGGTCTAAAATGCATATTAGGTTGGTTGTGTCCATGTTGTGTGTTCGTGCCATGTCTATGCCATGTCCAGAAGAAAATTCATTTTTTAAATAAAAATTTAGCAGGTTCTTCATGGACACATGTCCAAGCCATGTCCAAGCTATGTTCATGTCAAACCGTCTAGACATAGACAAGCTACCTGGGTGAAGTGCCTGTGCTTCATAGAAATCAAGATAGTGGTAGTTCATTCTACTTTAAAGGGAATATTAAACTGCAGAGTCATTCCGTTGAGATTTTTGCTGCCACCATCAAAATCTGTTAGTTTTTGTTTGAATAAATAGCTACAATTTTGGAGAGAATTTGACAAAGATGCTCAAATATCATGACACCTCCCACCAAAAAAATTGATTGAACTGCAAACAGTCAAGTAGGTGTTTGGTTGGTTCCTTGGACCTCTCCGAGAGATGCCACACATGAGCCTAGGAGCCAAGCCTCCAATTTTGGTCACCTCGCCCTTAGGCGCATCTTTTTTTTTTGTTCCACCGACTGCTGCTCCGCCAAGGATTGCGGGAGGACAGGCCAGTTCTTTTTTTTTTGTTTTCTGTTTGAGCTTTGTTGAAGACCTTTGCTGCCGCAACAAAGAAGCCCATCGAAAATAAATTGGATTAAAATATTTTGAGTTACTATTCATTCTTTAAAGCATCTTTTGATTTTTACGCTTTGTGTATTACAAAGTGTATTTTCATATTATGCTTTTTCTTTTATAGCCAGGACACCAACTAAACACTCTTTAAAAAATCTGGTTGGCCTGGCAGGTTCTAGGTTAGGCACATGATAATGAGAACACTAACCAAACACCATTGAAATAAACACCTATTTCTTTAACTCAATCTAATCACTCCCTCAATCACCCATAACATGCCCAGCCCTTCCATCAACTTCTGCTTCATCACACCAACTTTGGGGCATGCTTTGCTCTTCCAACCATATGCTCCAGAAATTCTTGCAGTTGCTCCCCACCATCACCCTTGAACTCTGAATCAATGCACTAATCTTTGCCCTTGAGTGTGCCTACTAAACCACATCATCAGGTGATCTTATTGCCTTCCTCCAGCATCCCTATTTACATTCTGCCACCGGTCCTCCTACGAGGAGATGGACAAGGCAATGAGATGCTTCACCAGCATGCCGATCAATACATTAGTATAGGAGCTGTAGAGCAAGGCTGCCTTATTGTGGTTACGCAAGCTCATGGAGTGCAAGGATGGAGGTATGCTAGCAAATGGCAATAGAAAGTGATCAAACTACTTGACTATGAATTCTGGATGCTAGGGTTTAGGGTTTAGCCATTTAGGGTTTGGGAATGAATTAGAAGAGTGTATTTTGGATGCTAATGCATATTCTTGAATACCATGGCAGATCTGGTTTAATAGCAACTATATTAGGTTTTTCTTAACAAACTACTAGCACAACTCTTTATATTATGCTCAATTCTCCCTTTTATAATCTCATGTGCATGTTTAGAGCATATCAGGTCACCGACCGGTGTAACATCTCCATGTTAAATGGTTTACTGTCTTGTCGTCTATGCACCATTGCATGAAATTCCTGCTCTGCATATGGTCTATTTTATGCAATATCATGCATCTGCCATGCCCATGTCTAGATGCAAATGTGCCCATTTCTAATCTAATGCATGCCTGCGTGCTCATTAGATTGGTTACAAGGAGTTCCCCAGTTGAAGCATATTAATTTTTCCTATCATGGGCAGCTGAAACTATAGTACATTTCAAATTTATTCAAGTCTCTTAAATAGTAACACCTTTAATGAGTTTGTTGGGGGGTCTATAAATGCCAGTAGATTAAAACAAACTATTTGCGAAATCAATTGGCACCAAGAATTATTCTCCAAACAAACCATTATCTATCACTAATTTCTAATGAGGCAAATAATTCAACTTGATCCCAGATTTGGATAGGCAAACACCAAAAGGCAAACTTGTCAAAAAGGTGGTCAACATGGCTAACCCCATTAAGCATTGATAGCTATGTAGCATTTCTCAGATGTACCACAAACTTTCAGATGATACAAATGTGAAGTATGATGTGATAGCATTTCTCCAATTATAAAATATTGCAGAGCATTAATAGCAATGTAGCATTTCTCAGATGTACCACAAACTTTCAGATGATACAAATGTGAAGTATGATGTGATAGCATTTCTCCAACTATAAAATATTGCAGTTTGCAATATGAATCTAAAAAGTGATGGTGTGCAGCAGTATTTCTCCAATTACCAAACTTTACAATGGTATGGATTGACTATTCTTTTCTTCAAAGGTTAAAACAAACATTTTGTTCTGCAAACTTCAAGCTTTATTATGAAATATCCAGACCGCTAGTGTGAGCTCAACTTGTAAAATTTCACACTTGTCTGGCATTATACTATTAATCAAAAGCACCTGAACACACATGACCAGGGAAAGGAAAGGGCTCTGAAGGAATCATATCCCTCCCCACCTTTTCCTTCCAGGTGTAAGCAGCAAATAGCAATTTCCAGCAGCCCAATATACTATGGGCCAGCTTGACCTAACATAAACTTTTCCAATAAGCAATGTTCTAAACGGCAGCCTCGGCGGCCGCCTAGGCGGCGCCTAGGTGCTAGGCGGTGGCCGGCCACGGGGATTATACCCAAATCAGTTGGCGGCGGAGTCAACTATGCGGTCAAAGGCGGCGCGAGGCGGGATGAATCGGGCTAGGCGGAGCCAGGCGGAGGAAGAAATGACTAAAAAAACTTACACGCTTAGGTAGTTTCTTTTCTCCCCTTCTCGGTCCCGTGTCTCGCCGCCGCAATAGACACGAGTAGATCTGCTCGTCCGCCGCCGCAGCCGAGGACCGCCTTCTCCCTTGATCCCTCCGCCCGTCCGCCATAGGCCGTAGCCAAGGAAGATCTTGCCCGTCCGCCGCAGCCGAGGACCGGCTGGACCGCCTTCTCCCTCGGTCCCTCCGCCCGTCCGCCGTAGCCGAGGAAGATCTCGCCCTCCGCCGCAGCCGAGGAAGATCTCGCCCTCCGCCGCAGCCGAGGAAGATCTCCCTCGGTCCCTCCGCCCTTCCGCCGTAGGCCCGCAGCCGAGGAAGGAGATCTCCCTTCGCCACCAGCCCGCCATTCCGTGGCCGCCGAAGAGATCTCCGCGACTGCCCCGAAGTGTCTTTTGCTCAGCAGCAGAGGAGTCAGCCACAGCCCACAAGTCCTAATTCTTTATTCTCAATTTCTTTTTTTTAATATAGCTGCAGTGCTAGTGCCTCCTCTGCTCCAGTGCGCCTCTTCTCCCTTACTCCTTCATATATGCAATTTGTTGCCTCTGTTGTGCGACTGTGCAAAATATATGATATATTTGCTCATTGAGTCATTGCTCTGCTAGTCTACTGCCTCCTCTACTCCATTCTCATGAGTCATGAGTCATCATATATCTCCGAATTTGATTTCATTTTTTCTTCTGTTTTTATAGAATGTTATCAACAGCATCTGCTTCGGTGTTGGGAGGATCATCGGAGAGTTCTAGTCTTAAGAGAAAATCAAATGATGTAGGGTGGGAGTATGGAATATTAGTTAACCCTACAAATTTGGATAAAGTGAAGTATATTTTGTGTGTAAAAGTTGCTTCTGGAGGTATTTATAGGCTTAAGCAACACATTGCTCAAATTGCTGGAAATGTTGCTAAATGCCCAAAGGCTTCACCTGAAGATCAAGCAAAGTGTAAGAACTCCATCAATGAGGCAAAGAACAAAAAGAAAACCAAGAAAGCAGAAGATGAAGAGATTAGAGAAGAGGTGAACATTGATAAAGGGATGGATGATGAACAATTGCAAGAAATTGGAAGCTCAGCACATCATACTTTAGGCCCCATGGATAAGTTTGCAAATCCTATTGGCCTTGAAACTTCTATGACTTCGGAAAAGTTGAAGCGACAACAAAATATCAGTGAAGCACTATTTAAGGAGAGAACCTATCACACTAAACAATATGTTGCTAGATGGGTGTATGAATCAGGTATACCATTTAACGCTATCAACAATGATAGCTTCAAGTAAATGGTTGAGGCAGTTGGCCAATTTGGACCTGGTTTTATGCCTCCTACTCAATATGAGCTTCGGGAGAAACTGTTGGAGGAGGAGGTGGAAAGAACAAGGCATTATTGAAGAGCCACGAAACAGAGGGCCATGACTGGGTGCTCCATAATAACCGATGCTTGGACTGACATAAAAAGGAGCATAATAAACTTGTGTGTGAATTGCAATGTTGGAACATGTTTTCTTTCTTCAAGGGAGGCATCGGAGGAGTCTCACACAAGTCAACTTATATTTGATTATGTGGATGCTTGTATCGAACAAGTAGGGCCAGAACATGTTGTACAAGTAATTACAGACAATGCTACAAACAACATGGGAGCGAAGACATTATTGAAGGAGAAAAGGCCTAATATCTTTTGGAGCTCATGTGCAACTCACACTATTAACTTGATGCTAGAAGCTATTGGCAAGTTGGCAAGGTTTAAGAAAACACTTGACCAAACCAAGACATTTACCATTTTCATCTATTCGCATCATAAGACCTTGGCCTGGATGAGATCATTTACAAAGAAGAGAGATATAATAAGGCCGGGAATGACTAGATTTGCTTCCTCTTTTCTTACTTTGCAGAGTTTGATGGAGAAAAAAGCACAGCTAAGGGAAATGATGGGTAGCACAGAGTGGGATACTTGCAAGTGGTCCAAAATAGCGAAAGGAAAAGTGGCAATGTCTACTATGATGAGTATAAGCTTTTGGAATGGTGTGTCGTTGTGCCTAAAGGTCTTTGGGCTTTGGTAAAAGTGTTTCGTATGGTTGATGGGGGTAGCAAGCCATCTATGGGTTTTTTGTACGGAGAACTCCTCCAAGCAAAAACAGAAATCAAGGAGGCTATGAATAATTTGGGGAGCAACTATAAAGCTTTACTTGAAATTATTGATGGAAGGATAAAGGAGAGACTTGATTCCCCATTGCATTTGACGGCCTTCCTATTGAATCCATATTATATTATAGTTATCGTGATCAATCCATTCATTTGGATGAAACTATTATAGATGGGATACTCAATTGTGTTGAAATCTTCTATCATGGAGATTTTGAGAAGCAAAATCAAGTGATAAATGAGGAGTTGCCAAATTTCTTAGGACAAAAGTGGGGTTTTGGTAAGAATTTGGCAAAAGCTGGATGTCAAAATTTTAATTTTAATCCAGGTAAACTTGTTTTTAAATTTGTGCTATTTATTGTATGGTTGTATATAAATATATAATATGTTCATTTGTCGCTATTTGCAATTATACAGTTAATTGGTGGAAAACTTATGGATGCAATATACCAGTATTGCAAAGATTAGTCTTGAAAATCCTCTCCTTGACCACTAGTTCATCTGGATGCGAAAGAAACTGGAGCACTTTTGAAGGGGTATTAACATAAATACACTCATGAATTTTTTTAGATTTTACAGTCTTGTGTTTAATTTACCTCAACTTTATTTTGTAGATACATACTAAGAAAAGAAATAGACTAGATGTGAATCGCCTAAACAATCTAGTCTATGTTCAGTTCAATGCAAAGTTGATGAACAAACAAAAGAGGGAGAAGGAGAATAATGTAGATGTCCTCCTAGATTCGGATGCTACTCATGCTCAGGGATGGATAGTTGATAGTGCGGGTGATGATGATGATGAGATTGAGCCTGGTACGGGGCTTACATGGAAACTAGTTGATGAAGTATCCGGGGCTAGTGATGTCTTGCAGCATCGTAGAAGCAATAGAGAGAGAGAACTACATGAGGATGATTTCAATTCAGATAATTCTGATGATGACATCAATGAGGAAGGGGTTGAATTTGAGTCCGATCAGGAACAAGTCCTTCCAAATAAAGATTATGAAAAGCAAGCAGAAGAGGAAGATGAGATATTTACGTGTCTAGGACTTTATCTATCATTAAACTTCTACTTTTGTTTGTTTGTTTGTTGTTTGTGACTATGTGACTTGTGGTGCAGTGGTTAGTTGTTTGTTTGTTTGCTTCATTGTTTGTTGTGTTTGTTTGTTTGATTATATATACTCTGTGATAGCTATAATCAGTAATCTATGTGGCCGCCTAGCGTCTTCTTGAACATTGCCAATAAGCCAACTTAGATAGTGTTTAGCCAAGCTTAACTTAGGCTTATTGGCCAAAATATGCTCAAACTAGGGCCAAACACTCAGCTTATTGTGGTGCTTACATGAGGGGCTAGGCTTATCCAGTGTACTAAGCCGCAGCCCCTCACCCGCACTTTATGAGGCTTCTTGGTCTCTCATCCCTCTCTCTTCGCATCTCTTATCAAATAACCCAACTTGGCGGACAACTTTTGGCCTTCTCAAAAAAGCCATCTCATAGGGCTCATAAGATCGCATATTTGATAAGCTCAAACTCGGCCAAAAATGCACATAATAGGGCTTCAGCTTATAAGCTCCAAAAGTTTTCTTGCATGGGCTTAAGCTTATTGAATAAGACCACAAAAATAAGCCCCTCGGTTTGGCCCTAACTATAACCACATAAGTAGATACTAAAGCTAGGCAAATAGGCCCCTATCCCTTAGTGAAGATACCAACTAAAAATATTGGATGGTATTTAAGCTTTTAGATTTCAAAACAGCAACTTGAATTGGAGAGAAGTCTGCTGGCCATTTTGGGTAGAGTTTGTTATATGCCACTGAAAAACTTTAGAAACATAGCATTTGCCACTAAGATTTTACTGTTTTATTGTATGCCATTCTACAATGCATCACTATAGAATATGCCCCTACCTCTTGTCAAAAACCAAAATGCTTTTGTGTGTGGTTTATAATGACATAGGACATTTTAGTCTAGCATATTCACTATAAAACCTATTACAACAAAAAGTGTCATATAACAAATTGGCAAAAAATCAGTAGTAGATTCAAAACTAAACTGTTTTCCGGTAGCATATCGCGGAAAATTCCCCTATGCTTTTCCACAGGACATACATCACAAGCCATTGACTGATTGACATCAATCTAAAGGCAAACGTTAAACCATAATCTTGCTTCAAACTTCCCCAATGCAATAGTTAAGAGCTAGTAGTTGGAAATTTAGGTCATTTGTACTCAAATCGGAAGCAAAGCCATTGCAAGGGAAAGCAAAGAAGCCGACCTTGTTGGCTTCAATCTTGTCGAATTTCTTGACCAATTCGATGACGCGATCCCTGACGACGCTCTCGGAGCAATAGTGGCCTCCATCCTGGTTCGCCGGAGAACCCATATTCTGAGTGACTCCGTACAGGCACAGCGCCGGCCTCCTCCCACCGCCGGTTGCGGTCATGGAAGTGAGCCGCAGATGCTGCAACACCGCGCTTCTGAAAGCTTGCATCTTTGGCGAGCTGTTCCCACCAAGAAATTGACCTGGGCAGGGCAAGAAGACTTTGGACTTTGGAGACGCTGCAACACCACGCTTATGCTTTTGGCTTTGCGGCTGAGTGGAGACGACAGGGGAGATGGAAGTGGAGCGAGTATTTGGGTCCAATCTCCAAGCCCAGGCATCCTCCACTCGCTTGGCCTGTTTTCTTGTTTCTTTTTGAGAAAACTGCATCATAACTAGGTGAGTATTGTCGGGGTCGGCCCAGATTTGGGCTGGGCTAGGAAAAAAAAAAAAGGCAGCTTACGTCTATTAGGCCGGCTTCGACTGAGTCTATATCAGTCCAATAAATATATCTCATTGGTTGGGTTCAGGTTTGATATTCACACGTCCATAATGAACACGCACACGACGTTGTTCTGATCTTCACGATATAGATTTTTTTGAAGATGGATAAATAATATAATTTGACAAAGACTAAATTACCAACCACAAGTCAATATAAGAACCTATAATCATTGTAATCGTCCAACCACACTCTAAATTTACAATCTACACGGTCACGCATAGTACGGCGACTATCCTATAATCCGGTCAAAATTCTTCTCTAATCACCTTAGACCAGTAAAAGGAAAAAGACTCTATTCCGTACCTTTGCCTCTTTGCTCAATGTCCTTTCTTCATCATGTAGCTCTTTCTTTGCCTTTCATTAACCTGTCTTTTGAGTTTGTTCTTGACACAACTTAACAGGTAACGTTAGTTTAACATTTGTAATTGTCATTAATTACCAAAACACTCTTTAGGGCCTAGAAGCTACACCTAGGTCGCCTTTCTTAGCTCCATACATGGACCGCATCTCCGACAACTGCTGCCGGAGTGATTTGTCCCGAACAGCGAACTCTGATCGCATCTCCTCCTTGAGCCGTTCATCGCGGGCTTGGTGGGATCTCTTTCTCCTCTTAGTCGCCTCCTCATCATCAGGGAAACCATGCCTTTAAGGCACAGTGGCACTGACGCCGCGCACGCGGCCTGAATGCTCCTTGTTTCCTAGCGCCGCTGTGAGGATATCTCTATCCCTCCTCGGGTTGAACTCTCCGGATGCCGCCTGCGCACTCAGCGTCACCTACAACAGGAGAACTTAGCAATACAACCCATTGCATGCGTGTTACGAGGATAGTATGTGATCGGACAATCTTACCAGCTGGTCGATCACTTCCCTGTCCGTAGGGTTATTCACAGAGACGCTTCCAGAGGAGGTCATCGTCGATCTTGCTCGGCACCAATTGCGAGTGCGCACGTCCGTTATGCTCGCATAAGGACTGCCGGCCGAAGACTGGGAAGCCTCCTCGTCCTGCTTCCTCCACAACGCCTTCTTCCCACATACCCACCACTGCCTAGTCTATGTGGGTGGGTATTCTTGGCCTGGTTAGTCTAGCCCTTCGCACTACGCTCCTGGAACTCTGGCTTGGCCTTCATCTTGACAAACTGCTGCCATGCCTCGGGAGTCACGAAAGGGAAGTCATCGAAGGGGGTCTTCGACTCCTTCACATAGAGCCTGACAAGGTGCCTCTTGAAGTTCCTCCACGCCTTGTTTATTGACATCAGTGTCCTCCGACGGATGGTGAAGTGGCGATCTTCGGGAATGTGAAACGCCGCCTGCATTTCTTCCCACAGGGCATCCTTGCACTCTGGGGGCACTTGACCCCAGTCGGAGGAGGTGATGGGCACTCACTCCCTTGCCACTTTGCCGCATAGTGAGCGGTACTTACTGACAAGTTTGTCCGGAGCTTCCGGCACACCATTGTCGTCGAACTGGACGTGCTGCTTTTCCCGCTTGTCCAGACGCGCGCATGTCATCCGGCCTCACCCCTTTCTCTTCTGCGGCTGGGTCACGGCGGACGCGGCGACCTCCGGCCCAAGCGTCTCATCTCCAGCCAGGTCACTCTGACTCCCCCAGTGGTGCATTTCATCACTAGACATATCAGTTCATAACATAAGTGAAAGAGAGAACAGTTTAAGTAAATCTGCAACTAATAATTCTATAACAAAACCCATATAGTTATAATTAACCAAGAATGACAGAAACAGTGGGGAGGCGATGGAGGTGATCACGTCGGAAGGCGGGAGGGCGATGGAGGTGATCATGCCTGACGGTGGAAAGGCGATGCAGGTGATCGCGACGGACGGAGAGGAGGAGATGGAGGAGATTGTGACGGACTGTGGGGAGGCAATGGAAGTGATCGCGACAGACGGTGTGAGGGCGGAGAGAGCTAGGGCAAACAGTTGCGAAGTCAGGAAATGAGCGGGATAAAGCCCGCCTTGAACTATGTACCTTGCAGAGATTATCACAGTCGGTCCACCATTCACAACCGTCTGTGATATTATTATCACAGTCGGTTCTCACGTCAGAACCGTCTGTGATAATCTCCATAGTGATAATGGCCAGAGAGATTATCACAGATGGTTTTGAGTTGAGAACCGACTGTGACTGAGATTATCACAGACAGTTTGGACTTGAGAACCGACGGTGCACGTTAAGAACTCGAAGTGTCGGACACTGTTGGGAATATCACAGTCGGTTCTACATTCATAACCGTCTGTGATAATCTACATAGTGAGAGATTATCACAGACGGTTTTGAGTTGAGAACCGACTGTGACTGAGATTATCACAGACGGTTTGGACTTGAGTACCGACCGTGCACATTAAGACTTGAAGCGTCGGAGACGCTGTTGGAAATATCACAGTCGGTTCTATATTCATACCCGTCTGTGAAAATTCATAACCGTCTGTGATAATCTCTCTATTGAACATAAGTTTTACAACTTGAAACTGATCTATAGCTCTTCAACTCTGAATGCTCGAAAACTTGTTTTAAATGAACACTCAAATATTTCAAATATAGTCCAAATGCTCTGTAAATTGGTTACAGTGTACATAGATCAGAAAATTGGTTACAATGTGGAGCATGCTCAAATATATTTAACATACAATGTGGAGCATACTCAAGTTAATGTTACATACAAATGGGGACTTTGACCTACAATTTCCACATACACAGCCATGTCATCCTCAACTTTCCACTTGCTGCGGCCCTGCAAAGATGAGAATTACAGAAGATATAAGCTAGACCGATGGAAACAGAGAGATAAGGACGTACGGTTGATTACCTTTAAAGTATAACCCTTCCTGGTGATCCATACGCATGTAACTGGTTTCGTCGGTGTCTTCAGTATCGACCTGTACGCCATCTCCAAATGGAGGAATCTCATCAAATTGATTGTATTCCTCCTCGTCTACGACATTTTTAACTCCAACAATCCTTCTCTTGCCATGAAGGACAACGTGCCACTTCTTATTGGTCGGGTCAGTGACATAAATGACCTGAATGGCTTGCTTTGCAAGTATGAATGGCTCATCTTTATAAGCAACTTGATTGAGATCCACAGAAGTGAAGCTGTAACTGTCAACCTTCACACCCTGTGGGATTTGGACCCATCGGCATCCGAACAGGGGAATATTGAACAGTACGTAATCGAACTCCCAAATTTCTTCAATGAACCCGTAGTACGAGTTTAATCCACGTACTGCCGTTGTTGAGCCTGTCTCACTGAACTCCTCATGGAAAGCTTCTACGCTCACTCCACTATTTTGCATAGTGCTCTTTCGATCTTGAGCTTTCGTGTAAAATGTGTACCCATTGATGTCGTATCCCTGCCATGTTTGTATAGTAAACGTGGGCCCTTTTGCCAACCATTTAAGGTTGTCACTTGCGGACTCTCCGGTGATTCGCACTTTCATCCACGCGTTGAATTTACTGTTATGTTCTCCTCTGATCCAAACCTCGGATCGGCGAGGATTGTCTTGTCATAGCATCTCCTTGTGCTCGTCGATGTACGGAGACACCTCCGTCATGTGTTGCAAGACCCAAAAATGAGCTTTCGAGTACATATCGAAATCAGGAGTGATGGCTCTCCGTCTAATAGTGCCAACACCATCAAGCCTCCTCTCGTGACGAGACACAGGAACTCCTATTACTTCTACCTCGGCCATGTAATCGACGCAGAACTCAACAACTTCTTCCGCTGCATAACCTTTGACAATGCTACCCTCCGGCCGGGACTGATTCCTCACGTAGGCCTTAAGTACACCCATGTACCTCTCGAATGGATACATATAACATAGGAACACGGGTCCACATATCTTGATTTCTCTGACAAGGTGGACAGTGAGATGGACCATGATATCAAAAAACGATGGAGGAAAATACATCTCAAGCTGACAGAGAGTTCGAACCACCTCGCTTTGCAGAGAATCTAGTCCATCGAGATCAATGACCTTGCAAGAAATTGCATTGAAGAAAAAACACAGCCTCGTGATCGTCTCTCTGACCTTATGCGGCAGAATACTCCGGATGGCAACAGGAAGCATTTGTGTCATTAACACGTGAGAATCATGAGACTTCATACCCAGCAATTTCAAATCGCCCATGGACACAAGCTTTTCCATATTTGCGGAGTAACCCGATGAAACTTTAACACTATAGAGACACTTACAGAGTTCTGTCCTCTTAGCCTTACACAAAGTGTAGCATGCAAGGGGGAGGTATATACGGCCTTTATCATCCTCTCTCGGTGCTAGCTCGGGCCTGATTCTCATTTCGATCATGTCACGCCACACATTGACGCCATCCTTTGTCTTCCCCGGAATGTTTAGCAATAGGCTGATTAAACTGTCGCAAACATTCTTCTCTACATGCATGACATCAATGCAATGACGAACCTCTAAATGCTCCCAATATGGTAAGTCCCAAAATATCGATCTCTTCTTCCAAGAGTTCTTTGTGCGGGGTTTCAATTTACGACCCTTTCCAAACACAACGTCTATGTCCTTCACCCGTGAGTAAACATCTTTCCTGTGTGTAGGCTTCGGGGCTGAACCATCTTCCTTGTGGCCGTCAAATTCCCTCTTCCTCTTACGATACGCGTCATCTTCGGAAGAAACCTACGATGACGCATGTACACTGTTTTCCTGCAATTCTTCAGCCACACGCTCTCAGTCTCATCTTCGCAGTGGGGGCAGGCTTTGGCTCCTTTCATACTACGGCCCGACAAATTTCCAAGGGCAGGGAAATTGTTGATGGTGCAGAATATCATAGCACGTAGGATGAAGGTCTCTCGTTTGTATGCGTCCCATACCTGCACCCCTTCGTTCCACATTGTTAGGAGATCCTCTATCAATGGTGCTAGGTACACATCAATATCGTTTCTGAGTTGTTTTGGTCCTGAGATAAGTAGAGACATCATGATGTACATGCGCTTCATACACAACCAAGGAGGAAGGTTGTAGATACACAAAAGAACCGACCAAGTGCTATGCCGACTGCTCATGTTACCAAACGGATTAATTCCATCGATACTCAACCCGAACCTTATATTCCTCAATTCTGCTCCGAAGTTAACAAATTCCCTGTCGATGTTTCTCCACTGCGAAGAATCAGCGGGGTGTCTCAGCTTTCCATCCTTCTTCTGGTCGTCCGAGTGCCAACGCAGTAATTTTGCCTCTTTACGGTTTGCAAACAAACGCTGCAAGCGGGGAATGACGAGAAAATACCACAACACCTTAGCAGGAGGTCCTTGCTTTATCTTAGTGCAGTCGTTGTCGTCAGTTCGGTCCTTACGCTTATAACGGGATGCGCCGCACATCGGACAAACATGCATATCCTTGTAGTCGTTACGGTAAAGGATGCAATCATTAGGGCATGCGTGTATCCTTTCTACTTCCATTCCCAAAGGACACAACAGCTTTTTCGCTTGGTAGGTGTTTTTTGGCAACTCATTTCCTTCTGGGAGCATGTCCGCCAAAAGATCTAACAGTGCCGTGAAACTCTTGTCGGTCCAGCTGTTACTTGCCTTCAATTTTAACAGTTCAAGCACAGAGGCCAACTTTGTGTACTTCGACTTGCAACCAGGGAACAACGGCTTTTCTGAGTCTTCAATCAAGCGCTTGAATTTGCCAAACTCCCTTTCATTGTAATTTCCTTCCACATCACGCAACATGTCATCTAAATTGTCATCCTCTGGCATATCCTCGTCGAAGTCGTTGTTTGGATCCAACATGTCCTGTTCCTCAACCTGAGTGGCACTTGTTTCTGCAGTTGGCTCTTCTCCATGGTGGACCCAACACGTGTACCCCTTTTTGAAACCACATCGGATCAAGTGGGCGACAATTTGAGATGTGTTGGTGAACATCTTAAGATTCTGGCAGTCTAAACAAGGACAGTACATATATGGTAAACCTTTCTTCGCCATGTCTTGCTCAGCAACCTTTTGGAAATCAAAAACACCTTTCATGTATTCCTCACCCACTTGGTTGTCATTATACATCCAGTCTCGGACCATCTGCAATTAATCAAATTCATACACATGCTAATTAGTAATACTCTATGTACGATCGACACGCAATAAATTATATAAATCTAGCTAGCTAGTGTTTGATGCGGAGTTTGCGGTATAAATAGTTAACTACTACTTGAACTGCAAGCAATTAGTTGGGGGGCGTGGATAACACACATCATAAAGCAATTAAATAGCTACAGTACATGTCAAAAATGAGTTATAACCAGGATTTGCTACTGTAGCTTCCCCTCCCTCTCACTCTAATTTAATCAATCAATGGAGATCGATATTGATGACGAAATCAAGTAATGTGTATGCCTTGGGAGCAAGTATCAACCTTGGATCCTCAAATTTTTGCCCCCAAATGCTCCGCCGGCCTTTCGAGATTTCGCTCTTCCTTGCCCCAAATCTCTTCGAACTGGACAGTGTATGTCGAGCAAGAGTGTACGACTAGCTCAAAACATCCGCCAAAAGACCTTTTATACCAGGTTCAATACAGACGGTTCTATATAATATTGTCGGTAATATCGGTGCATTTTTGAAGAACAGAATATCACTGACGAGTTTCACTTTATTAAACCGTCGGTAATATTGGTGCATTTTGTGTAGAACTATGACAGAAATATAAAAGATGGTTATGAGCTCAAAACTGTCTGCTTTAATATCACAGTCGGTTTTTAATTAAGAACCGTCTGTGATAATTAAAATATCACAGATGGTTCCGAGCTCAAAACTGTCCGCTTTAATATCACAGTCGGTTTTTAATTAAGAACCGTCTGTGATAATTAAAATATCACAGATGGTTCCGAGTTCAAAACCGTCCGCTTTACTATCACAGTCGGTTTTTACCTTAGAACTGTCTGTGATAATTATAAAATCAACACTCTGCTCTACTATCACAGATGGTGATAAGGTCCGAACCGTCTATAATATCCTGGATTGTTTGCAGTCGAACCGTTCGACTAGTGGTCAGTTGTTCCACTTGTTTTTCATATTTGCTTCTATCTTATTTTCAATGTTAGTATTTAAAAAATGAACGTTGAGACTATTTAGTTTTATCTTGTTTTTCATATTTGTTGTATATATATATGTCTGTGGATGTTCAAAGAATTTTGAGACTATTACAGTCGGTCCTGAAATTAAAACCATCTATAATGTTGCTATCAGAGACTGTTTTGAGTTAAAAACCGTCTTGATTGCAGTAGTATTTTCTTGTTAACATTTTCACACAGAACATCATTTGGTGATTATTAGTTACATAATCAATCGAAAAGCCAGATATATAAGGAAAAAAATTTCTTATTTCTTACAATCTTTGCATATATAAGAGATACAAGCAACCAAATTAGCCTCGACCTGTTCTGAAAGTAATTTACAAAGTTCTCCTAGGGACGTTTTGGCATCAATAGGATCTACACTGGCTGCCCCAGGAGAACTACCAATGGCTCTAAGACTATCTGCATCATCTCTCAGCAAAAGAGTGGATTTGGCATCTATAGGATCATCCAAGAAATTAAAGCTGATGATACAACAAAGGTGTTGAAGAGGGGATATTAGAAGGATTGTTGTGGATCTCCAAAGGTGGAGATGAAGCTGCAACTCATAGCACTCTACCAAGTGCAGAATGGCAGAAGACATCCCCTCAGAACGCTTCTCCAGTGCCTCTTTTTTTTTGGAGAGTTCTACACAAGGCAGCTTTCTCCTCCTGCACATGCATGGGTTAGTTTTGAAAGACATAACAACCAGCAGAGAGGGTGAAGATGATTGCCAAGCTTCGGAGTAATTTGGACGTGGAAGTGTGCGCCTTACCCCAGAAAGTTGATCATCCAAGAAAAGCTGATGATACAAAGGTGTTGAAGAGGGGATATTGGAAGGATTGTTGTGGATCTCCAAAGGTGGAGTTGATGCAACTGGAGGGGTTGCAAGGGGCAATGTGGCAACACAGGCCTCAGCACCCTCTAGAGTCTTCGCTGCAGCTCCACTGGAGGATCTTTCGTCATTTCTAAGTCTCTTCTTTGGAGGGAGCATTTCCTCAGGCACCTGTGGATTTCGAAATGCATTTGTTTCGAGGTAATCAAGTCATAAAAGAAAGATCTGCATTAGAGTTTCAGAGAGGACTTACTTTCTGAAGATCCAGATCGAGTTCATTCCTTAACTCTTCCTCATCACTCTCAATTTCAATAACCTTATTGGAATCTCGGCTCGCCATCAAGGTGGGAGTTGAGGAGGGAATAAAGACAGGGATTTAGGAGCCTCGCTATTTATAGAACCAGAAGGTGACGGTTCATATGCGTGGGTGCCTCGCGTTTTAAAAAGCGCACTACTGGTTTTCAATGTCAATAAATTCATGATAACTTCTCAGGAGATAAACTGCAACACGACAAAGGAAGTTGAAGAGTCAGATTACATAATTCGATGCAAATTAAATTTGAAGTAAATAATTAAGTCTCTTCATCTGCGCAGTTATTATGTGCGGTTATCAACAATTGCATGTAGAGAATTCGATGTGTGGGCACTGTTGGGACTATCACAGACGGTTGGGATATCAAACCGTCTGCTTTAATTTTACAGACGGTTCTCATGTCCAAACCGTCTGTAATATGACTATTACAAACGGTTCTGATGTCTGAATCGTCTTTACTATGCCTGGAATATTGAACTGTTCGACTTCTACAAATACTTGTTCCCTCCCTGGAGTTTTGCTTCCAGTCGAACCGCTCCACTTCTCTTTCTCCAAGAACATGCGGGACAATTGTAAAATTTACATAAGAACAAATTTTTAGTTAATTTTTTTCATCATTAATGAAAAACAATTTCCAAGTCGACGCTTCGTGTTCCCAGGCTAGTGCGCCGCGCAAACATCAGAAACGGAAAAGACACAACACACTGTTGAGAATTTGAAGTGGAGCGCACTACTTGTTTTCAAGATCAATACCGTCATGATAACTTCTCGGGAGATAAACTGGAACACGGCAAAACAGTAGTGCCCACTTAGGAAGTTGAAGAGTCAAATTACATAATTCGATGCAAATTAAATTTGAAGTAAATAAATAAGTCTCTTCATCTGCGCAGTTATTATGTGCGGTTATCAACAATTGCATGTAGAGAATTCGATGCGTAGGCACTGTTGGGACTATCACAGACGGTTGGGAGATCAAAACCGTCTGCTTTAATATTACAGATGGTTCTGATGTCCGAACCGTCTTTAATATGCCTGTGGAATATTGAACTGTTCGACTTCTACAAATACTTGTTCCCTCCCTGGAGTTTTGCTTCCAGTTGAACCGCTGAGAATTTGAAAGAAGTTGAGAATTTGAAGCGTCGATCACTGTTGGGATTATCACAGTCGGTCCTTACATAAAAACCGTCTGTAATGTTACTATCACAGACGGTTTGGAGTTAAAAACGGTCTGTGATATTGAAAGAAGTTGAGAATTCAAGGCGGCGGACACTGTTGGGACTATCACAGTCGGGCCTTACATAAAAACCGTCTGTAATGTGACTATCACAGACGTTTTTTACCTCAGAACCGTTTCTGATATTCAAAGCACGTTGATATATAACTTGAGGCGTTTGGCATGCCACAATGCCATCCAGCCAAATAAGCCCAACTTCTATATTCTTTTTATATTATGCATGGGATCTACGACTTCTATATTGTTTCTATATTATTTGAAGGGCTCCGATGGACTGCCCTCACAAGCCAAAGATCGTGATAGTTGTTCCTTGATCGCACACAGTGCACATACCTTTGTATGGTCGAATGTTCGCCAAAAGCTAAAGAAAGATAAAGAAAGAGGGAAGATAGCATGCAGTCCAAGAATGTGCTGGAAAATTGGAAAGTTGACATAAGAACAAAGTTTTCAATAATTTTGTTTCATCACTTACAAAAAAAAGTAAAAATACAGAATGCTAGTTCAAGGAGTGGTCTTAGCCCTGGCTGCATCTAGAATAAAGTCAGTTTGACTTGCAGCCAGGACGCAGGACTCCTCCAGCGACAAGTTGTCCTTCTTAGGATGAACTACTACCGCGTCGAGATGGCTTGCGACCTCCCTCAGCTTCGTGATTGTATCCTTCATAGTCAAACCACAGCCAGCGATGGTCATATCCGCAGCTTTCTTCTCCTCGTGAAGGCGCCTCGTCCTCGCCCTAGCATTGTCACCATCCGTCTTCATGCGCTGAATGCGCTGGAAGAGATCATCAAGGTCAAGCTGTAGCCGAGTATGCTTCTCCGGAAGGAGCTTGTGCTCCTCCTGGAGGGCCCTCAGCTCAGCCTTGACTTTGCCAATGTCTTCCATGGCTCCCCTTCCCTGTGCAAATCAACAGGTCAAGAATGTATTGAACAGGGATTAACAATACAGGGGTAAGTCCAAAAGATTGAGAGTTCTTACTGGGGAGGGCGAGGCTGATGATGCCATCGAGGATGCCATTGGCGCAGAGAAGCTAAGGAGTCAACAGTCTGAGAATTATAAAAACTTGTAAAGTAAATGACAGTTTTTCCATTGTCAATTTATAGAACTTCCAAAGCGATGCTTCGTGTTCTCCTAGGCCCGCGCGCGAAGATCGGAGACAGAAATGATCACAGTTGAGAATTCGAAGCGCCGGCACTTTTTCAGTCAGTTCAGACCTCAGAACCGTCTGTGATAACTACACTATCACAGTCGGTTCTTAGTTCACAACCGATTGTATATATCACAGTCGGTTCTAAGTTCTAACCGTCTGTGATATTCTAGTTATCACAGACGGTTCTCAGCTGGGAACCGATTGTATCTATCACAGTCGGGTTTTAGATTAGAACAGTCTGTGATAAGTAGACTATTATAGACAGTTTTGTGTTCAGAACCGTCTGGTTTACTATCACAGTAGTTTTTGACATCAGAACCAACTGTGATAACTGAACATATTCTCCCGACAGGCCTTCGCAGACGGTTTTCCATTGAACAGTTCATAACTGTCTGTGATGTGCCGTCCTGGATGTCTGTTTTTGTGGTAGTGAAAATCATTCTTCGGGCAGGCACTGTTTAGGCTGGTGTAATCAACGCACATGCGCCACTTACCATTTGACTTTAGGACCATGACTGGGTTTGCAAGCCATTCAGGATGATCGACTTCGCGAATAAATCCTGCCTTCTGGAGTTTGTCTAATTCTGATCGGATAGCTTCTTGTCGGTCAACAGCAAAGCGTCTGAGCTTTTGCTTTATTGATCGTTGTCCAGGCTGAATTGCTAACCTGTGTTCAATTACTTCCCTTGGGACTCCAGGCATGTCGAATGGTTTCCACGCAAACACATCTGCGTTAGCCTGGAGGAATGTAATGAGCTCGAGTTCCTATTTGTCGTATAGACCTGATCCAATCCGGATGGTTCTAGATGGATCATCTGGGTACAATGGAACTTGCTTCAGTTTCTCATCTGGTCACGGGGCAACTTTGACTGTATCTGAGGCCGTGGTTGTAGTTCTAACATCCCAAAGGGGAAGTTGATTCACCAACTCCAGAGATAGCCAATCACAAGTAAGAGCCGTGTTCCGGTTGCCTCAGGCCGACATAATGCCTTTGGGGTCTAGTAGCTTGACGCATTGATAAGCGTAATGCGCTGCCGCCATGAACTTAGCAAGAGTCAGCTTGCCAAAAATAGCTTTATATGCCGAATCGCAATCAATTACATCAAATGTAATCAATTATGTTCGGAAATTGTCTGGTTCTCACAATGTTACCAGTAATACAATTTGCCCAATCGGCATCATTGAGGGACCAGGGATTATGCCATAAAATGAGTGAATTATGGGTTTAATCTTTGAGCGAGGAATTTGCATCTCGTCTAGTGCCTTGACCAACAACAGATCCAATGAACTGCCCCCATCAATCAGAACTTTTTCGACACTGGCATTGCTAATTAGAGGGGTAATGACCAAAGGAATCCACAATGGTTGTGTGAGCCCCTTGGGACAATCATCCCGGTTGAAGGTTAAGGGAGTTTCTGACCGATGAGTATATTGAGGCTCTCCAATGGGAGCCTCAACTTTATTTATCTCACGGTAAAAAGTTTTGAACTGATGCTTAGAAGCATAAGAAGAACCACCAAAAACAATATTGACATGATTTTTGGGTACCTGGTAAGACATTTCTTCATCTCCATCAACGTCCCTAACCTCGCAGGCTTGATCCTATTGTGGTATGGTCGGCATGGGTTCAATTCCTTGGTAAAAATCATCCAATTGCTTCAACCAATTGCGACAGTTCTTGGGATCATGTTCCAAAGAATGATGGAATGGACACCACCTCTTGTTTCCCTGCGGATTAGCTTGTTTTCCCGAATGGTCGCTGTCACAGCCACCAGGAGTTTTACTTTTGAACGGAAACTTATTACCTTATTACCTTTCCCTGGTGGTGGTTTGTCGGCAACGGCTACATCTCAGTATTGTCTAGCCCGATTCTTGGATTTCCCACCCGATGATGACTCTGGTTTCTTGCTAGAATCATCCTTTTTTTCATTCTTGAGACCTGGTTGAGGCGGCAAATTCCCTTTATCCACCATCCTATTCCATTCCACAGTCTTGGCAGCATCGGAATAGCAGTCAGCCATGTCGAAGAGATCGGCCACTGACCGGGGTGGATGGATAAGTAAATCTTCGATAAATCTCCGATATCGCACGACATGTTTGAATGCCCTGATAATGGAGCTGTCAGAGATGTTTGGAATGGTATTTCTTACTCCAACAAATCTCTTGACAAACTACCGAACAGTTTCTATAGAAGTCTGGTGCAAGTGATGAAGATCATCCTCCTTGCCGGGGTTCTGGTAACAATATTGGAAATTGTTGAGTATTGCATCACACAACATCTCCCAATTGTAGATCGACCCGTCTGATTGATTAAACAACCAGGTCCTCGCCGGTCCTTCAAGAACCGTTGGCAAGTAGTTCACCATCACGCGATCATCCCCTCCTGCCGCTTGAATGACAGTTATGTAGATTTGAAGAAACTTAGATGGATTGTGTTCCATCAAATCTTTCAATCGTTCCTGATTTAAACTTATCTGGCCAGACCACAGGACGGAGCCTGGCGAGAAAGCTTTACAACCAACGTAGGAACTGCGGAAATGTTCGTGACCTTCCACATGGTCGCAGGCGACATCACCTTGAGGAGATATGCCTCGCGGCCCCAGGCGACAATGGACTGGTAAGCGATCTCAATAGCGGGAACTTCCAACTCGTCCGACTTTGTCATGCCGATCTAGCCCTGCTGGCAATTGATTGCGCCTCCCATGACTAGAGTGAGAATAATTTCGCTCATGGGAACGAATCATAGAGCGGGACGGCGCCGTTGGAGTTGCATCAGATGCAACTTCATCAAGCGTGTCCGCCAGGACTCTGGCAAAGGTTATTCTATCCGCATCTTCAATACCAGGAGGAGGATTACGCAGCGTATCTACGATCACACGAATTCGGTCTTGTGTGCTCCTCCTAGGTGCCATAGTGATGAAGAATATGGGTCCTGATCTTTCAATGAGAGAGATGCTTTTGATTTGGAGGAAGTGACTTTGATGATCCGACTACACCGTACGACGACGATGCACCTTAGTAATCACTAAACCAACTCCGGAGGGTTATTGATCTTGCCATGGGCACGATCAACCTGAACATGAGGTTCAATTCCTGCAAACAACCAAAGAACAAGCAAGAACACGATAAAAGCAATCTGAAATTGCAAATATGGATGAAGCACACGATAAATTTGAGGTTGTGTAACTTGTAGTTGTTGGTCTAGCCGACACAAAAGCACAAGGATGAAGTTTCACACATGGGGAAAACTAATCTAAACAAAACCTAAGGAAGAATGGGAAGGGTGACGGCCATATATAACAGGGGTGGCGGCCAAGGAGGTGGACGTGAAACCCTAGGGGTACACGGGCCTTGGGCCCAAAGTGGAGGCGGCACAGCACCCGGCAGAATCTGTCCATGAACTGTTTCGTCGATTTCAGGCGATCCAGACGGAATTTGGCATTGGGGCCAGATCCATTGGAAAGGTGGCATCGTGGGCTTCTCCGTAAAGTGCTCATTCACCGCAAACGGACTCCGTACGTGGCCTGGGCATCCGTTTGAAGTTGGACTGCTGTTGGATGGCCGAGCTAGACTAGCGGACAAGTTGGGCTTGCTCTTGGGCTGGGGTTGATGCGTCGTGGGTTGTTCCACCTTTGATGTAGCTCGTTGATCCTCCCGGAAACCAGGGGGTGATGACTAGTACCTTCACGTAGGCGCTGCAATTTATTTAATAAATCTCTAGCATAATATGAGGGAACAAATCTATGTCTCATGATCTACTTTAATGCTACCCAAGTGGGGGGTATATTATTTGGATGAATGCGGCAATGCTCTCTCCACCAAACAGAAGCAAAATCAGTGAATTCACTAGTAGCAGCCCTAACTCTTCTATCCTCAGGGAAATCATGGCATGCAAAATTTTTATCAACAAGTAATTCCCAACTGAGGTATCCATCAGGATCACATTTACCTTCGAAAGGTGGCATATTGAATTTTACCTTAGAGAAAACGTCATCACGATCACATAACTCGCGTCGCGGTGGATCACGTTGCATACCCTGCCGATTAAAATGTAGCCGACGATGGTCGCGGTCGTTGTCGTAATTGACAGCATTCTCATCCTCCAAATCAGCAGCATAGTCATCATAGTTCTCACCGTTTTGATCTTCTAACTCAGCTCCCGAAGCTACGGTAGCCCTAGAGTGCTGAACCGAAGCGTTGGCGATGTGTGTCTGGGTGGCCAAGGCAGCGGGGACGTGCTGGGAACCCGGGGCACCAATGGGAACCCGTTGTGCACGTAGTACGCCGCTATTGTTGCTTGGGAGACGAGGTGGTGGCCTGGAAGTTCCCGGGGCAGCAGCTGCAAGCATATCAAGTCTAGACAAAATGGTCGAAAGGGTAGTGTTAGCAACTCCCTGTGCGGCCTCGATGGACCGGAGACAATCTTCTTGCAGTGACATACGCTCATTAGTGAGTCGTACATCCTCAGTAAGGCCCTCGGTGGTGATCCGCGTCATCCTCTCAAAGTGAGCAATAATGTCCTTTGTACGGGGAGAACGATGCAGCGAATCCTCGTCACCTGACATTGTTAGTAGAAGACAAGGAACAAAATCACAAGTATAATGTTCCTATCCCTACATAGGATGTGGTGAATAGTCGCTCAACTCGCAAGCCTGAACCAAAGCTCTTACAAGTTCTTACCATACAATAGGTGTTGTCGGCCGTTGGCGGTGTCAAAAGTTCTCTGAAGCTTGGATAAAGCGATTGCCCAGGGACCGCACAAACGTACGGGTAAAATGTGGAGCTTGGATAGGCTATTATATGTGTAGCAACAATTCAAGATCAATAATGCAAGATTAAAAATTAGTCCAAAGTAATAGTCAAAGTGCTGGAACTAGCCTAGACTCAGATTTAGCTAAAGCAAGCAACTAGCAACACAAAGGACTAGAACCAAAAGATACACCACAGAAAATTCTCCTCTTTTGCTACACACATTTTTCTTCTCTGATTTTTTTTGTGCGGCTCTTTTTTTTGCACTTGCCTTTTTCTTACTTCTTTTCTTTTTATGAACATTGCGGCTTTTGTGGCACTTTGCCTTTTTTTCTTTTGGGCTGCACAACTAGGACAGAAATGTTGTTTAGCAATTTCGAACTCAAAAAGCTCTGAATCTGAAGATCTACCCAAAAGAAGCGTTGTAGAGGAGCTTTTTATCTTTCTAAAAAGTATAAGAAAGTCAAAAACGGAGTTGGGAATCAAAAGATATGGCAATTTTACCGAAACTGTCTCAGATTGAGCAATTTGAATCTGAATTGGACTAGACTTTGAAAATTACACAACCAACTTTGGCCAAATTTTAGCGTGATAAAAACAGCCGAATTTGAACATTACCCCAACTAACTTTTGTGGGATTTCTCACAGCGATTCCATAAAGTATAAGTTTATCCCAATCCGAGTTCGGATGAAAGAGTTATGAGGAAAATACCGAAACAGACGTATTAGATTCAAACTCTGCACTATCGACATTAACGGCCCAATATCGCTTAGATAGAAACCGAATCTGACTTCAACCTCAACATAAAAGTTGTAGAGCACGATCTGATGTTTCCAACAAGAACAAGAATACAAAAATCCATGCTCGTATGAGGAAGATATGATGAAACAACAAACTGGACAGCGGCAGATTCGAATTGGACGCGACGAAGATGAGATCGACGTGCAATTCGACTCTGCGACGAGATGCAAGACTAAACTAGACCAAGACTAAAACTAAAAACCAGCACTCGACAACGATGGATGAAAATTCAAAGATGCAAACTGACAAGAACGATGCAAGGCTAATGAAGATGGTTTGGACAAACGGAAAATAAATCTTTTTGTAGGTCAATTTTCTGGACTCTAGGTATGAAAAAAAAACTAATCTAGTAAAACAGTAAACTCTCACCGAGCAATCAGGTGCTCTGATACCACTTGATGAAGAATATGGATCCCGATCTTTCGATGAGAGAGATGCTTTCGATTTGGTGGAAGTGACTTTGACGATCCGACTACACCATACGACGACGATGCGCCTTAGCAATCGCTAAACCAACTCCGGAGGGTTATTGATCTTGTCGTGGGCACGATCAACCTGAACACGAGGTTCAATTCCTGCAAGCAACCGAAGAACAAGCAAGAACAAGATAAAAGCAATCTGAAATTGCAAATATGGATGAAGCACACGATAAATTTGAGGTTGTGTAACTTGTAGTTCTTGGTCTAGCAGACACAAAAACACTAGGATGAAGTTTCACACATGGGGAAAACTAATCTAAACAAAACCTAAGGAAGAACAGGAAGGGTAACGGCCATATATAACAGGGGTGGTGGCCAAGGAGGTGGACGTGAAACCCTAGGGGTACACGGGCCTTGGGCCCAAAGTGGAGGCGGCACAACACCCGGCAGAATCTGTCCGCGAATTGTTTCGTTGATTGCGGGCGATCCAGATGGAATTTGGCAGTGGGGCCAGATCCATTAGAAAGGTGGCATTGTGGGCATCTCCGTATAGTGCTCATTCACCCCAAACGGACTCTGTACGTGGCCTAGGCATCCGTTTGAAGTTGGACTGCTGCTGGATGGCCGAGCTGGACTCGTGGATGAGTTGGGCTTGATCTTGGGCTGGGCTTGATGTGTCGTGGGTTGTTCCACCTTTGATGTAGCTCGCTGATCCTCCGGTGTGGGTGTAGTGAATGGTTCAGCACATGGATTCATGCCGACTCGCCGTTCTCCTTGATCTTCTCGTGGCGGTGAGGAAGTAGTGGAAGTAGTAGAAGGAGTGGATGGAGCCTTGTTCATATCCGAGCTAGTGATGTCCTCATCACATAGGAGTTACCGTCTCTTCAACCACCGGAGGGTAGTCTGGGGCCAAACAAGGTGTTTGGTCGCGTCTATGACCATGCGGATGACGGGAAGTGCTAGGAGTGGGATCTTGAACAGCGGCATCGTGGTGAGATTACGCAAGGTGTAAGGCTTCCTTGGTGGCCCTACGAATCTCATTTTCTCATTGCTCGCGATCCTGATCCTCCTTTTGTCTGTGTTCCTGTTCCTCCCTAGCAATTCGCTAGTTAGGAGTTTCCTCCGATAGTGCAACAAATTCTCGAGGAACTGAGGTCGTAGACAGGGAAAACATTCCTGTTTGTTCCAAATCAGATTTGAAATCAAAGAGAGATTAGGGGTTGTTCGGGTCAAACTTTCCAGGACTAAGCTCTAGATTACCATCATCCACATCCTCTAAAGCGATGCGTTGTGGTACATATTCAGCCTCTGATGTGGTAGGACTCACATGAGGCATTTATTCCATCTTCTCTAGTTCTTGGTTGATTGACATGACTAGAGTTGGAGAAGATGCACCCTCTGGATGTTCTTGAAGAACATCTTTGTGATCAATCTCTTCCATAGGAACGGGATCATCGAGTGAGGGCATCTGAACAAGGGCATAGTCGTCGAGATTGAAATAATTCTCAGAATCATATGCCCCTGACATGACTTATCAGAACTCCTAATGAAGAAAACACCTTGAGAAAGGCCCCACGGTGGGCGCCAGCTGTCGACGATTGGGACTCGAGGTTTTTAGTTGATCTTACACAGATTTGTGAGTAGGATGTGAGACCTTTCAGGGTGTTTATCAGGTAAGTTAAGGTAAGCACAAGTCGGTGCGCACAAAATTATACAGGTTTCACTATGTATAAGAGTGTTACATAGGCTAATCAATCTCTCTCAATACTTCTGCCTATTGTATATTGCTTGAGTTGTTCAAGCCTTTGATCTCTCTTTGTATCCCATGCCCTGCTCCTGTACATTTTTCATCCTTTTTTACCATGCGAAAGGATGCCAACGCGAAGCTGTTTGGCTGGTTGCTACTATGCAGTTTGCATAACCATACTAATCTCTTCGCCGGTTAACATATGCGGTTATAGATAACCACACATCTTAACTCCTTGACGGTTGTCTTCACACGTGAGAGAAGAAGTTATCTTTATACTGAGAACGTGTTTGGTAAGACTGAAACACAACTCAGGTCAAGGGTAACCCTTGGGTCACCTTGGTCGCGCATAGCCTGCTACCTTATGGTTGCGCAAGATCTGCGACCATAGACTGGTTCTGCACCCGCAACCTTCTGGTAGACAGGAAGTTGCTTCTACGACCATAGTGGCTGCTAAGGGACAGGTTTATGTATCATATCCGAAATATCTTGAATATGATAAAATAACTAACTAGGTCGGGTGATAATCCTCATCAATACCCCTCGATAATGACTCATGTCGAGGATGATGAGGTGGTAGTTCATGTCACCGACCTCGAGCATGAAGGAGATTGGACCCATTCATTGTGGATCTATCTTGAACATGGGACCTTTCCCGACAATGAAACCAAAAGTGATCGGTTGATATGAAAAGCGTCTACACAGATTAGTTGAAGGAGTCCGGTATAGAAAAGGTACTCAAGGAGTATTAATGTGTTGTATACCCCAAAAGGAAGGTGTATCCCTTTTGAAGGAAATTCACGGTGGTGTGCGTGGAGCACATGCATCTTACCGAACGCTGGTTGGAAAAGCTTTCCAGCAAGGTTATTATTGGCCTTCGGCACTTAATGGTGCCATGCAATAGTCAAAACATGCCTGCAGTGTCAATTTCATGCACGGCAAGTTCATCAGCCTACATATGCCTTACAAACTATTCCTTTAACTTGGCCATTTGTCGTATGGGGAATAGATATAGTGGGCCCTATGCCCCAAGCAGTTAATAGATACAAGTTCTTATTCGTAGCCATTGATACGTTTACTAAGTGGATTGAAGCTGAACCAATCCGCACTATAACCGCTACTGCGGCGAAGAAATTCGTTCATACGAATATTGTCACTCGATTTGGTGTTCCAAGTCGCCTTATTACCGACAACAACTCCCAATTCGTTAGTGGTCTTTTTCTGGACTATTGCGACGACATTGGGACCAAATTGTGTTTGGCATCCATTGCTCATCCACATAGCAATGGCGTCGTTGAACGTGCCAACAGGCAGATATTGCAAGGTGTGAAAAAATGAGTTTTTGATCGCCTTAAGGTGCGCTCGAGGGCTTGGGTAGACGAACTTTACTCCATTCTATGGGTATTGCGCACAACGTGCAGTCGAGCCACAGGTGAGACACATTTTCAATTGGTATATGGTGCTGAAGCTGTATTACCAATCGAAATTCGTATTGGATATGTTCGTGTTGATCAATTTGATCATTCTAATCAACATGAACAACGTGTCCAAGACATTACTCTCTTTGCAGAGAAATGAGATCGGGTGTTGATTAAGTCAGCAGCATATTTACAAGCTTTGCGTAAATACTATAGTAAACGGGTGCGACCTTGTAGTCTTCACAGGGGAGACCTGGTTTTACGAAAAATCCAAAACCAGTCCAATCGCAACAAATTCTCCCCTCAGTGGGAAGGCCCTTATATTGTGGTCTCAGTGCCGCGACCTGGATCAGCTCGATTAGACATGGAAGACGGTAGGATTGTATCCAATACTTGGAATATAGATCAATTGCACAAGTTGTACGTGTAAGTTTCCTTTATTCCATTTTCCTTTTCAATTAGCATATTTTATTCCACATGTACTTCTTTAAGTTATGGTTATATTCTCGATCTTCGTCGAACTAAGCTCGGGGGCTGATCACCGAGTAACCATCTTTATATAGTGTTCGAAGTGGATTCGCTGTTCGATCCCATGGTCACATCTAGATAAGACATCTCTCAATAAGCCATTTCTCTACGCATACGAGACTTACTAGTATGTTTCTGATCATACGGGTGGTTGTCAATTTGTAATAAAACTTTGGCATTATTATCAAGATGTGTATTTGTGCGATCACTTGGTCATATCTAGTTGAGACATTTCTTTCTAAACCATTTTCTCAAACGTATAAGAAAATCGCTAGGTATTTCTGATCATGTGTTACCCATATTATACTTTATTTCCTGAGATTATTATACAATGTCTTCTATATATATGATCTCAGGAGGGGGCTAGGGGAATATAACTATAGCATAATTAAAAAACATACATTTGCATATTTGTTTCCATTTTTTTAATGTACAGGTATACAATTGGAATATAATCCAGAAACCTTTCTTTATCATTGTTCATTACAATGTGAAAAGATAACATCATGATAATCCAAGTTCTTTCAAGAGACTTTCGATCAAGGGCTTGACTTCGTCCATTATCGCCTTGAGTTGATCTTTACTCTCGAACGTAGCATCTCCCACCACTAGATTTAAATCTAAATTTGGGCCTTGGTGATGCCTTAATTTGCACAAAATGGCCGAAGCTACAGATCCAACGTTGGGCTTCAATGCTTCCTTCTTCCTATTTGTGTCTTCAGGAAGATATTTGAGGAGTGATTCGGCTTGAGCATCAACCAGCTTGCAGGATTCACTAAGGCTCAGACTCTCCTTTTGAGGATCAATAATGTCCGCCTGTACTAGGTCTGCAACCATCTTCAGTTGCCTGAAGGATTCTGACTGAACGTTGCTGCAGCTTGAGATTGTCTCTTATAGAGCTTTCTTTTCTTCATGGGCAAGTTCAGTGGCCTTCTTGAGTTCTTCACTGGATGCGTGCTAGCGCTCAATGGTCGTGTGGAGTTGTCCAATATGAGCTTCTTTCTGGACACATTTCTCCTCAAAGTCATTTTTCCCCTTGATAAGGGTCTTGATCTGTTTCTCTTGTACTACATGATCGAAGTAACACTGTTACGAAAGATCATGTAAATAAATGACGCTTTCTGCTTATAAGTGAACTTACAAGTGGATTTTTCCCAGATTTCGTTGTTCTTTCTTTAAAAGAGAAAGCTCCATGGCAGCGATATCCTTCTAACTTTGTTGATCAGCCATGGTTTTCATTCATGCAGAGTTTTTCCTGCAAAACATAGATGTAAATGTAATCCTTGGAAGGAACTCAGGTCAGTACCAACAATGTTTCAACACTTACTGCTTCAGAAGGCTGATCTCCTCTTGTGCGACCTTGACTTGATCTGCTATAGTCTTGGATGTGGTCGACACCTGAGTCAGGCCCTGAAAAAAAGCAGAGTCTATTGTTTAAACCTGAAATTTCCCAAGGATTTGCATTAAAGGTAAAGATTTTCTCTTTACTAACCTCTAAGAATTTGCTGAGCATTTTCTCTAGAGGCTCGAGTTCATCAGCAGGCTGAACCTCGAGAGTTCTTTCCTCGACCAAGGGGAGAATGGTCGTTGTTCCTTGTGGCAATAATCCCATGGTCGAGTCAACAGATGTAGCTTCAACCCTTTCGGATTGAATGTCTGCAATTATTTCTTCAACAATGGTCTGAGGATTTCCCTCAGCCATTGTGTTCGTGTCCACACTCTTTGTGACTTCCATTGCAGGTAAACCGCTTGATACAAGTGGAGTCAGCAAAGTGATGGGCACAGGATTTCTGAAAAAGATTTCAATTTACAAAAATAATGAATCAAATCTTGCGAAGATCAAAAGTTAGAGGGAAGAGATGTCTTTCCCTAATTCGAAGCCCCATCAAGCTTTGGGGGCTCGATGCTGCGCTTCTGGGCGACAAAAGTGAAGCTAGCGATTTCGTTGTGACATCATCGGAGCCTGTCCTTGTTTTCCTCTTCTTAAACAGGATAGTAGTCTCCTCCTCCTTCATATTCAAAAGATGATTCATATTTGCGATGATGTAAATTTTGCGAAGTATGAGATTCTTACCGCAACAACTCCTTCTATGTTTGTAGGGGGTGTCACTAGGTCTGGGCTTGTTGAAACTATGGCTGCTGAGTCCTCTGCGACCATGGTTGTAGAAGTTCTAGCCTCAGGGCTGGCAACCTCCCTCGTGATTGCGAGCTCTCCCACAACCAAAGAATCCACTTCCGCAATAGATGTCTCTGCCATTGCGGTCAGTATGTTGGCGATGTTGGGGGAGGATGGTACCTCTGGAATGGCTACCTCCAGAGAGTTTATCATTTTTTCCTTCGACGGATCAGAGGAACTTCATCTTCCTCATCCTCGCTCCCCTCACCCTGTACGAGCAAGAAGTGACTTCTACTCGTACATGGTACAACAGGAGGAAGAGAAAACCTTACCGCAACATTCTTTGCTTTGGTTTTCTTTAGTTTCAATGGATCCCCTCTTATGGTCTTCATTTTGGTTGTGCCAAGGGTTGGCTCCTTCATCTTCTTGGCTTTGGAAGAGATAATCTTTACTCTTTTTGATGATGACCTTCTAGAAGGCCCAACATCATTAACAGGACGTTTCATCCTAATAACTTGCCCTTCCAGCAGCTGTACCATTCAACAGTTTGCTCTTTGATGATCAATGTCAACGAACATGCATGAATACATTTCTCAAAAGAAGATTTACCTTTTGATGTTCTTGTTTGACATTGTCGCTGCTACTAACCAGGCTCTATGGTTGGGATGAGCTGGGAACTCCTTCTGTCGACATTGTGTGGCTTCAGAAGGTTGTTTGTCCTCCTATCGATCTTAGATAGGGACAAAGCTATTTATCATGACAATCATCCAGGGTGCTATCTGCCAAGGAACATACCTCCCTAGCTGGATGTTCCCACTTTTTTAGGGGGCTTATTCTATTCCTCATGAAATCGCGGATTACATCTCACGCTGCTAGTCCTTGATGAACTAAGTGAACAATGACTTGCGCTTGTTTTTGCAAGTCTACACCCAATATTGGAACAGAATCCATTTCACTGCTTTTCACCGGTCGCCGGTTCTCGAACCACAGATTGCTCTCCGCCGATGTGGCACAGTAGAACCCATCTTTGGTTCCATCCATGCATAGAGTCGCGCAAAGGGAGAAAGGGATAATCTTTCTTCTCTCTTAGGCGAAAATACACGCACCCTGCTGCGCTGGTGCTCTTCGACCATGCGGAAAAATAAATTGCCGGAAAAGGTCCACGCATGGCAGCACCCCAACAAATGCCTTGCATAGGTGCTGGAAAATAGCTAAAATCAAAACAGAGTTGGGATGAAGATTTACCAACTCTAGATCATAGTGTGCGAAAATATCTTGGAGAAATTTGCTCTCCGGAAGATGAAATCCGCAGCGCAGAAAGTCTTCAAAGATTACCAACTCATTCTCCCAAATGATTGGGGTTTCTTCTTGTTTCCCCATAGGCCGCCAGTTGATCAGCAGTTGGGAAGGGAGAATCTCTTCTTTCTCCAATGCTGCCATCGCAATGGCTTGATCGGCTCCAGGATGCCATCTTTGGAGGAGGGGATTTGCAAAGTTTGCAGAGGTGAGAAATGAGGGTTTTTTTTGGCGGAGTAGCTGATGTAAATGAAGGGTTTTTCTGAAGCTTCTCAAGCAAGGTAACTCCTTTTATAGGTTCAAACTCACTACCAGCTGCGTCTATTATTTTAATATTTTTTCATAACAGGTTTTCACGGATTGAACCCGAAACTGTATCATGGACCCTAATAGAATTTGAAACAAAATGAATCTTTTTTGGAAACTGAAGACTGATTTTATTTCAAATTCGGGGGCTATGGTACAAATAATCATATTATAATGGGATTTTGTTATCTTAGTGTTACTCTATGGTCTCAGGGTAAACCTAAGATCTCAGTGCTACCTGTGGTCTCAATGCAATCCTGTCATTTCAATACTTTATATATGCAAAGACCAAGGTCATAATATCTTACCTATGAATATTATGATTATGGAAGCATTTACTTGTATAATTTTATTCATACAGAGATTTTTGTCCTGATTTTCTATTACTTCGATTTGTTATCACAGTAACCATGAAACTATTACCTGTGGATGTGACGGTCACAGAGACATTTACCTGTAACCATTTTTCATGCAGAGATATTCACTCAAAATCAAATTGAGAATTCACAAGTGATTCTAGATTATGCGAAATCATTGTAAAGAAAAGAATTTTATTTTTCTTGCATTCTTTACATTGTTGGGGGAAATCCCAAACGTTTCCCGGGATTTGGCCCGGAGGCCTCCCGAGAAAAGCCACGGAGGGCTCCCGTGGAAGACCACGGGCGCCTCTCGTGGTAAGTCCCGAAGGGCTACTGGGGAAAGTCCCGAAGGCTCCCGTGGCAAACCCCAAACGCCTCCCGTGAAATATCACAGAGGTCTCCCGGGAAAAGCCACGGAGGGCTCCTGATGAAGAATATGGGTCCCGATCTTTCGATGAGAGGGATGCTTTCCATTTGGTGGAAGTGACTTTGACGATCCGACTACACCGTATGACGATGATGCGCCTTAGCAATCGCTAAACCAACTCCAGAGGGTTATTGATCTTGCTGTGGGCACGATCAACCTGAACATGAGGTTCAATTCCTGCAAGCAACTGAAGAACAAGCAAGAACGATAGTAAAAGCAACCTGAATTGCAAATATGAATGAAACTCACGATAAATTTGAGGTTGTTGGTCTACGCGACACAAGAAAACAAGGATGAAGTTTCACACATGGGGAAAACTAATCTAAACAAAACCTAAGGAAGAACGGGAAGGGTGATGGCCATATATAACAGGGATGGCGGCCAAGGAGATGGATGTGAAACCCTAGGGGTACACGGGCCTTGGGCCCAAAGTAGAGGCGGCACAGCACCTGATAGAATCTGTCCGCGAATTGTTTCATTGATTGCGGGCAATCTAGATAGAATTTGGCAGTTGGGCCAAATACATTGGAAATGCGGTGTCCTGCAAAAGATTAGTCACAAGTGGGGACATGGCAAGAGGCCGTTTTTTCAAAGAAAATTCTTCACCCTTGCAATGATAGACATTAATTTCAGATATATGCCTTTCATATTCAATTTGAGTTTCAGCCTCACAAGCAAGATTAAATAATTGAGACAAATAACTATATTCCTTAGCAACAAGAATGTCCTGAATTTCTCGATTTAAACCACCTAAGAAACGAGCCATAGAAGCTTCCTCATTCTCAATTAAACCACAACGCAACATGCCAATTTGGAATTCTTGATAGTATTCCTCTACTAAACTAGTATCTTGGCATAGGCGCTGCAATTTATTTAATAAATCTCTAGCATAATATGAGGGAACAAATCTATGTCCCATGATCCGCTTTAATGCTTCCCAAGTGGTGGGTATATTATTTGGATGAATGCAGCAATGCTCTCTCCACCAAACAGAAGCAAAATCAGTGACTTCACTAGTAGCAGCCCGAACTCTTCTATCCTCAGGGAAATCATGGCATGCAAATTTTTGATCAACAAGTAATTCCCAACTGAGGTATCCATCAGGATCATATTTACCTTCGAAAGGCGGCATATTGAATTTTACCTTAGAGAAAACGTCATCACGATCACGTAACTCGCGTCGCGGTGGATCACGTTACATACCCTGCCGATTGAAACGTAGCCAACGGTGGTCGCGGTCGTTGTCGTAATTGACGGCATTCTCATCCTCCAAATCAGCGGCCTAGTCATTGTAGTTCTCACCGTTTTGATCTTCTAACTCAGCTCTGGAAGTTCCTGGGGCAGCAGCTGCAAGCACATCAAGTCTAGACAAAATGGTGGCAAGGGTAGTGTTAGCAACTCCCTGTGCGGCCTCGATGGATCGGAGATGATCTTCTTATAGTAACATACGCTCATTAGTGAGTCGTACATCCTCAGTAAGGCCCTCGGTGGTGATCCGCATCATCCTCTCAAAGTGAGCAATAATGCCCTTCGTGCAGGGAGAATGATGCAGTGAATCCTCGTCACCTAACATTGTTAGTAGCAGACAAGAAACAAAATCACAAGTATAATGTTCCTATCACTACGTAGGATGTGGTGAATAGTCGCTCAACTCGCAAGCCTGAACCAAAGCTCTTACAAGTTCTTACCGTACATCAGGTGTTGTCGGCCGTTGGCGGTGTCAAAAGTTCTCTGAAACTTGGATAAAGCAATTGCCCAGGGACCGAACAAACGTACGGGTAGAATGTGGAGCTTGGATAGGCTATTATATGTGTAGCAACAATTCAAGATCAATAATGCAAGATTGAAAATTAGTCCAAAGTAATAGTCAAAGTGCTGGAACTAGTCTAGACTCAGATCTAGCTCAAGTAAGCAACTAGCAACACAAAGGACTAGAACCAAAAGATGCACCACAGAAAATTCTCCTCTTTTGCTACACACATTTTTCGTCTCTGATTTTTTTTGTGCGGCTCTTTTTGTTTTTGTACTTGCCTTTTTTTTACTTCTTTTCTTTTTATGAACAGTGCGGCTTTTGTTGCACTTTGCCTTTTTTTCTTTTGACCTGCACAACTAGGACAGAAACGTTGTTTAGCAATTTTGAACTCCAAAAGCTCCGAATCTGAAGATCTACCCAACAGAAAAGTTGTAGAGGGTCTTTTTATATTTCTAACAAGTATAAGAAAGTCAAAAATGGAGTTGGGAATCAAAAGATATTGCAATTTTACCGTAACTGTCTCAGATTGAGTAATTTGAATCTAAATTGGACTAGAGTTTGAAAATTATACAACCAACTTTGGCCAAATTTTAGCATGATAAAAACAGCCGAATTTGAAGATTACCCCAACTAACTTTTTGTGGGATTTCTCGCAGCGATTCCATGAAGTATAAGTTTATCCCAATCTGAGTTCAGATGAAAGAGTTATGATGAAAATACCGAAACAGATGTATTAGATTCAAACTCTACACTGTCGACATTAACGGCCCAATATCTCATATATGAAAACCGAATCTGACTTCAACCTCAACAGAAAATTTATAGAGCACGATCTGATATTTCTAACAAGTACAAGAATGCAAAAATCCAAGTTCGTATGAGGCAGATATGATGAAAACCATGAATTGGACAGCGGCAGATTCGAATTGGACGTGACCGCGAGGAGATCGTCATGCAATTCGACTCCGCGACGAGATGCAAGACTAAACTAGACCAAGACTAAAACTAAAAACCAGCACTCGACAACGATGGATGAAAATTCAAAGATGCAAACTGACAAGAACGATGCAAGGCTAATGACGATGGTTTGGACAACGGAAAATAAATCTTTTTGTAGGGCAATTTTATGGATTCTAGGTATGAAAAAAAACTAATCTAGTAAAACAGTAAACTCTCACTGAGCAATCTGGTGCTCTGATACCACTTGATGAAGAATATGGGTCCCGATCTTTCGATGAGAGGGATGCTTTCGATTTGGTGGAAGTGACTTTGATGATCCGACTACACCGTACGACGACGATGCGCCTTAGCAATCACTAAACCAACTCCGGAGGGTTATTGATCTTGCCGTGGGCACGATCAACCTGAACACGAGGTTCAATTCCTACGAGAAACTGAAGAACAAGAAAGAACGATAGTAAAAGCAATCTGAATTGCAGATATGAAACTGAGGTTCATGAATACAAAGAACAAAAGAGTGGGTTCTATATATGATCTTGACGAGGTGGCTGTCCAGCACAACTCGAAGATTCTAAGTTTGCACGTAGCTAAACCAATCTAACAAAACCCAAATCTAAATAGTGACGGCTGCTGAGTATATGAAGAGGCAGCATGGCTAGGGTTTCCCACGCCCTACTAGGAAATACATGGGCCAAAGGCCCAAAACAAAGTGTCGCAGCTGTGACTTGGCCCAATCAGAATCTGGTCAAAATTTGTTTTGTTAATTGCTGGCGATCCAGATAGAATTTGGATGTGGGGCCAGATCCGTTGGAAAGATTTCGTCGTGGGCTTCTCCGTGGACTATAAGAACAGCCCAATTAGACTTCTTATGAGTGAGTTATGGTCATTTGAAAACAGGTTGCTCCTGGATGGCCGAACCGGACTCCAACTCAAATCCGTCTTGGACTCCAACTCGACTTGGTTATCATCACATGTCTCCTCCACTTGATATTCTTCTCTTTGTGGTGCTGCCATCATCTCCATTCTTCATTCCTATGCTCCATAGCTTATCTCGTGTATCCATGCTTGGTCCATCATTCCTGAGTATCAAGTAACAACTTGATTTAGGCAGTATCAAATCCTTAGCAAAATTAATATTATCCCCTAGGAATGAAAGTACCTGATAATTGAGTTGACGAGCACGAGCTCTAGTGAGTGGTCCTTGTATTGTTGGAGGAGTGGCAGCAGGTGTTGGTGTAGTGGGTGTAACAGTGGTGGAGATGTCCTCATCATCCCCCCCTTCTTGAATCGAAGTCATCCTCGACAGTAGCTCGTCTTCTTCACCCAAGTATGGCTTCAAATATGCAATGTTAAATGTGGGACTAACCCCAAACTCTGCAGGCATTCAAGCTTATATGCATTATCATTAATCTTGTCCAACACATGAAATGGACCGTCAGCATGAGGCATTAATTTTGACTTGCGTAAATCAGGGAACCTGTCTTTTCTCAAATGCAACCAAACCAGATCACCAGGTTCAAATGTAACATGTTTCCTACCCTGACTACCAGCGAGTTTATAGTTAACATTCATGCATTCAATATTTTCTTTTGTTGTCTCGTGCATTTTCAGAATTAATTCAGCACGTTGTTTGGCATCAAAATTAACCTTTTCCGAAGATGGAAGAGGTAGCAAATCAATTGGAGCACGAGAAACAAAACAATACACAATTTCAAAAGGACACAACTTAGTGGTAGAATGCACTGAACGATTATAAGCAAACTCAATATGAGGCAAGCATTCTTCCCACATTTTTATATTTTTCTTTAAAATAGCTCTAAGCATAGTGGATAAAGTTCGACTAACCACCTCGGTTTGTCCATCAGTTTGGGATGACAAGTAGTACTAAACAGCAATGTAGTCCCCAATTTAGACCATAAAGTTCTCCAAAAGTGGCTAAGGAACTTAGTATCACGCTCGGAAACTATAGTATTTGGCACACCATGTAAGTGAACAATTTCACGAAAGAACAAATCAGCAACATTAGTAGCATCATTGCTTTTATGACATGGAATAAAATGTGCCATCTTAGAGAATCTATCCACGACAACAAATATACTATCCCTCCTCCGTTTCGTCCTAGGCAGTCAGTCCTAAAACAAAGTCCATAGAAATATCCTCCCACGGAATGCTAGGAACATGAAGAGGCATATATAAACCATGAGGATTAAGTCGTGACTTAGCTTTTTGACATGTAGTGCAGCGAGCGACGTAACGCTCGACATCCCGTCTCATCTTCGGCCAAAAGAAATGATTAGCAAGTATGCCCTCTGTCTTCTTGACGCCGAAGTGTCCCATAAGTCCTCCTCCATGCGCCTTCTGTAACAACAAGAGATGAATAGAGCTATCTGGGATGCATAGCCTGTTAGCACGAAACACGAATCCATCGATAACGACGAATTTGTTCCAAGTTCGTCCTTCTTTGCAATTGTGCAATATTTCTTTAAAATCAACATCATGCTCATATTGCTCCTTAATTGTCTCCAAACCAAAAATTTTGAAGTCAAGCTGTGAAAGCATAGTACATCGTCTAGACAATGCATCAACAATAATGTTTTCCTTCCCCTTCTTGTGTTTGATCACATAGGGAAAAGATTCAATAAATTCTACCCACTTAGCATGTCCACGATTCAATTTGCCTTGACTTCTAATGTGCTTCAAATATTCATGATCAGAATGGATGACAAATTCTTTGGGCAATAAATAATGTTGCCATGTCTCTAAAGTCCGAACTAGAGCATATAATTCTTTATCATAAGTTGAATAGTTCAGACTAGGCCCACTAAGCTTCTCACTAAAGTATGCAACTGGTTTACCTTCTTGCAACAAAACACCACCAAGTCCTATACCACTAGCATCACATTCTAGCTCAAACATTTGATTAAAATCAAGGAGCTGTAGTAAAGGAGCTTGAGTTAACTTATCTTTCAAAATGATGAAGGCTTCCTCTTGCGCATCGCTCCAAATGAATGGAACGCCTTTCTTTGTGAGTTCATGCAGCGGTGCGGCGATGGTGCTGAAATCCTTGATGAAATGCCGATAGAATCCAGCAAGTACTTGAAAGCTTCGCGCCTGTGTGACCGTTTTAGCAGTCGGCCAACTCTGGATAGCTTCGATCTTGACTTTATCTACTTCAATGCCCTATGGAGTAACAACATAACCAAGAAACGAGACTCGATCGGTGCAAAAGGTCCACTTCTTGATGTTATCGAACAAACGTGCATCACGTAGAGCATTAAAAACAGCACGTAAATGTTCTAAATGTTCCTCCAAAGTCTTTCTATAAATCAAGATGTCATCAAAGTAGACTACCAAAAATTTGCCAATGAAAGCATGTAAAACCTCGTTCATTAATCTCATGAAGGTACTAGGTGCATTAGTCAAACCAAAAGGCATAACTAACCACTCATATAAACTGAACTTAGTTTTAAATGTTGTTTTCCATTCATCACCTAATTTCATGCAAATTTGGTGATAGCCACTACGCAAGTCAACTTTGGAGCACATAGTAGAGCCACTTAATTCATCAATCATATCGTCTAACCGAGGAATAGGATGACAATAACGGATAGTAATATTACTAATGGCTCGACAATCAACGCACATACGCCACGTACCATCTTTCTTAGGCACCAAAATAACAAGAACAACACATGGACTAAGAGATTCGCGAACATACCCTTTATCAAGCAATTCTTGAACTTGTCACTGAATTTCTTTAGTCTCCTCAGGGTTGGTACAGTATGGCGCACGGTTGGGCAGCGAAGCACCGGGAATTAAGTCAATTTGATGCTCAATCCCTCGAATAGGTGGTAATCCTGGCGGTATTTCTCGTGGAAATACATCAGCGTACTTCTGCAAAATGTTAGTAACAGCCGGAGGCAAAGAAGATAGAATATCCTCGAATGAAACAATGCTTCTTTGCATATCAAGCCATAACAAATAGAATTGCTAACATCTAAAGCAGAAATTTCAGATTTAGTTGCAAGGAAGATGGAACCTTTTAATTTTATTTCCTTAGAAAGACTCGGTTCAGTTTTATTCTTGTTATGAAATTGCTCCAACTCACTTGCTACAATCTTATTTTCAGATTTAGGGAGTTCCTGATTTTTTATTTCTGCTAGCTCTAGCAAGATCATCTTTCAAAATTTGTTCAGGGGTCATAGGATGCAACACAATCTTCTTTCTGTTATGCATGAGAGAGTATTGATTTATTCTACCATGATGCAAACAATCTTTATCATATTGCCATGGTCTACCTAATAACATAGAGCATGCCTGCATAGGTACGACATCACAATCAACATAATCATGATAAGAACCTAAAGCGAAATGTACTCTCACCATACGAGTTACCTTAATCTTGCCGCAGTTGTTGAACCATTGAATGTAGTAGGGGTGAGGATGCAGTCTAGTGGAGATTGCTAGCTTCTCCACCATCTCCATGCTGGCCAGATTATTACAACTCCCACCATCAATGATTATACGAATTGATCGCTCCTTGACGATGCCTTTAATTTGAAACAAGTTGTGGCGCTGACTTTGCTCGGCACCAACAATCTGAGCACTAAGCACACATTGTGCAATAATACTAAAATATTGGTCAGCATCACCGGCGCTCACATGCTCTTCTTCATGTTATGAAATTGGGTTGCCATCTTTGTGTTCAGCAAGCAAAGCATAGGTTTCTTCGTCAAAATCGCTTGCTGAATTGTACTCGCCATCTTCGCGAATTATTAGCACACGCTTGCTCGAACACTCCCTCATCATATGGCCGCAACCCTTGCAGCGATGGCATTGAGTGTATTTTGTTCGTCCCGTTGAAGCGACTGACAACGATGAACCTTTTGTAGGAGCTTGTGTGGCACTTTTCGTCGGCGCGGGTGCTCGTGGTGCAGAAATTGAAGTAGAGGATGCCGGTTTGTTGTTGGAGGAAATCAGTATGGTGGTACGGCTGGACGGAACAGCGGAGGTGTGAGACGTCCACGAAGTAGTGCGACCTGCAGAAAAGTTAGCTTTCGCCCTCGAGTGTCATCCTTGCACTTCACGTTCAGCTTTACAAGCAAGATGGAATAAATGAGTCATCGAATTATAATCCTTATAATCTAGAATGTCCTGGATTTCTCGATTTAAACCACCTAAGAAACGAGCCATAGAAGCTTCCTCATTCTCAATTAAACCACAACGCAACATGCCAATTTGCAAATCTTGATAGTATTCCACCACTAAACTAGTACCTTGGCGTAGGTGCTGCAATTTATTTAATAAATCTCTAGCATAATATGAGGGAACAAATCTATGTCTCATGATCCGCTTTAATGCTTCCCAAGTGGTGGGTATATTCTTTGGATGAATGCAGCAATGCTCTCTCCACCAAGTAGAAGCAAAATCAGTGACTTCACTAGTAGCAGCCCGAACTCTTCTATCCTCAGGGAAATCATGGCATGCAAATTTTTGATCAACAAGTAATTCCCAACTAAGGTATCCATCAGGATCATATTTACCTTCGAAAGGCGGCATATTGAATTTTACTTAGAGAAAATGTCATCACGATCACGTAACTCGCGTCGCGATGGATCACGTCGCATACCCTGCTGATTAAAATGTAGCTGACGATGGTCGCGGTTGTTGTCATAATTGACGGCATTCTCATCCTCCAAATAAGCGGTGTAGTCATTGTAGTTCTCACCGTTTTGATCTTCTAACTCAGCTCCCGAAAGCTATGGTAGCCCTAGAGTGCTGAACCGAAGCGTTGGCGATGTGTGTCTGGGTGGCCGAGGCAGCGGGGACGTGCTGGGAACCTGGGGCACCAATGGGAACCCGTTGTGCACATAGTACGCCGCTATTGTTGCTTGGGAGACGAGGCAATGGCATGGAAGTTCCCGGGGCAGCAGCTGCAAGCATATCAAGTCTAGACAAAATGGTGGCAAGGGTAGTGTTAGAAACTCCCTGTGCAGCCTCGATGGACCGGAGACGATCTTCTTACAGTGACATACGCTCATTAGTGAGTCGTACATCCTCAGTAAGGCCCTCGGTGGTGATCCGCATCATCCTCTCAAAGTGAGCAATAATGCCCTTCATGCGGGGAGAATGATGCAGCAAATCCTCGTCACCTGACATTGTTAGAAGACAAGAAACAAAATCACAAGTATAATGTTCCTATCACTACGTAGGATGTGGTGAATAGTCACTCAACTCGCAAGCCTGAACCAAAGCTCTTACAAGTTCTTACCGTACAGCAGGTGTTGTCGTCCGTTGGTGGTGTCAAAATTTCTCTGAAGCTTGGATAAAGAGATTGATCAGGGACCGAACAAACGTACGGGTAGAATGTGGAGCTTGGATAGGCTATTATATGTGTAGCAACAATTCAAGATCAATATTGCAAGATTGAAAATTAGTCAAAAGTAATAGTCAATGTACTGGAACTAGCCTAGACTCAGATCTAGCTCAAGCAAGCAACTAGAAACACAAAGGACTAGCACCAAAAGATGCACCACAGAAAATTCTCCTCTTTTGCTACACATGTTTCTTCTCTGATTTTTTTTGTGTGGCTCTTTTTTTTTTTTGCACTCTCCTTTTTCTTACTTCTTTTCTTTTTATGAACAGTGCGACTTTTGTTGCACTTTGTCTTTTTCTTTTGGATTGCACAACTAAGACAGAAACGTTGTTTAACAATTTTGGACTCCAAAAGCTCCGAATCTGAAGATCTACCCCACAGAAAAGTTGTAGAGGATCTTTTTATCATTCCAACAAGTATAAGAACGTCAAAAAACGGAGTTGGGAATTGAAAGATATGGCAATTTTACCGAAGCCATCTCAGATTGAGCAATTTGAATCCAAATTGGACTAGAGTTTGAAGATTACACAACAAACTTTGGCCAAATTTTAGCGTGACAAAAACAGCCGAATTTAAAGATTACCCCAACTAACGTTTTGTAGGATTTCTTGCAGCAATTCCAGAAAGTATAAGTTTATCCCAATCCGAGTTCGGATGAAAGAGTTATGATGAAAATACCAAAACAAATGTATTAGATTCAAACTCTACATGTCAACATTAATGGCCCAATATCACATAGATGGATGCTGAATCTGACTTAAATCTTAGCACTAAAGTTGTAGAGCACGATCTGATGTTTCTAGCAAGTACAAAAATGCAAAAATCTGAGTTTGTATGAGGAAGATATGATGAAAACCATGAACTGGACAGCGGCAGATTCGAATTGGACGCAACGACGAGGATATCGACGTGCAATTAGACTCCGCAACGAGATGCAAGACTAAAACAAAAAACCAGCACTCGACAACGATGGACGAAAATTCAAAGATGCAAACTAACAAGAACGATGCAAGGCTAATGACGATGGTTTGGACAACGGAAAATAAATCTTTTTGTAGGGCAATTTTCTGGACTCTAGGTATGAAAAAAGAAAACTAATCTAGTAAAGCAGTAAACTCTCACCGAGCAATCTAGTGCTCTAATACCACTTGATGAAGAATATGGGTCCCGATCTTTCGATGAGAGGGATGCTTTCGATTTGGTGGAAGTGACTTTGACGATCCGACTACACCGTACGACGACGATGCACCTTAGCAATCGCTAAACCAACTCAAGAGGGTTATTGATCTTGCCGTGGGCACGATCAACCTGAACACGAGGTTCAATTCCTGCAAGCAACCGAAGAACAAGCAAGAACTATAGTAAAAGCAATCTGAATTGCAAGTATGAATGAAACTCACGATAAATTTGAGGTTGTGTAACTTGTAATTGTTGGTCTAGGCGACACAAGAATACAAGGATGAAGTTTCACACATGGGGAAAACTAATCTAAACAAAACCTAAGGAAGAACGGGAAGGGTGATGGCCATATATAACAGGGGTGGCGGCAAAGGAGGTGGACGTGAGACCCTAGGGGTACACGGGCCTTGGGCCCAAAGTGGAGGCGGCACAGCACCTGGCAGAATCTGTCGGTTAATTGTTTCATTGATTGCACGAGATCCAGATAGAATTTGGCAATGGGTCCAGATCGATTGGAAAGGTGGTGTCATGGGCTTCTCCGTAAAGTGCTCATTCACTCCAAACGGACTCCATACGTGGCCTGGGCATCCATTTGAAATTGGACTGCTGTTGGATGGCCGAGTTGGACTCGCAGACGAGTTGGGCTTGATCTTAGGCTGGGTTTGATGCGTCGTGGGTTGTTCCACCTTTGATGTAGCTCGCTGATCCTCCGGTGTGGGCGTAGTGAATGGTTTAGCAGATGAATTCGTGCTGACTCACCGTTCTCCTTGATCTTCTCGTGGCAGCGAGGAAGTAGTGGAAGGAGTGGGTGGAGCCTTGTTCATATCCGAGCTAGTGATGTCTTCATCAGCTCCCGTAGAAGACCATGGGCGCCTCCCATGGAAAGTTCCGGAGGGTCACCGGGGAAAGTCCTGGACGCCTCCCGTGGAAAATCCCAGAAGGCTCCCGTGGAAAGTCTCGAAGGGCTCTCGTGGTGAACCCCGGACGCCTCCCGTGAAATATCACGGAGGCCTCTCTGGAAAGGCCACGGAGGTCTCCCATAGAAGACCAAGGGAGCCTTGATGTGACGCGGGCGGTCCAATCTTTTGATGAGAACAGCAACTATCGATTTGTGAAGACGACTTTCACGATCCGGCTACCAACCGTACACGACTGATATGCGCTGGCAATCACTGAACCAACTTCGGATTGTTATCGACCGAACTAGAAGCACGATCGACCTGATCACGAAGATCTATCCCTGCAAGCAATCGAAGAACAAGTAAGAACAAGATAACCAAGCAATCTAAAATTGCAAATATAGGTTGAATCACGATGAAGAGTTGGGATTCCGAATACAGATATTGATGTTGATCTAGCCGATCAAGAAGAATATCTCAATAGCTTCACGAAGGAAGACTACGACTAAACAAAACCTGCAGAACCACCAAAAAGGTGATGCAGCACCGACTAGACCCAATTAGAATCTAGTCAAAACTTGTTTTGTCAATTGCTGGCGATCCAGAACAAATTTGGACATGGGAATAGATCCATTGGAAAGAGCTCGTCATGGGCTTCTCCGTGGGCTATAAGACCGTCCCAATCGGACTTCGTATGAGGGAGTTATGGTCATTTGAAGGCAGGCTGCTCCTGGATGGCCGAACCAGACTCCAACTCGAAGCCATCCTGGACTCCAACTCGACTTAGGCTCCTTGCTAGTCCTTGCTGGTCCTCTCCATGGTTCCTAAGCACAATATTATCACTATTAGGTAGTAAACCATTCTCAAAACCATATATATATAAACTTAGGAACGAGTTCACCTGGCAATGCAACAATCGGGCTTTGCTGCGCGTTATTGGTCCTTGTGTAACAAGCGGAGAATTATGGTTGGTGCATGTACCTGAAGAAGTGATGTCCTCATCACGCCTCCTGTGGGAAATCCCGCAGGGCTGCCAGGGAAAGTCCTGGACGCCTCCCGTGGAAAGTCCCGGAGGGCTCACGTGGAAAGTCACGGAGGCCTCCTTGGAAAAGCTACGGAGGACTCCCGTAGAAGACCACGGGCATCTCTCCGAGCCCTGGATGCCTCCCGTGACAAACCCCGGATGCCTCCTATGACATGTCACAGAGGCCTCCCAGGAAAAGCCACGGAGGTCTCCCGTGCAAGGTCACGTGCGGGTGACGTCAAGAGCGCCTCGGGAACTAGTGAGGACAATTGTCAAGCATCCAAGCCCTTTGGCTGGTGAAATGGCGTCAACGCTCCTCGATCCGACGACTGTAGCTAGGGCCTTTTAGTCTTTTTGCATCTTTTGGGGCCTATATATACCCCCTTGTACCTCGTTTGTAAGGAGATTCCAATTCATTTTAACACACACAAACAACAGGCATCCTTTGGAGACCTCTCTCCCCGAGAGAGCACCTCCCCAGTGAACTCACATCCGGAGGGTGCCGACAGGACTAGGGCCCCCACTGGGACCCGAACCTGTATAAAAATCACAGTGTCAATCTCTGAGTTTCCTGGTGGGAGGTGACCGGTCACTCGGTCAGCTCATGCCATTGTACGCGTGTCACACACGTCCGTGAAATCTGCCGGTGGTATATTTTATACCACGACAGTTGGAGTAGTCCGTGGGGACTCGTGACGATTCACCATGGCTCCCCAAAGAACGAGAGCTCAAGCTCTCTCCCTCTCCGGTGGTGCCGGTCCCAGTGACCCAGCGCCGCCCCGCCAAGATGCTGTTGTCCCGACACTGCTGTCTCGGGACACCCGGACAGAGGTACCGCTTCTCTCCCACATAGTCTCCGGTAGAAGTGTTCCCATATCCGGCCTGGGGACCGCGACTGTGCTTGCGGGGTCCAGATCCCCCAACTAGTCCCGGTCTCTAGAGAACCGTTAAGCCGGCTCGTGCCCGGAACCTTCCCCGCTCCGGGGGGTTATCTAGCACTGAGCCCAGAACCTCCTCAACCAACTACCGTCGCACCGGGAACCCTCCTCGTGCCCATGGCCGCCCATGTGTCCGGAAGCCTCCCCGGGTCCATGCCCGGGGACACACCAACACTAGAGCCGGCTGTTGCCCCGGGGATCCTCCCCACACCAGCTCCTGTCGCTACCCAGGATTCTCACTTGGTCGCCGGCGACCAACGTGCATCAGCTCCCTCCTCCCTCGGGACCTCCCTTAATGGCTCCCCCAGTGGATCAGATCCGTTTCACCCGAGAGGAGGTAGAGTGAATGCGTACTGCGAAGTCGGGGGAGGCTCCCTCCCATCACCAATCAGAACTCCCCCGGCTCGCTGCTGCGGTAAGCCACGCTCTCGACTCGACCGGGGGAAGAGACTGGTCGAAGAAGCTACCGCCACCTCTGGGGAATATATGAAGATTCAAGAGGTTAGCCCGACTATCCCCGAGGAGAAGAGGTGTTACCGTCGTGCTGGCGGACCGCTGGGACCCCTCCCTGACTCCGACAACGAACGCGTGTCCCCTGTCAATGGGGATAGTGACCGGGAATCTCCCTGGGAGGTTGAGAGGGCCAACAAGGTGCTGTGCCACCGCCTCTGGTGCATCCGCTGGCCACTGCCCTACCATCCGCCGCACATCGAACACTACAACGGTGAGGTCGACCCTTATGAATTTGTGCAGGTGTACTCCACAACCATCTCGGCGGCTGGGGGGGACGAGACGGTGCAATGCAACGTGTTCCCCCTCTACCTCACCGGAATCGCCCGCTCGTGGTTTTACAACCTGAGGGCCGGTTCCATCAAATCCTTTGCGCAACTCAAGCGCGAGTTGTGCGTGAACTTCCAGGGGAACTACGTGCGTCCCCTGGACTCATCGTAGCTCTACACCGTTTGGCAGAGGATGGGGGAGACTATCCAGAGCTTCTTGAAAAGCTTCGCTCAAGTCAAGGGCAAAGTGGCTGACGTCCCTAACTCCACGGTCATCGAGATGGGCAAGAGCAGGATCCTCCCCAGGGAGCTCCACCAGAGACTCTCCTGGTGCTGCCCCTCCTCTACCGACGAACTCTTCACCGTGCTCGAGAAGTGTGCCCGGGCAGAGGAGGATGACCTCTGGAAGAAGAACCTGGGGGCTCCTGCCCCCCTACCGGGAGGCCAGGGACCCCCTCAACAAGCGTCCCAAGAGGGGCAACTGTAGCGAGACACGGCCTCGGGACATCTTTGTCCTCGACGGCAGAGACTACTCACGTGAAGGCCCTGTCGTGGTATTAAGAATACCCCGGCAGGTTTTGAAGACGATCCTAGCGGAGATCACGCAGCGCGGGTTGACCGGGTGACCGGTCCTCCCCCGCCGGACAAACACAAGAATTGACACGTGGATTTATACAGGTTCGGGTCCCGGTGGGGGCCCTAGTCCTGTCGAGGCGCTCCCGACCGGAGTCGGCTGGGGAGGCTCTCTCCGGGGGAGAGGCTTCCGGAGCACGTCTGTGAGATTAGCTATTCCAAATAATAATGAACTGATCTTTACAACAGAGGGGTACAAGGGCTATTTATAGCCCCCAAAAAGAAGCGAAAAGCCTAAACTACCCCGGAAGCCACCGTCGGATCGAAGGGTAGGACCGTCCTTCTCCCGGTCAAACGTCTTGGATGCTTGACAGGTGGTCGCTGATTCCCGAGGCGTCCCTCGCGTGACCTGCACGTGATAAACAAACAGGGATTTTACCTTTTAGGAGGGCGATGACGTCCGGGACCTCTTCCGGAGAGCAGGGTCCCGGGAGCCTAAAAGGCGGCGCCCGGGGCAGGCACCGGAGGCCCCTGTCCCCGGGCACATGGCGGCGCCCGGGACATGCCCGGGGGGGCCCGGTCCCGGGGGCCTAAAAGGCGGCGCCCGGGGCAGGCACCGGAGGCCACTGTCCCCGGGCACATGGCGGCGCCCGGGACATGCCCGGGGGGCGCGGTCCCGGGAGCCTAAAAGGCGGCGCCCGGGGCAGGCACCGGAGGCCACTGTCCCCGGGCACATGGCGGCGACCGGGACATGCCCGGGGGGCGCGGTCCCGGGAGCCTAGAAGGCGGCGCCCGGGGCAGGCACCGGAGGCCACTGTCCCCGGGCACATGGCGGCGACCGGGACATGCCCGGGGGGCGCGGTCCCGGGAGCCTAGAAGGCGGCGCCCGGGGCAGGCACCGGAGGCCACTGTCCCCGGGCACATGGCGGCGCCCGGGACATGCCCGGGGGGGCCCGGTCCCGGGGGCCTAAAAGGCGGCGCCCGGGGCAGGCACCGGAGGCCACTGTCCCCGGGCACATGGCGGCGCCCGGGACATGCCCGGGGGGCGCGGTCCCGGGAGCCTAAAAGGCGGCGCCCGGGGCAGGCACCGGAGGCCATTGTCCCGGGGCACATGGCGGCGCCCGGGACATGCCCGGGGGGCCCGGTCCCGGGGGCCTAAAAGGCGGCGCCCGGGGCAGGCACCGGAGGCCACTGTCCCCGGGCACATGGCGGCGCCCGGGACATGCCCGGGGGGCCCGGTCCCGGGGGCCAAATGGCGGCGCCCGGGACATGCTCCGGCGGCACGGTCCCGGGGGCCTAAAAGGCGGCGCCCGGGGCAGGCACCGGAGCCCACTGTCCCCGGGCAATCATGAACTTACCTGGACTTGACCGCGTGGAGATTTCCCCCAACAGCAGCCCCCCATGCCCTCCGGGGACGAAGCTTGAGCCCCCGGAGGGAATGGTTACGGTACCGGGAAAAACTCCGGACGAAAACTCCGGACGAAAATCACCGGTCCCCCGGCGACGCTTCGGTTTCTGTGCCGGGCGCTTTATGGCCGCGCCGTTTTCGCAATAAATGCACGCGCGGTTCGAACCGGCGTCTCGATTTACGCGCCTGTCCCTTCGTTTCCCTCGCACGGTTTGAATTTCAGTGGTCCAGATTGCCCCGAGGGGGCCACGTGGCGCGCATCTAGATCACGGCCAGCCTCTATAAATAGGGCCCTAGGGGGCCCCGGAAGCTCATTCCAAATCTTCAACTCCAGCTTCAGCTCTCCCGGTAGCGCTCTTCCGGTAGTTTCTCCGGTAGCCTTCTTCCGGTAGCGAGCGTCCGGGAGTCGTTGACAGCCACCTGAAACCTTAGCCACCGAAACACAAAAAACTCACCTAATGGCGCCCAAAGGTCGAGCGAAGACCACGGAGGTGCCCCCGGAGGAAATCCCCGTGGATTTCCTTTGGGCCTCCGAGTTCTCGGCCTCGGACGCGGAGTCCCTGGTCAAGAAGGGCGTCGTCGAAGAGGGGGACATCCGGGTCCCCCTAAAGAAGGACGGAGCCCCCCGCCCCAGGCCCGGAGAGGTCGTGGCCTTCGAGGCCTTCCTCGAGGCGGGGCTCCGGCTCCCGGTGCATCCGATGCTCCGGGAGTTTCTCAAAGAGTATGGGGTGGCTCTCAACCACCTCACCCCGAACGCGCTCGTCCGTATGGGCCTTTTTATATGGCTCTACGAGACAGCGACCGGGCGGGAGCCCACCCTCCGCGCCTTCCGGTATTTCAATGAACCGGCGGCGCGGAGCTCCCACCTGGTGAAGGGAGGACCGAAGTCCCCCTTCGGCTCGGTGATGGTCCAAATGCTGCTCTCCCGGGTGGCGGACTTCCCGGCGGCGGCCTCCCGGGACCACTGGGGGGACTGGCTCCGGAGGTGGTTCTACCTCCGGGTCCGGGACGAAGCAGTGGTCTACGCCCCGGAGCCTCCCACCTACAGCCGATCATCCGCACCGAAGCCGCCGGTGTGGACGGACGAGGAGTTCGAGCTCCTCGGGAAGGTGGTGTTGGCGAAGAAGGCCCGCTCAATGCGGGACGCCGCGGAGGAGCTGGCGCTCCTGCGGCTTTCCCCCTTCTCACGCGGGGGAAGGGGGATCGGCATGGGCCCGGAGCAGCGGCCTCCGGTCAAGCCGGTGACGCGGCGTAAGTGCCCTGCATTCTTGTACTTGCAGTTTTTTATGAGAAATTGACTAACTTTTTACCTCTTGCAGTGCGTCCGTACCCGGCGGCGAGGGACAAGGCGGAGCACCTCCTGGGGAGGTACTTCGCCGACGAACACGAGCGCATCGTGCGCCTCGTGGGGGAGGGGCCTCCCCGGAACTTGGTGGCCGAGGCCTACGGGCTCAGGCTTCCGGAGAGGAAGCCCCTTCCCACCCCCGGGTCTCATAAACGGGGGAAGGACGCGGCCGGGGGCTCGGAGCCCAAAAAGCCTCGGGTCCAGAAGACCCCAGCTCCGGCAACGGCGCCGGCGACGACGCCGGTGAGGGCCCGGGAAGCAGCTCCCGGAGCCGAACATGCCCGGGCGGCGCCCCGGGCAGAGGCGACGCCTCCGCCCCCGGAGGCCCCCGTCGAGGCCCGGGGGAAGGAGATTGTTGTCGATGGGGCGGGGTCCGATTCGGCGGACTATGCCCCGTCGCCAGTTCGCGTGACGCTCCTCTCGCCTCTCCCGACGGCATTGGCGCCGGAGAGGCTAGAAGTGAGGTTTTCGGGGGCGGCGCCCCCGCGCCTCTGGCCGGTGGATGAGGAGGGGGGGAGCCCCTCAGTCTTCGAGGTCCCCCCGGAGCAGGAGGCTCCGAGGGCCCTCCGGCCTGGGGCGGGGAAAGGCCCAATGATCCCCCCCCGGGCGGAGATCCCCGCCCAACCTTCGTCTTCGTCTTCGGAGGAAACTTCGTCGACGAAGACGCCGGCGACGCCGGCCGTGCTCCCGGATTCAGAGGTCCGGGGGCCCTCTCCCGGCCGCGACAGGAGGGCCGGGCAAGACACCTCCCTATTTCCGGCGGGGGAGGTGGCCCGCTACGCGGAGGGCCTGCACAACCGGAAGGTGCAGGCCCTCGTGGCAGGAGGGACGCTCCACGAGCGTTTTGAGGGGCTCGAGTCCCTCGGGGCCCAGGTAACTCGAGCTCTCCACACTCCGGCTTTTTTCCTGCACTTAAGATTTTTCTAACTCTATGCATTTTGTAGGTAGCGACTGTTACCTGGGGCCTTGAGCAGCGGGTCACCCGACTGCTCAAGGAGGCGGAGAGCCGGGCCTCGGCCTGCGTCGAGCAGCGGGAGGCGGCCATCCGGGAGCGGGACGAAGCTCTTGATGAGCTGTCCCGGGCCCGGGCGTAGGTGCACCTTTCGGAGGGCGCCTACATCCGCCTCCGAGAGGAGGCCAAGGTGCGGGAGAAGGCGCTCCGGGAGCTTGAGAGCTCCAGCGTCCGGGCGCTGTCGGACGCGGGCCGCTCCGTCCGCTCGGCCCTGGAAAGCCTTGGCGTTAGCCTGGGCTCCGGGAGCGGCCCGGAGGTGCCCCGGCGACCCTCGCGGAGGCTGTGCGTTTCTACGCACAAGTCTCCGCATCGGAGGCTGCGGACGTCCGGGCACGGGGCCGAGCGATCCCCGTCATCGCGGCCGCCGCGGGGCTCGTTGACTACCGTGGGGTCGGCGCCCGGGCGATCGGGGGGCGCATCCCCCGGGGCTTCCCGGAGGCCTTCGAGCCAATGCGCCGGGAGGTGGAGCTGCTGGCGGAGGGGTTCTACGACCGGATCATCCGGACGTGGTTCCCGACACCGGCGCCTCCGGCCACGGATGTCCCTGCCCCGGCCACGGAGGAAGCTTCCCGGGGGGAGGACCCCAATGCCAAAGTATGAGCCTCCCCCGGATCTTTAGCTAGGACCCCCTTTTTATTTTGTTAGGCATTTTGATTCCGGTAGCTTCTTAGGAGAAGCCCCGGGCACTTGTACAAAAACATTTTGCAATGAAATATATTAGAAATTTTTCTAAGTCTTTGCGATGGAATGTTACCAGGGTTCCCGGGGGGTTGCTCCCGAGCAACGGTCCGGGAGAGACTCTCCGGGGGACGCCCAAGCGGCTTTGATTTTGCTGAGCCTTGTCTCCGGGAGGCGCGACGGCGGTACTGCCCGGGAGCCCGTCCGGTTGAGGTGGCGCCAGGAATGGCACTTGGATAATTTTGACAACAGCCGTGCTGAATTAACTCCCCCGCGCCCGAGGGCCCAGATGATACCTCCTCTCCGGATACTTCCGCCGGCTGGGTACGAGTTTTGGCCCGAAGACGTACTTCGGGATTCTCAGCGTCGCGTCCGGGCGCTGTACCGGGACCTGGCCCGGGAGCTAAGGGAGCGCCTCCGGGAGCTTTAGGCGTAGGAGCCTTAGGCTCGTAGGAAATCCCCCGGGTTAGGACCCGGGTTGTATCGTTTTCGGAACCCACCGGAGGGGGAAGATGTCCTCCGGGTTTGTTGATCAATAAAGCGCATTGTTTCTTTTTATTGCCTCTTTCTTTTCTTCTTCTTGGATGGTCTGGACGACTCATCTTAACAAGGATGAGCTAAGTTCCTTCGTGGGTGACCCGGGGACCCCCTGTCCCCCCCCGCCCACAGCGGGCGGGAGGAAGCCTCCGCGTGCTGTGGGGGAAACAGGGTCCCCGGGGGGAGCATAACCTGTAGAAATGTTTTGTCAGAAAATTGTAAAAACAGGATTTCCGAGGGAGGGACCTTCCGGGGTGGCCGGGGGCACTGGGAGAGGTTCATCCGGCCACCGGGAGAGCGGGGAACCGGGAACAAGGCGCGGAAGGGGCTCATGAAAAGCCAATGACCTCCGTAGGGGAGCTTCCCGGGAGGGTTCGTCCGGTCGCCGTGAGAACGGGGAACCGGGAATAATGTTTTCGGGGAAAATATATGAAACCCATTTCGTAAAGCAGTTGTCCGGTCGCCGTGAGAACGGGGAGCCGGGAATAAGGTCTTCGAGAGATAATCATCCGGCCGCCGTGAGAACGGGGAGCCGGGAATAACGTCGACTCCCGGAGGAGGAAGATAGAGCCAATCAAGCCGCAAGGGGCCGATCTTCCGGTCGCCGTGAGAACGGGGAGCCGGGAATATCGTCGACTCCCGGAGGAGGAAGATAGATCCAATCAAGCTGCAAGGGGCCGATCTTCCGGTCGCCGTGAGAACGGGGCGCCGGGAATAACGTCGACTCCCGGAGGAGGAAGATAGAGCCAATCAAGCCGCAAGGGGCCGATCTTCCGGTCGCCGTGAGAACGGGGAGCCGGGAATATCGTTGACTCCCGGAGGAGGAAGATAGATCCAATCAAGCCGCAAGGGGCCGATCTTCCGGTCGCCGTGAGAACGGGGAGCCGGGAATATCGTCGACTCCCGGAGGAGGAAGATAGATCCAATCAAGCCGCAAGGGGCCGATCTTCCGGTCGCCGTGAGAACGGGGAGCCGGGAATATCGTCGACTCCCGGAGGAGGAAGATAGATCCAGAAAGCCATTAGACGTCCCGCTGGGGAGAGCGTCTACTCCCGGAGGAGGAAGTGCCCGGAGACGGGTCTTGAGTGTTTGGGTAGGGGACTAATCTCCCAAAGTGACTCGTTACCGCGGCCGCTGGGGACCGGGTTGCCGCTTACACCCTCAGTCCACGAGGGCTGTTCGTAAGCCGCCCTTCAGGAGGGACTTGCTGGGGCAGGGCCCACTTCCTCACGGAGAGGGCATCCTCACGGGGAGGGCATCTTCACGGGGAAGGCATCCTCGCGGGGAGGGCGTCCTCGCGGGGAGGGCATCACCACTAGGGGCGGTAAACAAGAACAACCTGCAGTGAGACAGTTGAAGAACAAAGGCTATGCATTTATTAACGAAATATACAAAGCCCCCCTTGCGAAGTCGCGAAGGGGGAAAAAGGGAAGTTACAGTGTCCCCCCTCCCCCTCCGGCGTGACCGCCCCGGGGGAGGGGACAGGCCCGTAAGGCTAAACGTAGAACTTGCGAAGTAAACGCAAGTTCCATGTGTGCTTCAGCTCCTGCTCTTCAAGGTTGGAGAGCTTGTAGGCCCCCGAGCCTAGGACAGCGGAGATCCTGTAGGGGCCTTCCCACTTGGGGGATGGCTTACTCTGGGCTTGGGGGTCTGTGACGCGCTTGAGGACAAGGTCCCCAAGGCGGAAAGCTCTCTCGCGCACGCGCTGGTTGTATGCGCGCGACATCTCGCGCTCGTAGATGGCGTGGCGGAGGAGCGCTCGGTCGCGTTCCTCCTCCACGAGGTCAATTTCCAGCCGCCGGTTGTCTTCGTTGGCCCGGTAGGCTGCGGTCGTGGCTCCGTTCAGGAGCTCGACCCGCAGCGACCGGAAGCCAATCTCCGGGGGGAGGACTGCCTCCGCCCCGTAGACTAGGGAGAAGGGAGCACGCCCTGTGGCCCGGGACGGGGTCGTGCGCATGGAGCAGAGGATGCTAGGGAGCTCCTCTGCCCACGCGCCCCGCTTGGAGGCGGTTTGTTCGAGTCTCCGGCGTAACCCCTGTAGGATTACGCCATTGACCCTCTCGACGGCCCCGTTGCTTTGGGGATGGGCCACTGAGGCGAAGTGGATGACGACCCCCAGGCCTTCGCAGAATTCCCGGAAATATGCCGAGTCGAATTGGGTCCCGTTGTCCACGGTGATTTCCCGGGGGACACCAAAACGACAAACGACGTTTTTCCAGAAAAACCGCTGAACGGCCCGGGAGGTGATGCTAGCCAAGGGCTCCGCCTCAACCCACTTTGTAAAGTAGTCGACCGCGACCACCGCGTACTTGTATCCTCCGGGCGCTGGGGGGAAAGGCCCTAAGAGGTCCATCCCCCAGCGCACGAAGGGCCAAGTGATGGGGATAGTCCGCAGCGCTACAGGGGGGAGATTCGAGCCCTTGGCCATCTTCTGGCATGCTTCGCACGCGGAGACAAGGTCTCGCGCTTCGCGCATGACTGTAGGCCAGTAAAAGCCCTGCCGAAGGGCCTTGGCGGCGATGGCACGCGGGGCTAGGTGAGAACCACAGCTCCCCGCGTGAATGTCTTCCAGGAGTTGAAGTCCCTCCGACCGGGGGAGGCAGCGCAGGAGGGCTGAAGCCCCCCGCTTGTAGAGCCTTCCCTCGAGCAGAAGATATGCCCGGGCTTTGGCCCGGAGGCGCTTAACCTCGGTCTCGCTAGGAGGGTCCCCCTCCCCCTTGATGAAGGAGATGAGGGGATCCATCCATGACGACGGCCGGACGATCTCGGCGACCTCCGGGACCGGAGGCTCGGGGCCTGCGTCCGGGGAGGCCACCGAGGGCTTCGTGATTGTTTCCAAGAAGGCCCCCTTGGGGAGCGTTTCCCGGGCGCTTGCCGCCCGGGCCAAAGCATCAGCCCGGTCATTTTCCCTTCGCGGGATATGCCGGGCCTCAAGGCCGTCGAAGTGTTTCTCCATTTTTCGTACTTCCTGCAAGTAAAGACTTAAATTTGCGTCATGGCATAGGTAAGATTTGTCCATTTGGCAGATAACGAGCTGAGAGTCTCCCTTCACTAGTAGGCGCCGGATCCCCAGGGAGCGCGCCAGGCGCATCCCGAGGAGCAGAGCCTCGTATTCGGCGACGTTGTTGGTTGCGGGGAACTCGAGCCGCGCGGCGTACTCGAGCTCCTTCCCCTCGGGGCTCCGGAGGACTACCCCCGCGCCAGCCCCAGCGAGGCACAGCGACCCATCAAACAGCAGGGTCCAATGGTCACTGCGTCGGGGCGGCACAGGGAGATCTTCGTCCCCGGACCCAGAGGCGGGAGTCCATTCTGCGATGAAGTTGGCGAGGACCTGCGACTTGATTGCGGAGCGGCCGGTAAGGGACAGGGAGAAGGGGGCAAGCTCGGCCCCCCATTTCCCAATCCGGCCGGTGCCTTCTTTATTCCGCAGTACCTCCCCCAGGGGGTGGGACGACGGAACGGTGATTGGGTGCCCCAGGAAGTAATGCCGGAGCTTCCGGGACACCATGAGGAGAGCGTAGCAAATCTTCTCCATCTCCGTGTACCGAGTCTTGGCCCCTTGGAGGGCTTCACTGACGTAGTACACGGGACGTTGCTGCCCCCCTTGCTCCTTCACCAAAACCGCGCTGACAGCGACGGGGGTCGCGGCGAGGTAGAGGAGCAAGGGCTCTTCCGGAGACGGACTCACGAGCATTGGAGGGCTCGAGAGGTACTTCTTGAGGTCGTTGAAGGCTTCCTGGGCCTCGGGGGTCCAGCGGAACCCCTCAAGCCCTCGGAGGATCTTGAAGAACTGGAGGCCCCGCTCCCCCGAACGGGAGACGAAGCGGCTGAGCGCGGCCAGGCGGCCGGAGAGCCGCTGGACATCTTTGACGGAGTGCGGCGGGGGCATCTCTAGGAAGGCCCGGATCTTCTCGGGGTTTGCCTCAATGCCCCGCTGGGACACGAGGAAACCCAGGAGCTTCCCCCCGCGCACCCCGAAGGCGCACTTCTCCGGGTTGAGCTTGAGCCCGAACGCGCGGAGGTTGCAGAAGGTCTCTGCGAGGTCGTCGATGTGGGAGGCTGCACGGGGGCTTTTGACGACCGCGTCGTCTACGTAGACCTCGATGTTGCGGCCGACTTGATCTTTGAAGACCAGTGTCATAAGGCGCTGGAAGGTGGCTCCCGCATTCTTGAGCCCGAAAGGCATATGGCGGTAGCAGAAGGTTCCGAGGGGAGTTATAAAACTCGTCTTTTCCTCATCCCCCTCCGCCATCCGGACTTGATGGTATCCCGAGTAGGCGTCTAGGAAGCTCATCAGCTCGCACCCCGCGATGGAGTCAACGAGTTGGTCGATCCGCGGGAGCGGGAAGTTGTCTTTGGGGCAAGCGCGGTTAAGGTCGGTGAAGTCCACGCACATGCGCCACTTGCCACTTGACTTCTTGACGAGGACGGGGTTTGCGAGCCACTCGGGGTGCAACACTTCCCGGATGAACCCCGCCTCTCGGAGCCGGGCTATCTCCGTCTTGATGGCTTCTTGACGTTCGAGGGAGAGCTTCCTCAACTTCTGCTTGATAGGGGGGTGACCGGGGGTTACCGCGAGCTTGTGTTCAATAACCTCCCGGGCGACGCCCTGCATGTCCGAAGGCTTCCACGCAAAAACATCGGAGTTTTCGCGCAGAAAGGCTGCGAGTTGCGCTGCATGGTCTTGGGGGAGCTCTGCCCCGATTTGGACAATTTGGTCTCTGCTGCCCAGGGACAGTGGGACCTTCCGGAGGCCCCCTTCCGGACGCGGCTTGAGGAGGGGCCTCCCAGGGGATGGCGCAGCGACGTCTACGTCCGGGGGGGGAGCCTCCCCCCCGGGTGCCTTGATCAGGTTGACGCTTCCTATTGTGGCAGCAGCTCGCTCGTATAGAGCACGGGCCATGTCTTGATCCCCCCGGACGTTGATCACGCCATGCGGCCCGGGGATCTTCATGCACAAGTAGTTTTGGTGGGTGGCAGCCCCCAGCCGATTGATCGTAGTCCTCCCCATAATCACATTGTAGGAGGAGGGGAGGTCCACTACGTCGAAGCGGACTAGCTCGGTCCGGTAGTTCTCCGGGGTGCCGAAGGTGATCGGGAGATCTACCTTGCCCACGGGGTGGATCGCCTTCCCCGGGACAAACCCTTGCAGAGGCCCTGCCGCTGGTTGCAGGAGCTTCTCATCCACCTGCATTTCCTTGAATGTTTTGAGGAACAGGACGTCGGCGGAGCTTCTGCCGTCCACGAGGATGCGGGCTAAGTGGCAGTTGTAGATTGTCGCGGAGACAATAAGCGCGTCGTCATGGGGGAAGCGAACCCCTCGCGCGTCTTCCTCCGTAAAGGTGAGGGGGACGTCCGACCACTTGGGCGGCACGGACGCGTGTAGCACCCCCACTACCTTAACTTCTCGCGCGTACTCCTTGCGCTGGCGCTTGGAGTCCCGCCCGGAGGCGGAGCCCCCTACGATGACGTTGATGCGGCGCTGAGAAGTTTGAAAGGGGAGAGCGTCTGAAGGCTCCCCCTCCTGCACCTGCTGCCCCCCCGCGGGAACGGGAAGGGCCGAAACAGCTGGCCGAGGGGGCAAGGAGGCCGGAGTCCCCCCCCCCTTGCCCGCGCTGGTCGTGGAATGCCGCGAAGTGTTGCAGCAGCTGGTGGCAATCTCGGGTGGCGTGGGTACTGGACCCGTGGAAGCTGCACCACGGTCCTTCCCGGCTTCTCCCCGCGGGGCCTTCGCGGTCGCGCGAAGACTGTCCTCCCCCATGGCCTCTCGGCTTGGGAAAGGGGCGGTTGCCCTTCGGGGGGTCGCGCGAGCCGCCTCCGCCCTCGAGGACAAAAGTGTCCCGAGGCCGTGGTTCGCTACGGCCCCCCTGCCTGGGGCGTCTGGGGGGATCCCGGGCCCCCCGCTCGGCGGGGGCAGGAGCCCCCTGGGTCTTCTTCCAGATGTCGTCTTCCTCCGCCCGAGCGTACTTTTCGAGCACGTTGAAGAGCTCGTCGGCGGAAGAGGGGCAGCTCCGGGAGAGCCTTCGGTGGAGCTCCCCCGGGAGGATGCCGCTTTTGCAGGCTTCGATAACCGTAGAGTCGGGGACATGGGCCACTTTGCTCTTCACCTGGGCAAAGCGCTTGAAAAAGCTTCTAATGGTCTCCCCAGTTCTCTGGCGGACAGTATACAGCTGCGAGGAGTCCAGGGGACGCACGTAGTTCCCCTGGAAGTTGGCACAGAACTCCCGCTTGAGCTGCGAGAAAGACTTGATGGAGCCCGCCTTCAGATTGTAAAACCAGGAGCGGGCAATGCCGGTGAGGTAGAGGGGGAAGACGTTGCATTGGACACTCTCGTCCCCCCCCGCCGCGGAGATGGCGGTGGAGTAGATCTGCACGAACTCGTAAGGGTCCGCCTCGCCATTATAACGCTCGATGTGCGGGGGACGGTAGGGCCGCGGCCATCGGATGCTGCGGAGTCTTCGACACAGGGGCTGGTTCGCCCCCTGCACTTCCCAGGGGGAGCCCCAGTCGCTGTCTTCTTTAACGGGGGACGCCCCCTCGTTATCCGAGTCAGGTAGCGGCCCAAGAGGGCCACCGGAGTGGTGGTGACGACGCTTCTCTTCCGGGCCGGGACTGATTTCCCGGACGTCCGGGCTTCTCTCCGGGGAGGATGGTCCTTCGGTTGGTCTCTTCCCCCGACCGGTGCGAGAGCGAGGCTCCCTGCGACAATGACCGGGGGGGAGCTCTTCCCCGCGGCTGGGAGAATGCATTCGCTCGACCTCCCCCCGGGAGAAGCGGATCTGCTTCGATGGGGGAGAGAGCTCCTGCATTGTGGCCACCGGCCCGGGAGCTACCGGGACCTGCTGGGGGGAGCCCCCTGCGACGGCCCCCGGGACCGGAAAGGGGGGAGACCCTGCACCATCCGGAACCGGGGAGGGGGCGCCCGGGGCGGCGTTTGGATCCGAAGAGGGGGCCCCCGTGGCAACGACCGGGACCGGAAAGGGGGAAGCCCCTGTGACATCCGGAACCAGTGGGGGGTGAGCCCTCTCGGCGACGTCCTGGGTTGGGGAGCCAATGCGGGGGGAAATTCGCTGAGGCACGGGAGCTGCTCTGTCGACCGGCCCCGGTGCGGTAAACGCAACGCGGGGGGCGGGACTGGCTCCCGGCGTAGGAGTAGCCCCCGGCATGAAATGACCCCCCAGCCCCGGAAGCGAGCCGGGGACGGGGTACCCCCCTGGTGCCACGAAGGGCCCGGGCATGAAATAGCCTCCCGGCACCGGGACAGGCCCGGGTGCCGAGAAGTGTCCGGAAGTATATCCCGCGGGGGGAGGGAACCCCCCAGCGGGATCATACGGGGTAGACAGCCCCCCTGACGCCGGAGGGGCTGCTGGGTATCCCATAAACGGGGGCATGATCCCCGGATATGGGTGCGACGAAAATGTGGGGGCCGAGGGCCGTGCCAACACACTAAGGAGCTCGTCCATAGAGCGCTGGGCGCGGAGCTGGCCCTCCACTAGAGCCTCCAGCAGGGCGTCCCGGGGGGCCGGGGGAGCCGTCGGGGGGAAACTCGTCCCGGCCGAGGTCCCCGCGGCCGCCGGGAGCGACCCGGAGGTGGAGGCACCTAGATTGAGAGGAAAGGTGGGAGGCGGTACCTGGGAATGGTCGCCTCCGGACGGAAGCGCCGGAACAGCAGCGTCCTGGACGGGCGCCGCCAGGTCACCGGGACCGGCGTCACCGGGAAGGGTGCGGGCCCTTGTTCTCGGAGGAGCCATGGCGATTCGTCACGGGTCCCCACGGACGGCGCCAACTGTCGTGGTATTAAGAATACCCCGGCAGGTTTTGAAGACGATCCTAGCGGAGATCACGCAGCGCGGGTTGACCGGGTGACCGGTCCTCCCCCGCCGGACAAACACAAGAATTGACACGTGGATTTATACAGGTTCGGGTCCCGGTGGGGGCCCTAGTCCTGTCGACGCGCTCCCGACCGGAGTCGGCTGGGGAGGCTCTCTCCGGGGGAGAGGCTTCCGGAGCACGTCTGTGAGATTAGCTATTCCAAATAATAATGAACTGATCTTTACAACAGAGGGGTACAAGGGCTATTTATAGCCCCCAAAAAGAAGCGAAAAGCCTAAACTACCCCGGAAGCCACCGTCGGATCGAAGGGTAGGACCGTCCTTCTCCCGGTCAAACGTCTTGGATGCTTGACAGGTGGTCGCTGATTCCCGAGGCGTCCCTCGCGTGACCTGCACGTGATAAACAAACAGGGATTTTACCTTTTAGGAGGGCGATGACGTCCGGGACCTCTTCCGGAGAGCAGGGTCCCGGGAGCCTAAAAGGCGGCGCCCGGGGCAGGCACCGGAGGCCCCTGTCCCCGGGCACATGGCGGCGCCCGGGACATGCCCGGGGGGCCCGGTCCCGGGGGCCTAAAAGGCGGCGCCCGGGGCAGGCACCGGAGGCCACTGTCCCCGGGCACATGGCGGCGCCCGGGACATGCCCGGGGGGCGCGGTCCCGGGAGCCTAAAAGGCGGCGCCCGGAGCAGGCACCGGAGGCCACTGTCCCCGGGCACATGGCGGCGCCGGGGACATGCCCGGGGGGCGCGGTCCCGGGAGCCTAAAAGGCGGCGCCCGGGGCAGGCACCGGAGGCCACTGTCCCCGGGCACATGGCGGCGCCCGGGACATGCCCGGGGGGCGCGGTCCCGGGAGCCTAAAAGGCGGCGCCCGGGGCAGGCACCGGAGGCCACTGTCCCCGGGCACATGGCGGCGCCCGGGACATGCCCGGGGGGCGCGGTCCCGGGAGCCTAAAAGGCGGCGCCCGGGGCAGGCACCGGGGGCGCGGTCCCGGGAGCCTAAAAGGCGGCGCCCGGGACATGCCCGGGGGGCGCGGTCCCGGGAGCCTAGAAGGCGGCGCCCGGGGCAGGCACCGGAGGCCACTGTCCCCGGGCACATGGCGGCGCCCGGGACATGCCCGGGGGGGCCCGGTCCCGGGGGCCTAAAAGGCGGCGCCCGGGGCAGGCACCGGAGGCCACTGTCCCCAGGCACATGGCGGCGCCCGGGACATGCCCGGGGGGCGCGGTCCCGGGAGCCTAAAAGGCGGCGCCCGGGGTAGGCACCGGAGGCCACTGTCCCGGGGCACATGGCGGCGCCCGGGACATGCCCGGGGGGCCCGGTCCCGGGGGCCTAAAAGGCGGCGCCCGGGGCAGGCACCGGAGGCCACTGTCCCCGGGCACATGGCGGCGCCCGGGACATGCCCGGGGGGCCCGGTCCCGGGGGCCAAATGGCGGCGCCCGGGACATGCTCCGGCGGCACGGTCCCGGGGGCCTAAAAGGCGGCGCCCGGGGCAGGCACCGGAGCCCACTGTCCCCGGGCAATCATGAACTTACCTGGACTTGACCGCGTGGAGATTTCCCCCAACAGGCCCCAAGGGCAACCGCCCCTTCCCCAAGCCGAAAGGCCATGGGGGGGACAGTCGTCCCGTGGCCGGAAAGGCCTCGCGACGGGGAGCAAGGAGGGCACAACCAATCTGTGGTGTGCCTTCCATAAGTCCAATACCCACGCCACTCGGGAATGTCACAGCTTCTACAACACTTCGCCGTATTCCTCGACCAGCGTGGGCAGGCGGGAGCCTGCCTCCTTGCCCCCTCTGTCGGCGCTACTGGCTCTCCCTGCTCCCTCAAAGGAGCAGTAGAGATAGGCATAGGAAAGGGGCTCAGTCGAAGTGCTCCCCTTCCAAACCTCCCAAAGGCGTGTAAACGTCATCATGGGAGGATCCGCCTCGAGGCGGGACTCCAAATGCCAGCTCAAGGAGTACGCGCAAGAGGTAAAGGTTGTGGGGGTGCTAAACACGTCTCGGCCACCAAAATAGTCGGATGTCTCCCTCACCTTCATAGCGGAAGATGCGCAGGGGTTCGCTTCCCCCTTGACAACGTGCTCATCGTCTCCGCCACCGTCTACAACTGCCAGCTAGCACGCATCCTCGTCGACGGCGGAAGCGCCGCTGACATTTTGTACCTAAATGCATTCAGGGAAATGCAGGTGGATGAAAAGCTACTACAACCCGCAGCCGGGCCCTTGTAGGGCTTCGTCTCAGGGAAGACCATCTACCTGGTGGGGAAGGTCAACCATGACCTTCGTCGCCCCGGACAACTACCGGACGAAGATGGTCTGGTTTGAGAGCCCCGTACAACGTGATCATGGGGAGGACCACGATCAACCGTCTGGGAGCGGCGAACCACCAAAGTTATCTCTGTGTGAGGATCCCTGGGCCTCGCTGCGTGATCACCGCCCGAGGTGACCAGGACGTGGCCCACGCTCTCTACGAGCGCGCCGCTGCGACGATCGGGAGCATCAACATGATCAAGGCCCTGGGGGGGGGAGAGCCCCCCTGTGGCTCCGAACACCCCCGGCCGTCCCCTCCGAGAAGTTTCTCCCGAAACCACGCCCGGAGGGAGACCTCCGGAAGGTCCGGCTATCCCCGAAGGGCGGGGAAAGGATCGTCAAGATCGGGGCAGACCTCTCCGTGGAGCACGCGGAGCAATTCGCAGCCTTCCTCCGCAAAAACTCTGACGTCTTTGCGTGGAAGCCCACCGACATGCGGGGCATCGCCCGGGACGTTATCGAGCACAAGCTCGCTCTAACGCCCGGTCACCCCCCGGTAAAGTAAAACTTAAGGAAGCTCTCCCTCGAGAGCGAAGAGGTCATCAAGGCCGAGATCGCCACGCTCCGAGAGGGGGGGTTCGTTCGGGAAGTTTTGCACCCCGAATGGCTGGCGAACCCCGTCCTCGTGAAGAAGTCGAGCGGCAAGTGGAGGATGTGCGTGGACTTCACCGACCTCAACAAAGCTTGCCCAAAAGACAACTACCCACTCCCGCGGATTGACCAGCTGGTGGATTCAACTGTGGGGTGCGAGCTTATGAGCTTTCTGGATGCATATTCGAGCTACCACCAAGTCTGGATGGCTAAGAAGAAAGAGGAAAAGACAAGTTTTATAACTCCCCTCAGCACCTTCTACTATGTCCATGTTCCCTTCGGGCTGAAGAATGCTGGGGCAACCTTCCAGCGCCTCATGTCGTTGGTCCTCAAGGACCAGATCAGCCGCAACGTTGAGGTCTATGTCGATGATGCGATCATCAAAAGCCTTCGCGCGGCCGCTCACCTCGACAACTTTGCCAAAACCTTCCTCAAGCTCCGCAAGTACGGTTTGAAACTTAACCTGAAAAAGTGCACCTTCGGCGTACGCGGGGGGAAGCTACTTGGCTTCCTCGTGTCCCAACGGGGCATAGAGTCCAACCCTGAGAAAATTCAGGCCTTGTTGGACATGCCCCCACCACGCTCTGTGAAAGACGTATAGCGGCTTACCGGCCGCTAGCCGCTTTGTCTCGTGGTCGGGGGAACGCGGCCTCCAGTTCTTCAAATCCTTTGGGGCCTCGAGGGTTCAAGTGGACTCTCGAGGTCTAGATGGCCTTCGACGACTTGAAGCAGTACCTCATGAGCCCTCCAATGCTCATGAGCCCATCTTTGGAAGAGCCCCAGCTCCTTTACGTCACCGCCACCCCGGTCACTGTAAGCGCGGTACTGGTAAAGGAGCAGGACGGGCAGCAGCGCCCCGTGTATTACGTGAGTGAAGCCCTCCAAGGGGCTAAGACAAGGTACACGGAGGTGGAGAAGATCTACTACGCCCTCCTAATGGCATCACGAAAGCTCCGCCACTACTTCCTGGGACACCCAATCATGGTCCCGTCTTCCCTCCCCCTAGGGGAGGTGTTGCGAAACAAAGAGGCCACTGGCCAGATCAGGAAGTGAGGAGCCGAGCTGGCTCCCTTCCCCTATCCCTTACAGGCTGTTCCGCCTTCAAATCACAAGTCCTTGCTGACTTTGTGGTGGAATGGACCCCAGCCTCTGGGACGAAGGGGGAGACTCCCATCCCGCTGCCCCGATGCAATGATCATTAGACCCTCAGGTTCGATGGCTCCTGGTGTCTCGCCGGGGCTAGCGTAGGGGTATCCTCCAGAGCCCCGAGGGAAGGAGGCTGGAGTACGCGGTGAGGCTCGAGTTCCCCGCTATGAACAACGTCGTCGAGTACAAGGCCTTGCTCCAAGGGTTGCGCCTCGCGCTCCCTGGGATCCATCGCCTCCTAGTCAAGGGAGACTCCCAGCTTGTGGTTTGCCAGATGGACAAGTCATACTTTTCCATGATGCGAACCTGAGCCTCTACTTAGGGGAGGTGTGCAAGATGGAGAAGTACTTCGACGGCCTAGAGGCCCGGCATATCCCTCAGAGGGACAATGACCGCGCCGATGTCTTGGCTCGAGCGACCAGCACCCGGGTACCTCTCCCCGGGGGTGCCTTCCTAGAGATCATCGCAAAGCACTCGGTGGTCCCTCTGGGTGCGGACCCCGAGTCCTGTGATGCACCCCCTCATTTCCTTCATAAGGGGGGAGGGGGAGCCTCTCGGTGATGCGGAGGCGAAGTGCCTCCTTGCCATGGCACGGGCGTATCTCCTACTGGATGGAAAGCTCTACAAACAGGGGGCCTCTACCCTGCTCCGCTGCCTCTCGCAGGCAGAAGAACTCCAGCTCCTCGAGGACATCCACCCGGGGAGCTGCGGGTCTCACCTAGCCTCACACACGGTTGCGGCAAAGGTTCTCCGCCAAGGCTTCTATTGGCCTACAGTGGTCCGCGATGCGCGACACCTTCTCTCCGCACGCGAGGTCTACCTGAAGATGGCAAAAGGCACTAAACTACCCTCCGCGATGCTATAGACTATCCCTATCACTTGGCCCTTCACGTGCTGGGGGATGGACCTCCTTGGTCCCTTCCCCCCAGTGCCAAGGGGCTACAAGTGTGCAGTGGTTGCAATGGATTATTTCTCCAACTGGGTGGAAGCTAAGCCCTTGGCCAGCATCACCTCCCGAGCTGTACAACGCTTTTTTTTGGAAGAATGTCGTATGTCACTTTTTTGGTCCCCTGAGACCCAATTTGACTCGGCATACTTCCGGGAGTTCTGTGAAGGCTTGGGGGCTACCCTCCACTTTGCCTCTACAGCTTACCCCCAAAGCAACGGAGCCATCGAAAGGGTTAACGGTGTGATCCTACAGAGATTACGCCGATGACTCGAGCAAACCACCTCCAGGCCGAGCGTGTGTGCTGAGGAGCCTCCGATCATCCTCTGCTCCATGCGCACGACCCCGAGTCGGGCAACCGGGCGCACCCCATTCTCGCTCGCGTACAGGGCTGAGGCAATCCTCCCTTCGGAGATTGGCTTCTGGTCACTATGGGTCGAGCTCTTAGAAGGAGCTACGGCCGCAGTGCACCAAACCAATGAAGCAAATCAACGGCTGGAAGTCGACTTGTTGAGGAAGAGCGCTACCGAGTGCTCCTACGCCACGCCATCTACGAGCGCAAAATGGCGCGCGTACGACAAGCGTGTCTGCGCGAGAGCTTTTCTCCTTGGGGACCTTGTCCTCAAGCGCGTAAATCACCCCTAGGCCTAGGGCAAACTTTCCCGCAAGTGGGAAGGCCCATACAGGATCTCTACGGTCCTAGGCTCGGGGGCTTATAAGCTCTCCAATCTTGAAAACCAGGAGCTGAAGCACACTTGGAACATAGACTTGCTCCACAAGTTCTACATCTAGCCTCTGGGCTTACTCCCTCCCCCGTCGCGACTTCGTACGGGGAGGCACTGTACTCACTATTCCCTCCCCCATCGCGGCTCTGCGGGGGGAGGCGTTGTATCAACCTTCATTAATACAAATGGATTTTTTGTTCAATTTTAGAATTTTTGCAGATTCTTGACACTGCCACCAAGGCGATGCTCCCTGTGAGGATGCCCTCCCCACGAGGACGTAGGCTATCGCATCCTAAAAGTCCCTATGACGGGAGCCCCGCTCCCGTAGGGTGGCTTCCAGTAACCCCTCGTGGACTGAGGGGATAAGTGGCAACACAGTTCTCATGAACTAAGGTAACGAGTCAATTTGAGAGACTAATCCCCGCTCAAACACTCAAGCCCGTCATCGGGCTCATCCTTCTCTGGGACAGAGCTTCCCCCTCTGTGGGTCATGGAATTCTTAGTTGTCTCGAGATTTTTTGCCTGGGAAATTCTCGACCGGCTCCCCCCGGGGGAATTTTTTACCGGGTCTCGGGATTTTTCGATTGGGAAATTCTCGACCGGCTCCCTGTTCTCACGGCGACCGGGGGAATTTCTTACAGGGTCTTGGGATTTTTCGACCGGGAAATGCTCAACCGCGTCAAATTTCTTGACCGGCTCTCGTTTTCACGGTGACCGGGGGAAATTTTCGACAGGCCGTGGAATTTCTCGGCCGGGAAAATCCACGGTTAGGTCTAAGAATCTTCGACTGGAGGCTATGCGACCCCTCGACATGTATCAATGTCTGGGCCTTTCGTTCCTTACCCACAGCGCGGTATAACCCGGACCCGGACAGAAGCCTAATTTTCGGAAAAAAATTTCAAGAGAAAGCACTCAAGCAAATCCAAGGAATAAGCAAATTCAAACAGCTTTATTGATTAAACATTAAACCGGGGGACAACCACCCCCCCCCCGATGGGTTAAGGTGTCATCGGGACAACAATGCCCGGGCACAAACAAGATACAACCCGGGGAGTTAAGCTCCCACGGGAAATTACCCCGGAGGCCAACCCCCTCCGGTGAGCAACTACGCCTAATATTCTCGAAGGCCTTCCCTGAGCTCCCAGGAATGATCCTTGTATAAGCTCTGAACTCTCTGGAAGGCCCTCCAGAGAAGTTCCTCTGGCCAATTTCTGTAGCCAGTTAGGGGGCGTATCCGAAGTGGCCGGACCCTCCGGGACCCCCGCTTCGGAGGAGATAGCTCGGCGCGATAATTATCAAAATTGTCTAAGTGCCACTCCGGGAGCCTCCGCAGTCGGACCGGCTCTCGGAGAGCTCCCCCCGACGGGCGCTCGAAAAGAAGCTAGGGGGCATGGCAACTAGCGTGTCCCCCAATGGCGAGGCTCAGCAGGGTAGAGGCCGCTTGGGCACTCCCAGGCCTACGCCACCCGGGGCTCGGGAACTCCCTCTCAGGAGTTAGTTCACAGAATGCTTGCTTGCAACCGGACAAAATTTAGCAAAAAGGCTTTTCATTTCATTAATCAATCAAAGGTTTACAATTTTCTGAGGCTTCTTCTAAAGAAGCTACCAAGAACAAAAAAAACTAGCAAAAGTAAAACCTATCTACAGGCCGGGGGGGGAGCTCATACTTTCCCGTTCCCCTCCCCCCCACAGGGGGGGAACATCGGCGGCCATCGCCGCCTTCACCGGACGCGCACTCCCCGGCTCCATCGCCCCAAAGACCCTGTAGAAGAGGGTCCCAGCCAGCTCTCGAGCTCCCCTCGCCGTGCCTCAAATTAGACGGGGAAGCTCCGGGGGAGCAGGTCCCCGATGACCCGGGCGCCTTCCCCACGATGCTCGACGAGAGCTGCTGCAAGGGCTAGCGCGAGAACGGTAAGGCCCCGGGCCCGGACGTCGGTCGCCACCGGGATCAGGGAGACCTGCGTATCGTGAAAATACATGGCCTCCCGAATCGACGACGGGGCTGGATCGAAGCTACCCTCCGCCTTAAGCTCGAGCCCGAGCTCCTCTAAGGCGGAGTGCATCAGCTTCCCCCCGGAGACGACCACGAGGACGCCCGAGGCCTTCGCCTCCTGGAGGGCCTCCCGCCCCGAGTGCAGCTCCTTCCGGAGCCGGGAGGCGGTGTCCTCGATGGCCGCCAAACATGCCTGAGTCCCGGCCAGCTCCCGGAGCACCTTGTCCCTCTCGGAGCAATCGGCGAGGGCGGCATCCTTAGCGGCCACCAAGTCCCCGAGCGCCTTCTCCTTCTCGGCGGCCCGGAGATGCTCGGAGGCCCGGGCCTCAAATTCCCGGGCCAAGGCAACGGTATAAAAAAGAGGCATTAGATAAAAAGCGCGGACCGAAGCCTAAGGCTTCGGTAGATGGTACGTACCCGAAGCCTGGCGGCGATAGCCTCCTCGCAGTCTCCCCCCGGAGCGCCTTGGGGATGGCTCCACCGGAGACCTCTCCGCCCACCACCGCATCATCCTCCGGTGTCTCACCGTGAGAGGAGTCGCACGACAGGTCCATTGGCTGGGCCGGGACTCCGGGGCAGATAAAGAGTCCCTTGCCCTTCCCGGGCGAGGGAGGTGCCGACGCCGTCTGGGGGGAACCTTAGGGGCCGTGAAGGAGGCCATCAGGAGGGTCCCCGGTGTCCTAAACCGGATGGAGACCCCTCCGCGCGGCGGTGGCAGGCGAGCCTCCGGGGCCACCGGTGTCGGAGAAGGAGTGGGAGCGTACATCTCCTAGTCCGACTCCTGGCTCTCCCCGACCCGCATCCAGTGACGCAGACACCGACATCGCTGGTAGCGCTGTCGGGACCGCGGCCGATGCCTTCACCGGCGTCTTTATGGGAGTCCCCGCCGGGGGGCCCGAGGGCTTCGCCCAGGCTTTCGCGGGGCTCTTCTGCGCGCAAACACGCTTCGGAGGCCCCCCGGTTGCCTCTTTCCCCCTCTTGTGCGAGCTGGGGGTGAGGAGGTGATGAGGACATCACTAGCTCAGACATGAACAAGGCTCCATCCACTCCTTCCACTACTTCCACTACTTCCTCGCCGCCACGAGAAGATCAAGGAGAATGGCGAGTCAGTATGAATCGATGTGCCAAGCCATTCACTAGGCCCACATCGGAGGATCAGTGAGCTACATCAAAGGTGGAGCAACCCACAACGCATCAAGCCCAACTCGTCCGCGAGTCCAGCTCGGCCATCCAGCAGCAGTCCAACTTCAAACGGATGCCCAGGCCACATACGGAGTCCATTTGGGGCAAATGAGTACTTCACAGAAAAGCTCACGATGACACCTTTCCTTTGGGCTTTGGCCCATGGCCAAATTCCTTCTGTATCATCCGCAATCGATGAAACAATCCACGGACAGAACCTGCCGGGTGCTAGGCCACCTCTACTTTGGGCCCAAGACCCGTGTATCTAGGGTTACATGGGGATGGGTTCTCTGGCCGGTGGCCTACCTCTGGCTGCCATACACCTGCTACATATGGCCACCACCCCCTATTTTTTTCGGTTAGGTTATTTGTTAATTTTGTTCCCCCCGTTGTGTGAGAGACAATTGTTCATTGGAGTAGTGTCCCCGGACCTAGTTTGAGGAAGGACTCACCTGCATAAAGGGATTCCTTGATCAACTTTTGCATCATCACATATAGGCGCTCTACAAATAAGCTACACTCTATAGACGAGCAGCCATATGCATGATGGATGAAAGACAGAGGGCATGCAGAAGCAAGTCAGACGACCATCGGAGCACAGCAAAGATGAGAAGAGAACCATGTCCCACTGGGCGTGCCATTTTGTTTCGCCGAAAAGATCTCTCTTCCGGGAAATGGGCCCCTTTTTCGTGTTGCGGGCGTGCCAGTATACATAAGTATACGAATAAAAGAATAGAGAATGCACAATCTTAGGAAACACTGTACTTTATTCATTCCGAAAAGAATTACAAGTTAGTCCCTTTGGGATTTACAATCTCTTATTGTGCCAAAGGAAAGTACATCTTGGCTTCAGGGGACTGCATGGATTATGGTTCCTCAGATCTTTTGAAAAGCTCCTGGTTAATTACATCTGCAGAACAAGTCCACAGAAAATCTCTGATTAAGCTGTATTGATGGTCGTCGTCTTCAAGCTTCAAAATTACTTTGCCCTTGAATGAATGGATGCAATGCGTGCATGCAAGTATGCAAATCCATAGCCTTGTCAGTCTATGGTGCTATCACAAAAGGTGGCCTTCGCCTCGTCAGTGCCCAATCAGGGGGTTGTTCGGCCTCGTCGGTCGTGAAGAAATGAATGCCTTCGCCTCATCAGTACCCGACATGAATGGTGTCTGGCTTCGTCAGTCACAGACAAAAAGCATGTTGTCTTTGCTTCATCAGTACCCTGCAACATGTAAATTATGGATGGGAATGACTTGTGATCACACTTTTGACTTCCTTAGCTTTAGGAAAAGCAAGTTGCATGGTAGACAGCCCATTGGAATATCCATCAAGGACTTAGTAAGATTTCAACTTGATTTGACATCTTTGCACACAATTGGTCATTAACTCTCATTCGGCTACTTGGATGAGAGCTTTTCTGACTTATGATAGGTTTAAAACTTGAAGGAATAGTTTCTGGATGAATCCTCGATTGTTCATCAAAATTTGAGATCAATCAGATCGTCGGATTAGAAACTATCTTCATTGCATTGCTTGTACGTCAAGCTGGAATTCAGCGAGACAGAGCTATTTGCAATGGTTTTGATGATATTTTGAACATCTAATCAAGGTAAAACTTGAAGGAATAGTTTCAGTATGAACCTACTATTCTCCATAAAAAATTGGGGTCGATCGGACTTCTGGATCAGAAGTTATCATCGATCTTCTCCCGTGGGACAAAGTGAATAAGTTTCTAAACAGAGCATCTCCTTTGGTCAAATTGCACCTGAGAGATTTCTGATTGACTTGAAACTTGGTGGAGAGTTTTCTCATAGAGTCCTCTATTCACCATAAAAATTTGGGATCGATCGGACTTCTAGATTATAAGTTATCATTGATCTTCTCTCGTGGAACAAGTTCGATCAGATTGCTATTTTCAAGTCTTTGCCCGAAAATACTCGGTTTCAACCGAAAACATACTTGATTTCAATCAAGCTACTTATTTTGTCTCTGGCCGAAAATACTTGTCAGTTTTGACTGAAAATGTAATTGAAGATCAGATAGAATACTGATGCGATCAACTGTTCGAAAATATATATTCAAGGAACTTCGATCGAAAAGTGATTATGGATCTTGATTGGATGTGATCAGATCAAATGCTATTCAGATCTACTGCTCGAACTGGGTTCGAGGAACTTCGATCGAAAAGCGATTATGGATGAGATCGGATGTGATCAGATCGAATGCTAATCAGATCTATTGCTCGAACTGAATTCGAGGAACTTCGATCAAAAAGTGATTATGGATCAGATCGGATGTGATCAGATCAGATGCTAATCAGATCTACTGCTTGAACTGAGTTCGAGGAAGTTCGATCGAAAAGCGATTATGGATCTTGATGGGATGTGATCAGATCGAATGCTAATCAGATATACTGCTCAAACTGGGTTCGAGGAACTTCGATCGAAAAGCAATTATGGATCAGATCGGATGTGATCAGATCGAATGCTAATCAGATCTATTGCTCGAACTGACTTCGAGGAACTTCAGTCGAAAAGAGATTATGGATCAGATCAGATGCGATCAGATCGAATGCTAATCAGATCTACTGCTCAAACTGAGTTCGAGGAACTTTGATCAAAAAGTGATGTGGATCTTGATCGGATGTGATCAGATCAAATGCTAATCAGATCTACTACTCAAACTGAGTTCGAGGAACTTCGATCAGAAAGCAATTATGGATCTTGATCGGATGTGATCAGATCGAATGCTTATCAGATCTACTGCTCGAACTGGGTTCGTGGAACTTCGATCGAAAAGCGATTCTAGATCAGATCGGATGTGATCAGATCGAATGCTAATCAGATCTATTGCTCGAACTGAGTTTGAGGAACTTCGATCGAAAAGCAATGTGGATCTTGATCGAATGTGATCAGATCGAAGGCTAATCAGATCTAGTGCTCGAATTGGGTTCGAAGAACTTCGATCGAAAAGCAATTTGGATCTTGATCGGATGTGATCAGATCGAATGCTAATCAGATCTACTGCTTGAATTGAGTTCGAGGAACTTCGATCGAAAAGCAATTCTGGATCTGATCGAGGCACTTGCTAACTCAAGGCTCCCTTGTGCAATGGACCATAATCTTCAATATTGCTTCATAGTCAGGCTCGGGCAGGCACCAACGAACAAGCCTCTACTCTGATATGATGCATGATGAATGTTATGCTTATGATAAGCACTCACCCATGATTATCTTCATAGGGGACAAGGAGAAGAGCTTCTGGTCTTCACGTCGTCTTTTGGCCCGTTTGCACCTCTGCCCTGCACCTGCTTCTGTCTTGTTCCTCCCATGCCTGTGAAAAAGGTTAGCACCCCTCTCTATTTATAGAGGCTTCAGGTTGGTTACAACCATCCAACAACCAGAGATTTTTAGGGGATTTGAATTCGAATAAGAAATATACTTTGTTATTTAAATAAACAAAAGGATAAAGAGAGAGATTATCTCATTTTTGAATTTGAATAGGAGATATATTTTTGTTATTTAAATAAACAAAAAGATAAAAAGAGAGATTATTTTTTTTTTGAATTTGAATAGGAGATATATTTTTGTTATTTAAATTAGAGATAAATCCAGTTCGAACTCGGGCTGCATGTCGGTTTGACCAGGCTGTTGACCAGGTTTGACCAGTCCAATTTTGACCGGTTTTTTGATCAATGGAGTTTTTGTCTTGGTTTTTGATCATTTTTTTAACAGACAAAATATACGTGTATTTTTATTTTAGCCCTTTTGGTCATATGAGACTTTTCTAATGATTTTTTATTACAAAAGTTCATCGAACAAATGCCCCTCGCCAAGTTGAGTTTGTGCGCGAAGCAACTCGAACTTAACTTGGTGAACTCACTGTTATTTTTGAGTTGCGACGCTTGAAAATAGCATCAAGCAACGAAATCTACATGTAATTAACTCATAGATGCTTTGGTCGAAGATGAGGTGATCGAGGAAACCGTGGTCGATGATGCTGCTCGATGTGACCAAAAGTGAAGAAAGTTGTGGTCAACACTTAGTACATCTTTAATCATCTGCGAAGTCAGACATACAACTCTGCTGCATCTGTCTAGTTGCCACGGAACCAATCAGCGAGGGGAATTGACAATTTCATAAAAAATGATCCACTGTCATTAGTCTTCCTAAGTCATGGCGAAGGATCATGCCACAACCTAAGGCATTTTATCAACTTTACTGCGTCCGTCTAGCAACCACGGAGCCAACCAGTAGAGTTGAAGGGTTTCACAGATCCATGTGAACCGCACTGGCACACTTCACTGCTCCCATCAATGGTGACATTGCAATCTTTGTTTGGTCAAGGCATTACATAGCCATCTTCAGACCTAACTTTGGCAATGTTAACCTGCATATCAAAGGAAAACAACATCTCTCTTTGAAGTGTTGGGGTAACCTTCCCAAAAGAGTATCGAAGGGGGTAAAACCTTCCCATAAAGAATCATCAAAGAAAGAAAAGAAACATCTTTCTTCGGAATATTGGGGTAAACCTTCCCATTATAATGAACATCAAAGAAAGGACAAACATGTCTTTCTTTGGAATATCGGGGTAAAACCTTCCCTTCATAATGAACATCAAAGAAAGGAAAAAACACATCTTTCTTTGGAGTATCGAGGTAAAACCTTCCCTCAATAAAGAAAATAATAAAAAACATCTTTTCTTTTAAAACTTTGGGGTAAAACCCTCCCAGAATAAAACAAAGAAAGAAAAATACATCTTTCTATAAAACTTTGGGGAAAAACCTCCCATAATAAATGATTTTTGATTTTTGAAATAGAATATTAAAAGAAAGAGACACCTTTCTTTAAATTATGGGGAAAACCATCCCAAAATAAAAGGCAAAGGACTTCTTTCTTTAAAATGTTGGGGTAAAACCTTCCCAAAAGAGATTTTGATTTTTTTTAAAGAAAGGAAGAGAAACAAAGAAGAAAAAAAATCTCTCTTTAGAAAATGTTGGGAAAAATGTCCCAATAATTTTTGTTTTAAAATGATTAAAGAAAGAAAAAGAGACATCTTTCTTTAAAATATTGAGGCAAAACCTTCCCAAAAGAGATTTTATTTTGCAATATCGGCTTTTCTTTAAACATCAAGCCATGGATATCATCCTGAGATAGAGCTTCTAAAGGATTCATTGTTCTGAAGACATCGAATGTCCATGATGAACTTCATTTACAACTTCATTCACTGGTGATGATGTGTATGTAGCATAGTGCTTCAGTAAAAGTCAACAAAGGTAGTAAGAACCTCTTCAAGTCTTTCTCTTCTGCTAGAGATCACAAAGTCTTCACACACCTTGCACTGACTTCATCGAATCAGGAGTCATAGGTATGGTTGGTTTGACTTGAATAGCTGGAGGTTTGTAGGGTGAAAGGATTGCTAGAATTTTGCCTTACTTTTGCCGAGGATGGTGGATGGTTTTCTTCGTTGCTTTGTTGGAGGATTTCTTGAAGGTACTCCTTGAGATTTCTTGGAAGCTTCTTTTGAGGAATTGCCCATTGAGGGTTGCTTTTTTATTTTGAGACTTTGATTGATACTTCTTTGTTTCGAAACTTCAAAGGTAACCAATCCACATCTTACAGTGACTAAATAATCCCCACAGGCTTCATCATTTTTTAAAAAGGACCCTTGTTTATGCCTCACAGGAGTGGCAAGTGGCTACACATTGAACTACGACTTGTGCCGAGTCAAGTAGCTCTTTCCTGCTCTTCATCCTATAGTTTCTCCATGGGCTTGATGTCTCCATGGATCTGAAGAGACGCATTGAATAGAGAAGTACATGATGAACTGGTTGCTTCAGATAAGACGAGAATTGGCATCCTACTGCACTTGGTTACACATACTTTACACTTGCCATGTGCTTTGTGTGGGGGTCATTCTATTGCAAATAAAGTCAAGCTGATTCATTCTTTGCTCAGCACATGAATCCTTTAGCCGCAAAACCCAAGGCGATTGGCTTGACACAATCAGAGAAAGCCTTTCATTGTTGGGTATCGACACCCGTAAGACAAAACATTTTCGAAAACTTTTTTTAAAAGTTTTTTTAACACAAAAAGAACTTAATCAAAAGAAATGGGGTGAAAGAAAGAGCAGAAGAGGTGAGGAGATCATGCCAAAGGCACAATCATGCAAAGTACTTCTTCAGGAACCTGCCTTTGATGGGAGGCATTGGGCTGTTCCCTTGTTGATCAATGAGTTGGTACGCACCACCATCATATGCCTACTCGATGACATACGGTCCTTCCCATTTAGGTTCAAACTTGCCTTTAACTTTGATTGTGACAACAATGGGGCATCGAAGAACAAGCACAAGTTCACCTTTCCTGAAGACACGCGGCTTGACAAGCTTGTCATATGCCTGTACCATGTTTTGACGGTACAACTCGATGTCTTGAAGTGCATGAAGACGATTTTCCTCCAAGGTATCCAGCTCTTGAAAATGAAGCCGAATCTATTCGTTGTGTGTGAGTTCTTCTTGAAGAGTGATCCTTAATGAGGGAATCTCAACCTCTAATGGCAACACGGCTTCGCTCCCAAACACTAAGGAATAGGGTGTTTCCTGTGTTGGAGTGCGCACCGTGACGCGATAAGCCCATAACGCCTCAAAAAGATGATCATGCCAGTCTCTTCGGTATCTTCCGACTATCTTCTTCAAGATCTTGCCCAATGTTTTGTTGAAGGCTTCAATCAATCCATTGGCTTGAGCATTATATCCTGTAGAACAATTCCACTGGATCTTGTACTTTGCTGCAAAATTAAAGATCTTTTGTGACTTGAAAGCTTTTCCGTTGTCGGAGATGATGCAATGATGTATCACAAAGTGGTAAAGGATGTTGTGCTTCAGAAAATTGATGACGTTGTCAGACTTCACTTCTCGTAATGGCATTGCTTCAGCCCACCTGGAGAAGTAATCAGTTGCCACCAAAATGAAATGATGTCCCCTGGATGAAGGAGGCTCAATGGGACCAATGGCATCAATGCCCCAGGCGTCGAACGACCATGAAGGGACACTGGGATGAAGAGGAACCGGTGGTCGATGCTTGATATCACCATGTATTTGACAATCATAGCAAGACTTGGCCACCTTGAGACAATCAGCCATGATACTGGGCCAATAGTAACAAGCCAGTTTAATGCTGTGATACATTTTTGGTCCACTTTGATGGCTACCACAAACTCCGTGGTGAACTTCCTGTAGAACTTTGTCAGCCTCTCTTCGGGAAAGACATCGAAGGAGCATTTGATTAAAAGACCGTTGATATAGAACCCCCACTGTGTACGTGTATGTTGGGAGTTGTCGTTGCAACTAGCGTCTCTTCACAGATGTCAGCGGGGGCGGGAGCCCCCTGGTTCTTCTTCCAGAGGTCATCCTCCTCCGCCCAAGCGTACTTCTCAAGTATGTTGAAGAGCTCGTCGGCAGAGGAGGGGCAGCTTCGAGAGAGTCTTCGGTGGAGCTCTCCCAGGAGGATCCTACTCTTGCACTCCTCGATGACCGTGGAGTCAGGGACGTGGGCCACTTTGCTCTTGACCTGAACAAAGGGTTTGAAGAAGCTGCGGATGGTCTCCCCCGTCCTCTACCGGACGGTGTACAGCTGCGAGGAGTCTAGGGGACGCACATAGTTCCCCTGGAAGTTCGCGAAGGACTTGATGGAGCCGGCCTTCAAGTTGTAGAACCACGAGCGGGCGATCCTGGTCAGGTAGAGGGGAAAGACGTTGCACTGAACTGTCTCGTCCCCCCCGGCCGCCGAGATGGCCGTGGAATACACCTGCACAAATTCGTAAGGGTCGGCCTCACCGTTGTAGTGCTCGATGTGCAGCGGGCAGTAAGGCCGCGGCCATCGAATGCACCGGAGTCTGCGGCACTACGGCTGGTTAGCCCCCTCCACTTCTTGGGGAGAGTCCCGGTCGCTGTCCTCTTTGACAGGGGATGCGCGCTCGTTGTTGGAGTCGGGAAGGGGCCCAAGAGGTCCGCCGGCATGGCGGTAGCGCAGCTTTTCTTCTGGGTTGGTGAAGCTGACCTCTAGGACATCCGGGCGCTCCTCATGAGTGGTTGGTTCTTCGGCAGGTCTCTTTCCCTGGCCAGATCGGGAGCGAGGCTCTCCGTGTCCACGACCCGGGGGAAGTTCCTCCCTGGACTTGGTTGTACGCATTTACTCAACCTCCTCCCGGGTGAAGCGGACTTGGTCCGCCAGAGGTGCCCTCGGGGGCGGCCCTAGGGGACGAGGGAGCTCATGCGCTGCAGCTACCGGCCCGAGTGCTACTGGGGCCGGTCAGGGGGAAACCCCTGTGGCGACGTCCGGAACCGGAAAGGGGGAAACCCCTGTATCATCCGGAACTGAAGAGGGGGGAACCCCTGCGGCGACGTCTGGAACCGGGGCGTCGTTGTGGGGGGAGGCCCGCTGTGGCGCGGGAGCTGCTCTGTCGACTGCCCCCAGTGAGGTAAACGCGACCTGTGGGGTGGCACTAGCTCATGGCGCAGGGGAACCCCCGGCATGTAGTGGGCCCCCAGCCCCGGGAAGGGGCCCGGAGCAGGGTGTCCCCCCGGTACAGCGAAGGCCCCGGGCATGAGGTAACCCCCCAGCATCGGGAAGACTCCCGGCGCCGGGAAGGCTTCGGAAGGATGGCCCGCCGGGGGAGGATATCCTCCGGTGGGGTCGTATGGAGCCATCGGGGCTCCGGGGACCAGAGGGGTCACCGGGTGACCCATGAACGGGGGCATAGCCCCCAGGAACGGGTACTATGGTCGATAAATGGGGGCCGACGGTCGCGCCAAGACCGAAGCAGCTCATCCATAGAGCGTTGGGCGCGGAGCTGGCCCTCTACTAAGGCTTCAAGCAAGGTGTCCCGGGGAGCCGGGGAAGCCGTCGGGGGGAGACTAGTCCCGGCCGAGGCGACTGCGGTCGCCGGGACTGACCCGGAGGTCGAACCACCGAAAATAACAAGGAAGGTGGGAGGCGGTACCTGGGTCCGGCCGCCTCCGAGCGGAAGCGCAGGGACGCCCGTGTCCCGGACAGGCGGCGCCGGGTTACCGGGACCGGCGTCACCGGGAAGGGCGCGAGCCCTAGTTCTTGGGGGAGCCATGGCATCTCGTCACGAGTCCCCACAGACGACGCCAACTGTCGTGGTATCGCAAGTACCCCGGCAGGTTTTGTGGAAGATCCTAGTAAGAAAAGACGACGCGAGTTGACCGCATTACCGGTCCTCTCCCGTCGGGCAAACACAACAAATGACACGAATGTTTATACAGGTTCGGGCCTCAGTGGAGGCCCTACTCCTGTCGGCGTGCTCCCAACCGGAGTTGGCTAGGGGACCTCTCTCGGGGGAGAGATGGCTCCAGAGCACACCTTTTAGATTGTCTATTCCAAGTGAAAAATGAATTGTCCCCTTTACATGAGGTGTTACAGAGGCTTATATAGCTCCAAAAGACACAAAAAGCCTAGACTACCCCGCCTGCCACCGTTGGATCAAGGGGCAGCAACGTCCTTCTCCCGGTCAGGGACCTTGAATGCTTGACATGTGTCCACCGATTCCCGAGGCGCTTCTTGCATGGCCTTCACGTGACCCGAGACCAGAGACCCCTGTCTTCAGAGGGTGGCGCCTAGGACAAGGCACCGGGGGGCCTTTTGTCCCCGGGCAAAAGGCGGCGCCCAGGAGAAGGCACCGGGGGGCCTTGTCCCTGGGAAAATGGCGACGCCCGGGACAAGCCACCGTGGGGCCTTGTCCTCGGCCAAATGGCGGCGCCCAGGACAAGCCACCGGGGGGCCTTTTGTCCCCTGGGCAAAAGGCGGTGCCCGGGACAAACCACCAGGGGGGCCTTGTCCCCGGGCAAAAGGCGGCGCCCTGGACAAGCCACCGGGGGCCTTGTCCCCGGGCAAATGGCGGCGCCCAGGACATGCCTCTGGGGGGCCTTGTCCCTGGGCAATATGAACAGCCTCTTACTTGGACTTGATCCCGTGGAGATTTCCCCCAACAAAGCCCATCCTATCAATATGATTAGACCCTTCCTCACTACCATGTGTGAGTGCCAAGGTGGAGATAACAAGAACTTTTGTCATGTTTCACACACAATTTACCTCCGACCCTGTGGATCTCTCGCGAAGCACAGTTGTGGTGGGTTGTACCCAAACCCCCACCCCGAATGCATATTCCCATTACTGGGTCAGCGTGCATGATCACCTTCAGTGATATGTGTGGGAGCTGCACTCCGTGCAAATCGTGCATCACAACACATCTCATGCAGTGGTTTCATGTGTGATCCGCATAAGTACTTGTTCAGGCCTGTCCCATACCAGGCTTGCGGTTAGCATGTGTTTCACGCCACTAGACGCACAACACAAGGTTCTAGTCTTTATATGCCGTGACCAGACCATCCACAAACCATGCACCTTCAGTGCCTGCTATCCTTTGCAGTTAAGCACCTCCAGTGCTACCGCCATTCCAAACCAAAATTCTAGTCACTGCTAGGGGTTTTATTTCATGAATATACATAAGTACATATATAATAGCTCATGGCTCACTATTTGATCATCTCACATTTCACAGACATCCAACCTAGTACTGCCAATTCACAATTCATCCATTCTCACATGCAATACCATTTATATTCAAGGTCATATCATAGCAATTCATAAAATATAGGTTCAAGATGATCAAGACTATGACTTGCCTTCCGCATCGTAAGAAACAGCAGTTGATGTCAGGTCAGCGTTGATGTCAGGTCAGCAGTGAAGTCCTCGAACTCTGGCTCCAACTCTGAGCAAAGACTAAACAAGCAACCAAGAATCACAACCTTTTCAATACATTATTATACTACATGCAATAATGCAAAGATGAAATGTCTCGATGATTCTGGAATAATTGGGTTTAGAAGCTGATTAGGGCTAACTCACAAAATTAGGGCTGAAGATGGGTGCTAGGGACTTTTAGGGTTCCAGAATATGGAAATGATGTTAAGTCCGCGGCTGGTTTGCCCAAAATCGACAAACGTCTTTAGGTTGATATTCGGTTCAAGGCATCGACAAAGGATTAATGGTTGATAGAGAGCTCAATTCAAGTTGTGACAGAAGAAGAAATTGTAGATCACAACCTCAGGAGTTTAAGGGACAAAGTCATTTTCAAAATGCATGGCTGGAAGCAGGTAAAATGGTTCAATGTCATTGGCTGACATAGATTGGCATTGGGATGACATGGCCAAAAACTAGGGTTTGCCATATCTTTTGATCTAGGGCTCCAATTGATGCACCACTTTGTCTGGTAGTTAGGTGTTTGTAGCAGGAACAATTTACTCAACAGGCTCTAGGGCAGAAGATGGCCGAAAAGTGGTGAAAATCAGCGAAGAACACGGTGGCTGGAGTTTCAAGTCATGGCACTAGACAGAAATTAGGGCATAGCCATAACTTTTGATGCATCTAAGGAACAAGATTGCTGGAACTGGATCGGCCGGGAACAGATTTCCGTTGGCCGGCGCAGGAGAAGATGACACTGGATTTGGGGTTTTTTGCTACACAGGATTTGAACTCAATTCCAAGCTCAGGGAGTAAGAAGGATGCATATGGAAGCTGTTGGCACGATCAATTTGGCCGGAGTATCACCAGAGAAGTCTGGCGACGAGAGCCGACGACGGGTGAAGCTCAAGCTTGGAGATGGCTTCAATTTGGGCTTAATTTCAAAATCTAGATTCACTGGCTTGCTAAATAAAGCTTACTGATCAATTTACTCTACTGGATCGAAGGTTAATTTAGATTGAATGGAGTTGTAAAGCTGGAACAGGGGTTCTGGCATTTCCCGACGATCACTGACAATGAGGGGCACGGGGGTTCAATCAAATGATACAGCACAGATAATAAGACGTGGCAAACTTACTGGTGGCTTCAATTTGGGGTTTGGTGAAGCGAGGCGAGCTGGCGTCGTCGACCTCCTTGGCGGCTCGCCGGAGAAGAAGACAGCAGCGAAGAAAATTTGGTTAATTGTTGAAGAATTTTGGAGAGAAGTGGTGGTGACGAAGAGGCTGCTTTGAGTTGCTATTTAAAGACAACACAAAGTGAAACAAGGCTCACTGCTTGGAGGCTAAATTGCTTGCGCCGGTGTACCTTCGCGTTGAAGCAACGACGAGCAGATGAAGCTTCTCTCTGGCGCACGAACTGCTGGTGAGCTGGATAAGGACTGCCACGGCAATAGCTAAGGTGCAAACACGTGTGCGCATGTAAACACGGTTGTGAAAAAGCACGGGCTAGAGCGGCGCTCGATCGGCGGCGAAAACACGGCGACACAGTGCTCTGGTCACGGTCGCAGCGGCGCTGATCGAAGCAAAGCACTGCACGTTACGGTCGAAGTCGATGATGAGCACTGTGCACCGCTGGTCGAGGTCGAAGATGCTAAGCCCTGGTCGCAAACAACTGCTCTGGTCGTGAACAGTAGGTGTGGTCGAGCCAAGGACCTAATTGCAAGAATCTTTGTTTGCAACTTGGACTGATTTGTAATTTCTGACTTAGAGATAGATAATTTGCAATCTGATTTCATAGATGAGTATAAACTTATACCTTATACTCATCCAGAAAGAAATTTGGTAAAATCTGGCATGATTTGATGGTTTTCGATATAACCCAAAAATAGGGTATTTAGGGTAAATTAAATGTGAGTTTTTGTTGATTTTGAATTCAAGGTAATTAGAGAGAGATTTGGGTATTCTGATAAAAGAAGATTTTGTATTAATTAGAATTTGGGAGGTGTTCCCTAAAATAGATTTTAATTTGGAATTGATTTGAGGATTTTAGCCTTTTTGGGTTTCCAGATATCAGAAAAGGACTGATTTGCGATACAATTTGGACTGATCTGTGAAAAAGGCTTAGATGAAGAAATCTGGCTGCCAACTTTCTGGATTAAGGTATTGGCATACCCATGATCATAATCCAAGAATAATCTGGTCTGGATTAGGTCAAGATTTGGCTAAATCTGAGTTCAGAGTATTTAGGGTAATTAGGATATTAATTAGAATCTTGTTTTCAAAAACAGAAAAGGTTGCAAGATCTGAGAGTTAGAGATGGAATTGAATCTGGCTTCTGAAGGCTTTTATGTTTAGAGTAACTGATAGATCTCATCTAATCAATATGATCTTGATTTGGATTCAAAGGGAAGGTTTTGAGATATTTGGGGCTTAGGATAGATTAGGGTTGAACCGATCTTGCTACTACTACAGAGATACATGCATGCATGTATTTCATGAAAAAGAAAGTTTTTACCCCTAAACCCAGGGTGTGACAAAACCGATGGCCAAACCAAAGTTGTCAACCGCACATTATCCACCATGTTGCGGGCTGTTTTGAAGAAGCACTTAAAGATGTGGGAAGAATGCTTGCCTCACGTGGAGTTTGCTTACAACCGATCGCTGCATTCAACCACAAAGATGTGTCCCTTTCAGGTAGTATATGGGCTTGTCCCTCGCGCTCCTATTGATTTATTACCTTTACCATCTTCGGAAAGGGTAAACACTGATGCTAAACGACGTGCTGAATTGATTCTTAAACTGCATGAAATAACTAAGGAGAATATAGAATGTATGAATGAAAAGTACAAGATTGCTGCTAATCAGGGTAGAAAAGAAATAATTTTTGAACTGGGTGATCTTGTTTGGTTACACTTGCAAAAAGAAAGGTTTCCAGACTTAAGAAAATCAAAGTTGCTACCTAGAGCTGATGGTCCTTTTAGAGTGTTAGAGACGATTAACAATAATGCATACAAGCTTGACTTGCTTGTAGATTTCAGGGTTAATCCCACCTTTAACATAGCAGATTTGAAGCCATATTTGGGAGAGGAAGATGAGCTTGAGTCGAGGACGACTCAAATGCAAGTAGGGGAGGATGATGAGGACATCACTGCTATCGGTCCTACAACTTCTATTTCTCCTCACTGATCAATAGGACCGAACACTAGAGCACGCGCATGTCAACTTAATTGTCAGGTAAATTTGTTTATTGAAATACATTCATATACTTTAAACTCAATGCTGCCTGATGAGTGTGATCTTATTCTTATCAAGAACCTCGGTGTTGCTTTGGAGGACCGAACGGATCGATGGAGTTGCTGTTTGACCAACTGATTGGGATAACGGTGCTGCCGCCTGACCGTCGATCATACCATAATTATCTAGGTTTATTTTAGTTATGTTATGGTGCTGCGTCACCTTTTGGTTGGGTCAAGGCCCATGTATCGAGTTAGAGTCCGAGTAGGGAAAGAGTCCATGTCGTTTTCAGGTTTCCTTATCTGGCCACCGACCTCTTTACCTACTCTTTATAATCTGGCCGAACCATTAGGGTTCTGCGGGTTTTGTTTAGTCGTAGTCTTTCCTTCGTAAAGCTATTGAGATATTCTTCTTGGTCGGCTAGATCAACATCAAGATCTGTTTTCGGAACCCCAACTCTTTATCGTGATTCAATCTATATTTGCAATTTTAGATTGCTTGTTTATCTTGTTCTTGCTTGTTCTTTGATCGCTTGCAGGGATAGATCTTCGTGATCAGGTCGATCGTGCTTCTAGTTCGGTCGATAACAATCCGAAGTTGGTTCAGCGATTGCCAGGGTGTATCAGTCATGTACGGTTGGTAGCCGGATCATGAGAATCGTCTTCACAAATCGGTAGTTGACGTTCTCATAAACATGGAGATTCAACAAGCCAACAAAGCTGCATGGAGTGATGTGGAGTCCAGCTCAACCCTAGTCACTATGTTGAGTCATACAGACCAAAATGAAGGGTACCATCATTATACATCATGACCAGGTCTTAGAAGTGATGTTATATGTGCAAAAGAATGATTAATTCACTTCTTTTATGGGCCATCAAGTGGAGTGAAGAAAATAATGATGGCAAGGTCCAAAAGATGCATCCAAACTAAGTTTACACTACATAAAGAACAACAATAATGATCTCCTTTATCTAAGAGAAGCCATTAGTTATGTTCACATATGAAGAGATGCATCTAGTCCTATTTTACACTTTTTTTGACTTATACTAGTTCTATCCATTAGTATTCACACCACTAGAGCGTGTAACAATTTTGTTTTCATACCTAACTAGGAGGGTTGTTCCCAGTCTACAAATACCCATCTATGGGCTGCTATGGAGGCAACTTAAGTTTTTGAATACAAATCGAAACCAAGTGTCCCTTTCCTTCTTGAAAGGATTCTCTGAACTTATCAAGATTTGATCTTATGGCGTTCAACTAGCTTATCACATAGGCTCGTAGGTGTCTTTGTGTGGTGCTGAACTACCCATTCGAACTTGCTCTGTGAGTCTTGGGATCCCCCATCTTGTTTGCTGAGTTGCACACCACATTGTTGTTGTGGGGTTCACGTCACTTCTCCTCATGGCAAGCACGAGGAAATAGAGTGGTGCGGCGGCAAAGGCTCGATCTTGGACGGACGAAGAAGAAGAACTAGAAAGGGACAAAGGGACGCCAACCATCGGCAATGCCCGGTCTTCGGTGGTGATAAAGGAGGTGTGGATAAATGGGGGGGGCGGAGGCAGAAGGAGAAGCTGCGCTGTCGGCTATGGCCTGGCAGCCGGCAGTGTGGTGGACGGAGGTGTGGAAGTCGGAGACAAGAGAGAAAAGAAGGAAAATGCAGAAAACCAGGCTTGAGATCACACAGAGGCCAGCGGATCCATTTTGAGAAGAAAGGCCCTTAAGTTTTCATAAAATCACTAATTGGTCCTGGCGGCTAGGGTTTATGTTTCTTGAGTCTTGGCAAAATTGCAATTTGGGGCTTGGGTCTCAGGAAATTTGGAAATGAGTACTGGGCTGATGGCTTTTAGAGTCTTGGGTCCCCGGAAACTCCAATTTGAGCACATTTAGTTCCCATGCATCCATAGGAATGCGCACTTCTATTTGGAATTGTTCGTACCTTAGATCAAGTAGATGAAGCATGTCCAATTAGCCAGAAATCACCCGAATTGCGTCGACCTATGATAGAAAGTGACAAAACGAATAATCCAGTTGATTTGATGATAAACATATAAATAGTTAATGCGAATGCCAACTTATATGACTAAAATATGCATGAACAAGGAGGAAAATATATACAAAGTTTGCACAGATATGACAAATATCACATATATCCTATGCACTCATTTGTCTCCCTAGGATGTTGTGCTTAAGTTATGCTTATGCTTGAATATATGTACTAAATGATAAATGGTCATCTATATGAAAAGCGTGTAGTATCATTAGAATCGATAGTGAAGATGGTTTGTGTGGTTGGCGCAATGTGTGCAACAGGAATGTGGTTCGCTCCTCACTAATGGTTCATAAGGACGAGATCCTTGTGTTATACTTCCAAGCGGCATGAACAACGTACTAACCATCTACCTGGTATGGGATGGGCGCGGCCAAGTAGTTCTCTAGGTATTAGCTTTTCCCTGCAATGGTTATCGGTTTGGTTTCTCGAGGGAAACTGGTGGGCCACGAAAGGCCATGAGTTGTGATAGTGAGTGAGTGAGTGAATTAGTAATTCGGAAGGAAGGCGCCCTAAACCTGGATATCGAGTTGTGTGTGACTGGATCCACAGGCTATGAGTCTCGCGGGACCATGGACCAAGGCTAGGCGGAATTGGCTGTGGGGTGCGCTCCACAGCAGTAATATGGACTGAATCGTCTATTTACTGGGAAGGGAATTGTTATTTTTAGGATTACGAATGTCATGTGATCTCAGCCCTGTCCTTAGAACTTTAGAGTGAAAATCTATTCTATTCTTACCTATAAACCAAAGAGTCTGTTTCTTGGAATTCCCCGTCATTTATATACATGCATTCATTAATTGAGACTTGTTGAGCACTGTGAGGACAATGTGCTCACCCTTGCTTTTGCACATAAAATTTAGAGGAAGGACTTGTTGATACCGACTCATATGGCGTCGAACTTGTTGATGATGAAGGAATCGTCCTCGACAATCTAGCTTACTAGATGGTCATCTTTTTTAATGAATGCAACCCAGTCCGAATCTTGTTCGTTGAAGCGGAGCATAGTGCGGCGCCGAGCGAGAAAGGATTCACCTAATGAAGCCCAATGTGGTGGGAGGCCATGCTATACCACTCCTATTGAAGATGATGAAGACATTGAAGACTGTCTAGTTGTTTTGCTTATCATTCTATGCGTTGTGATTCTTTTGTGCCGACCTTCGTGTCGATGAAACTTCTTAATTTCTATCAATTCTAAATTGCACCATTTTTGACGCTATGCTATTGTAATATTGGTCCTTGTGACCTTGTACTCATTTTAATTACCTGTGTTGCAGTGCAATGTGTTGTGGTGTATCATGTTGTGTGCAACTTAACCTAGGCAGTTCCCGTTGGATTCCTTATATGAGGGTCCCCACAAAAGCTGCCTATCTGTAAGTACACTTAAGTAAGCATCTTCAACTGTGTCTCCTCTAGCCACGATGGAATGATCCAGTTCAAAACATTCTGTTCAAGAGCATGAAAAATTGAAGAAAATAAAAAAATGAATAAATAAAAAAATCAGTAAAAAAGTTCTTAAATTTCTCTCTCTAATTAGAGCAATCTAGCAACTTTGTATAAATTGTAGCATAGTAATTGTCACTAGTACAGAAAAGCTTTCTTCTATCAGTAAAAAACACCCTTCGACTATCAGTTTTGTACTATTAGAGATAGACACGATAGAACAAGACATGTCATTTTCTATCGGTAAATAACCGATAGAAGAACTGCACTATTCTAACGGCATTTTAGGTGACAACCGGTAGAAAAACCGTTCTAGTCTGACGGTTGTGAAAGAGTTTACCGATAGAAAAATGATAGTACTCTCTCGGTTGTGAATGAGTTTACCGGCAGGAAAAGTCACACTCTTCTAACGGTTAATTACTAGTGTACCGATAGAAAAAACCTTAGTACTCTCTCGGTTGTGAATGAGTTTATCGATAGAAAAAACGATAGTACTCACTCGGTTGTGTATGAGTTTACTGGTAGGAAAAGTTACACTCACTACTATAGAAATGCTTTTCACTATCGGTTTAAAATCCACTCTACTATCGGTTCTCTTACTGATAGTGATCGGCACGACAGAAGAAACGTAGCACACTTCTATCAGTTGAAAACCGTTAGTAAAACATCTACATTCCCAACGTTCACTAATCGCAAACGACTATTTCTACTATCGGCTCGGATCTACACCGATAGTATTGTGTAGGTTAGGTACTCGACACAGTTAGTACTGGAAACTTTATTCTATCGGTTGTAGTATATGAACCGATAGTACTGGAATATTTATTCTATCGGTTGTAGTATATAACCGATAGTACTGTGTAGTTTTTCCTATCGGTTATGTACTTGACACGGTTAGTACTGGAATCTTTCACAAATACATACAGCAATACAGAGATACATTGGATCATTCACAAATACACCAATATTTACAAATACACCAATATTCACATATTGAATTTGTTCACAAATACACATGTATTAGACAGATTGAATTTATTCACATATTGATCGAGTTTATTCACAAATACATCAATGAATCTATTCACATATTGAGTTTATTCACAAATACAGTAATCAACACATTCAATATATATTACACAAGTCAGTTACAATCGATCGTTGATAGCCACTTCTTCCATGACATATTGAGCCCAAATTGTTCGCAGCTCCTTCAATTGAGGCAACTCATATTGGTCTTTCAACATGGCGCTCTGCATATATGCATGTATGAAGTTAGGAACGTACGTCACATCCAATTAATGTTCGACTTTGAGTCAGGAAAATGGTTACCTTAGGGAATTGGGCAAAGTTTCTCCTGATCAGGTCATACATAAATCTCATGACATAGAAGCCACATTCCCACGATTGTGGCTGCTGATGGCACTAGGATAATTGCATACGCAAAGATATAAACCCACATTAACTCGAAAGAACTAATTAAGCTTAAATTAAAAGACTCATCATGAGTAATTCCATCTGTATTAATTACCTCATATTCTTTCCAAGAAATTGTTGTGCCCTTCGACGCGTCATGCCTCCCTCCAGCACTAACATAATTTTTGAAAGCCCTGTATTTAATTTAGCATTGCTGGTTAATATGTTATCATTAATTAGCTAGTCAGAGAAAAATTTAAAACAACTGTGTTACTTACGCGTCTATGTGCCACGTGAGGGTGAAAACATGCGCCACCCTATCGCTCATCGAATCGAGGTAATAGACCTCATTCATCCATGGGCAAATGACGGCGAGGACCCAGTAGCCCCTACATTGCATATATAAGCGAACCATTTCATACATATGTTAGGCGTAACATACAAGAATGAGTTAAATTAGTAGGAAATGCACTAACCTTTGGTGGTATGGCGCAAGGATGAACTCTCAGTCCTGGTGCGCTAGTAGTGCCCTTGATATGTATTCCTCCGCATGTGCTTGGTCGTGCTCTAGCATCGTGAGGCTTATTTTGTTTGAGTCGAGGAAACCCACCTTGTCACATGCCCTCATCGACGCCAGCCTATACATGCACCTGGATGCAAAGTAGACATTAGTAAGTAGTGCATACAAAGTGATTAGATTTATGAAATGAACTGTGATAACTTCAGACAACAGCAAACTCACAAGACCCCAGTCAGTATGATGGACATATCAAGCTCCCGCCAGTTGAGGAGGTCGAACAAATCCTCGTGGGCCACCGATATGCTCCCGGCCTCACGGTGAAAATGACCTGGCCTGAAGTGAACCAAGAAGTTGATGTGGCGCCTAGACCAGGTCAGGTACCACTCGTGGAGACTTCTGGTTATTTGATCCATATTGCGTAGAAGGTACTTCGACACGAGTGGGAACCCGTTCTTGAACGTACCCGGCTGGCTTTGTTTGGCCTTGCCCTTGCCTTTGGGCGGGGAGTGAGTGTATACCTTCAAAGGTTGGGGCGCAGTGCCGCCGGCCTCAATTGATGGCGAAGGGTTTGAGGCCATCGGAGGAGGCATGGGGGCCGAAGGAGCTCGGTCATGCGTTGTGTCGGGGGTGGTGTCCTCAGGAAGTGAGCTGGTATCCATCGTCCACTTTAAGTACCAACGCATAAGTTAGATTTTGCAAATTGTGTATATTAACTGAGTTGTAAGCTAGAATGGCTAGGGTTTACCTCCTGTAGTCTAACACCCTTCTTGGGCCACTGTATGTACGAGCCCAATGCCTCGCCAATTGTCCGCATTTCGTCCGTTGGGACGGGCAATGGAAAAGAGCTGTAGCCCAGGAGGGCCATGTCCACCTGTACCTTTGCGAATCCAGGCTCCAGAGGTACGCAGTGGATCCGGACATCCTCCCAAGACTGATATACGACCCCGTTTGGAACCACTACAGGTTTGTCGCCTATGTTGATCAATAGGCTACAGCTCTCCGGCTTCTGCAATTTGCAATAATTATAACAGGTTAGCGAAACAGTTCTAATGTAACGGGAGTGGCATCAACCGAACTGCATATATAGCTCAAGAGTTGAAATACCTCAATCAGGTCCACAGGATCCACGTGAACCTTCGAGCCGCAACTACTCGGCCTGGCAGCGTCGACCTCGGCAGCTGGATCTAAACCTTTGGATTGCATAACTCAGCTGAGGCATTCATACTTCTCGTTCATCTGAGCGAACATGTCCGCGAATTGTGCAGTCACATCTGACCGTATCTTCTGAGACAGCTCCAATTCCCTTTCCTTCCAGCTGTGAGCCTTCTTCGCCTTTTGCTCGGGCTCCGAGAAGCCTTCCTTCCATGGCACCACACCCCCCACGGTTTGCGTCCGCCCTGGATGCTCCTTGTTCCCTAGAGCCCGGGTAAGGATGTCGTTCTCCCTATGGGGAGTGAACAATCCCTCGGTCACTTCCTTCGAGCAAGGGATCTGTTACATTCAAAGCTCTCCATTGTGAGGAAAAAATATATACAAACTTGTGCGCACACTAGTGATCATAGTTTTTTCTACCACACTCTATCATTCCAACCAGGAAGTTAGCCAACTTACGAGTCGCTGCACGACCTCGACGTCCCTGGGGTTTGGGAACTCCACAGTCCCCGTGGTTGACACAGTCCCTCTGGCCAGCCACCAGCGCTTGCATCGCAGATCGCGGATCTCGGAGAGTTGTAGGTCAGGGGAGTCGACGAAATTCGACGCCTTGTCTTCATCCTTCTTCCACTGCTCCTCCTTCCCCGCATAGCTGCGAGAGCCGAGCCGGTGTGGGTGGTCGTTCGTCCTCTGGATTGCCTTGTTCTTCTCGCTGAGGGCCTTTGTACTAGAAACAAGAAAATTAACTAGGTGAATCCTTTCTTTAAATTTTCATGCAATGAAAATCATTTCTTTAAATTTTCATTTCAAATGTATTTGATTTGAGCAATAGTTGATTCTTTTCACAAATAAAATATGAACTCTGCAAAATTCAGGCTTTTTAATGTACTATCGGTTGACAATAACAAACCGATATGACATACTCTATTTCCTATCGGTTTGATAATTAAAACCGATAGTAATTAACTATGTTAGTCTTAATTCAGATTATGGTCTTTACTATCAGTTCTAAATAAGAAACCGATAGTGGACTACACTGTACGACAAATTGCCAGTGATTTTCATCAAGTCTGTAATTCTCATAGCTATCAAGTTTGTAGTTCATGAATTTTCATATAGTTTTATATTTGTAATCCATTGAACCACATATGAACTATTGCATATAAATTTAAGCAATTGACGCGAGCGGTTTGGTCAAGAACACTTACAGTCGTTCGTGGAGTGGCCAGAGGCGGTGGCGCGATGCAGTGGCCGGAGGCGGTGGAGAACCCAATTGCGATCGGGGAGGCTAGGGTTTTCCGCGCGCAAGTATTTGGAATGTGATCAGTTGCACTGGAGGAAAAATCGTGCGAGGTTATAACCTAATATATGAATCTTTACTATCGGTTCATAACCACCAAACCGATAGTAAATACAATGTAAGTTAGGGTTTGGAGTGTTGGCATTGTTCACTATCGGTTTTATTATTACTAACCGATAGTAAATTAAGAACAGGGTCTCATAACACAATATAAATCACTATCGGTTATGAACAATAAACCGATAGTAGAGTTTAATTTCATATCGGTTTGGAAATTGAAACCGATAGTACAATACAATGTTATTGACCCTAAAGGATTTCTCTGAGAACAATTACAGATGATCTCAGTACATCATTTTGCATTGTATTTCACTATCGGTTTTATGATTATTAACCGATAGTAAATTAATCCACTGTACAAGAGTTGCAAACAAAAATGTAGAATAGGGTCTCATAACACAAAATGAAATACTATCGGTTATGAACAATAAACCAACAGTAGAGATTAATTTCATATCGGTTTGGAAATTGAAACCGATAGTAGAATACAGTGTTATTGACCCTAAAGGGTTTTCCTGAGAACAATTACAGATGGGTCTTAGTACATCATTTTGCACTTGTAAAGACACCTGAAACCATATGCAAATGACTTCCAATAAATTTGAAATAAATTATCAGTAAAGACCAATCATGGAATGAAAATTTGCAGTTTTCATATTGATTTGTGAAAAGAATCAATTATTGCTCGAATCAAGTACTCCAATTGAAATGAAAATTTGCATAAATGATTCTCAATGCATCACGTATGTTTTCCCAAAGAATTTTTGAAGAATTATTTGAAGAATTCTTCGATTAAAGATCCAAGTAATATACGTCACTTACATATTGCAAATTAGTCAAGAATGATTATCCACCCATAATCCTTCTTCGTGGTCATCTCGCAGGTAACTTGTTTCGTCAATATCTTCAGTAGGGACAGATTGAAGAATTCCATCTAAAAATGGAGGTAGTTCGTCGAACTGATCATACTCTTCTTCATCCACAACGTCTTCGATCCCAACAATACGTCTCTTACTGTGAAGGACAACGTGCACTTTTGGGTTGGCCGGGTCAACGATGTAGAACAGCTGTGTGGCTTGCTCAGCAAGTATAAATGGATCATCTTGGTGTGCGACTCTACTGAGATCGACGAGAGTAAACCCATAATTGTCGACTTTAACACCTCGAGGGATTTCGACCCATTGGCATCAAAACAGAGGAATCTTAAGTAATACATAATCGAGCTCCCATATTTCCTCAATAACACCGTAATATGAGTCAGAGTGCCCTTACTGCCCTGGCATCCTCCGAAATAGCAAGTAGTGTCACTCCACTATATTGCATAGTACTCTTCTCGTCCTAAGTTCTTGTGTGAAATGAATAGCCGTTGATGTCATACCCCTGCCAAATCCCTATAGTAAATCTAGGCCCTCTGGCCAACCATGTAACAACTTCATCTACGTCGCCCTCAGAAGCTTGCAGTACTCTATTTTTGATCCACCCAGTAAACTTCCTGTTATGTTCTCTGGTGACCCAGATCTCTGGCTTAGAAGGATTCTGTTTCCGTAACATTTCCTTGTGCTCGTGTATGTATGGCTCCACCCCCGTCATGTGCTGTAAGACCCAAAAATGGGCTTTTGCATACAGATCACTAGAGGGGACGACTGCTTTAAATCCAATCATTCCAATGCCCTGAAGCCTGCCCTCATGCCGAGACGTAGGAACGCCAATTGGGTCAACGCCGGCCATATAGTTGGTGCAAAATTCGATCACCTCCTCGGCGGCATAACCTTCAATGATATTGCCCTCAGGCCGATGTCGATTCCTTACATATCCCTTCAAGATACCCATAAATCTCTCAAATTGATACATGTAGCGCAGGAACACGGGTCCACAAAACTTAATTTCTCTGACAAGGTGAACAATTAGATGGACCATAACATCAAAAAAAGATGGAGGGAAATACATCTCCAACTGACAAAGAGTTGTAGTCACATCGCATTGCAAATCGTCCAGTCCATCCAGATCAATTACCTGCAAGGACACAGTTGCAGCAAATATTCAGATCCAAAAAATCTGACAAGTTCCACGAATGGAGCTAATTAACTTGCTAGGAGTACATGCTTACCTTGCCAGATATTGTGTTGAAGAAATAACATAGCTTTGTAATTGTCTCTCTGACTTTGACCGGGAGAATGCCTCTGATAGCAATGGGAAGCATTTGTGACATCAGTACATGACAATCATGGGACTTCATACCAACCAGTTTCAAGTCTTTCATGGACACAAGTTTTTTCAAGTTTGCAGAATACCCGCATGGAACTTTGACACCATATAGGCACTGACAGAGTTCTGTTTTTTCTCTTTTTGACAAAGTATAGCAGGCCGGGGGGAGGTATGTCCTCTTTCCCTTCTCCAACGGTGCAAGCTCAGTCCTTATGCCCATGTCGAGCATGTCACGGCGAACGTTGATGCCATCTTTCATCTTTCCTGGAATGTTCAACAACAAACCAATCAAACTGTCATAAACTTTTTCTTTACGTGCATGACATCAATGCAATGTCGAACTTGTAAGTGCTCCCGATATGGCAGATCTCAAAGAATCGATCTCTTCTTCCAAACATTTTTTCCTGGAGGTTTAGAACATTTACCGAACTCAACTTTGATGTCCTTCACGTGCAAGTAAAGCTCTTTACCAGTCACAAATACTGAGGCTGATCCTTTCTCAGGCTTCCCATTGAATGACTTCCTCTTCTAACGGTAGGCATGATGCATCGGAAGGAATCTGCGGTGACCCATGTACACTGTTTTTCTGCAGTTCGATAACCACATGCTTCCAGTTTCATCCAGGCAAATAGGACAAGCCTTGCCTCCTTTCGTACTATACCCCGACAAATTTCCATAGGCCGGGAAATCATTTATGGGGCAAAATATCATGGCCCGCAACATGAAATTCTCTCGCTTATGTGCATCCCACACTCGCACCCCTTCGCTCCACAATTTATGTAAGTCCTCGACTAACGGTGATAGAAACACGTCAATATCATTCCCGGGTTGTCTGGGTCCTGAAATTAGTAACGACATCATGATGTACTTGCGCTTCATACATAACCAAGGAGGAAGATTGTAGATGCATAAAAGAACCGGCCAAGTGCTATGTCGATTGCTCATATTTCTGTGTGGATTCATACCATCCGTACTCAACCCAAACCTTATATTCCTCACTTCGCCGCCAAACTCACCGAATGTTCTGTTAATGTTTCTCCATTGAATAGAATCAGCTGGATGTCTTAGTTTTCCGTCTTGTTTCCGACCTTCAACATGCCAACGCAAGTACTTCGCATCTTTCGGATTTGCAAACAGCCGTTTCAATCTATTGTGATAAATTCTGTCCCCATGCTTATACCGCATAGTTTTGGTCGGAGGCCCTTTCTTTACCTCATCACATCCATTGTGATAAATTCTGTCCCCATGCTTATACCGCGATGCACCGCATCTTGGACAAACATGCAAATCCTCGTACTCGTTACGGTACAGAACACAATCATTTGGGCATGCATGTATTCTTTCGATTTCCATTCCCAATAGACACAATAGTTTTTTGGCCTGGTAAACCGATCTTGGCAACTCATTTCCCTCTGGAAGCATGTCCGCTAACAGATCCAATAGTGCCGTGAAACTCTTATCGCTCCAACCGTTGCTTGCCTTCAAGTTATATAATCTCAACACAGAAGACAACTTTGTAAATTTTGCACATCTGGGAAACAAAGGCTTCTCAGAATCAACAATTAATTTCTCAAATTTAGCTAAATTGTTTTCGCTGTAATCTTCTTCTACATCACGTAACATTTCATCTAAATTGTCGTCATCTACATGGACTTTCGAATGAACATTACCAATGTTCTGATCATGATCATCATTACTGCAATCCACTTCTGGGTGCTGCTGAGTAGTAGCGGTGCTCGTTTCCTCAAGATCTTCACATGCCATATCCAACGGGTATAGCGTGCGTTAAAACCACGATGAATCAAATGATTCCTAATCTATCAAAGTTGCCGAACTTTTTTAAGTTCATACAATCTATACAAGGACAATGCATATCTTTCTCTCCCTTCTTCGCCTTTTCTTGCTCAGCAAATTTAATAAACCCATTCACACCCTCCAAATACTCAACAGTAGTACGTTTTATTCCATACATCCAATATTCTCGGTCCATCTACAATTATTCACAAAATTGACAAATTGAAATAAATAATTAATGACTCAGGGCATGCATGCATGAAACATCATCAATTAGCTAGGCCATATGTGTGTACAGCTGCTTAATTACATTAAATGGATATGTATGAAACCCTAATTAACTTGATGCATTAATTGGAAGTGCCAGCTAGCTAGCTGCTTAACTTCAGCAACCTATAGCTAGCTAGCCAACCTAGCCTTCTAGCTAGTTTGGAGCTACATGTATCTAGTTTAATGAATTGCAAGTAGAGAGAGAGGGAGAGTGTGAAAGAGTGATCGAGAGAGAGAGAGAGAGAGGTGATGAGAAGATGACAATACCGAGGGGGATCAAATTATCAACCTCTCAGCTAGCTTCTCCAAATCACTCTAGCTTGGAGTGTGGATGCACGTACGGTAGAAATGAATCTAGGATGCAGAGCACAGAGCAGGGGCCGACCTAAGTTGTACAATTTTACTATCGGTTCAAAAACACAACCGATAGTAAAATAAGGTCCCCACTGTCATAACAATTAGTTTATATGACATCATTTTACTATCGGTTTGTTTTATATAACTGATACTACACTTTACTCTATTATATCTGTTTGTACAGTAGTAACCGATAGTAAAAAGTCTGTAATTTCACTATCAATTACGAAAGAAAAATCGATAGTACTATTTCATCTATTATCGGTTGGTACAGTACGAACCGATAGTATAAAGTCCGTAATTTCACTATCAGTTACGAAAGAAAAAACTGATAGTACTATTTCATCTATTATATCGGTTGGTACAGTAATGACCGATAGTAAAAAATGTTTGCATTTCACTAACGGTGTACCAGTATATAACTGATAGTAAAAAGCCTCTTCTCCGCCACTGTCATCCTATTCTATCGGATTTTTCCCAGATTGCTTATAACCATTAGAAGATATGGGTTAGTGGATTGTATTTATGTAGTAGTGACTCTTCTAATGGCAAATTACGAGTGTACCGATAGAAGAAAGGATAGTACCCTCTCGGTTGTGGATGAGTTTACCGATAGAAAAAATGATAGTACTCTCTCGGTTGTGAATGAATTTACAGATATAAATACAGTATAGATGCAATACAGTACATTCTTTACATTCACAATACATTACATTCACATATACAGTACATTCTTTATATTCACAATACAGTACAGATACAATACAGTATAGATTGGATACACAATACAGTACAGATGTAAAGAAGGGTAAATTCACATATACATTGAACAGATTGACACATTAGACAGTTATTCACATATATATGGACAAATACAAATTGCAATCCAATATGGACATTTATTCACATATATATAAACAGTATATGCATAGAGTACACGAAAAAGAGAAAATTGACAACAAGTGAGCGAAAATCTTGTCATGGCGGTTGGTTGGGCGCAACTTCCTCCATAACATATTGAGCCCAGATTTGTGGGAGATCTCTAATCTTTGCATTTTCGTATTGGTCTTTGGACATGGCGATTTGCAAGCATGTGTGAATACTGAGTAACTAACTTCCTAATTTTGAACGTGACACCCAATTTTCAAATTTGAATTAGCTATCGATGCTTACCTGGGGGAATTGGGCAAAGTTTGTCTGCATTAGGTCATACATGTAGCGCAGCACATAAAACCTGCATTCCCACAATTGCAGTTGCTGATGGCACTGAGATAATTGCATATGCGAAGACATGTTAGCTATTGTTTCCATAAACTAATTAAGCATAAACAAAAAGTCTCATGAGTACCTCATATTCTTTCCAAGCTAGTAGGGAGCCCTGCGGTGCGGCATGCCTCCCTCCAACGGACACATATTTCTGAAAAGCCCTGCATTTCAGTTAGCATTGCTGGTTAATGTATTATCATTAGCTAGTGAGGTCAAAATTTAAATCAAACATATATGTTACTTATGCCTCCATATTCTCCTTGACCACATATTCATTCGATAATCTGTCACGCATCGAATCGAGGTAGTACACCTCGTTCCTCGACGGAGAGATCACGATGAGGATCTAGTGGCCCCTACGATGTACATAAAAGAGGACCGCTAGCTCAAAGTATATCTGAGGTATAGCATACAAGATTGAGTTAAATTAGTACGAGATGCACTAACCTTTGGTGGTACGGCACTAGAATGAACTCCCTGTCCAACTGCGCCATCAGCGCCTTGGATATGTAGTGCTCAGCGTGTGCGGCGTCGTGCTCTAGCATCGTGAGGCTTATTTTCTCTAGGTCGAGGAAACCCACCTTGTCACACGCCGCCTCCGATGCTAGCCTGTACATGCACCTGCATGCAAAGGACGACATTAGTATTGCACAGAAAAATTACTACATTTCAAATGAACTACAACAATGCAGAGTTAGCAAACAGAGTTAGAAAATAGCAATACATAAGATCAGCAAACTCACAGGACTCCAGTCCGTATGATGGACATATCGAGCTCCCGCCAGTTGTAGAGGTCGAACAGATCCTCGTGTGCCACGGATATACTCCTGGGCTCACGGTGGAACTGCCCAGGCCTGTAGGGAACTAAGAAGTTCAGATTGCGCTGAGCTCGGTGTAGGTACCACTCGTGAAGGTCTCCAGTTGATCGATCCAATTTGCACAAAGCTGCCTCCGACATGAGTGGGAACCCATTCCTGAACCTCTCCGGCTGTCCCTTTCTCCCTTTGCCCTTGCCTTTTGCCGGGGACTGAGTGTGTACTTTCGAAGGCAAGGGCGAGGTGATGGCAGCTTTCTTCCGAGGTGAAGGCGTGGATGCACTGGCTGGGGTCGAGGCCGTCTTTGCTGTGTTCAGGTTCGCACGAGATCCGGCCTCATGCCCCGAGCTGGGGGCGCAGTCCCATGGTAGCACGCCGGCAGGCCACTTCAATTAATGAGCACGTATGTTAGATTTTGCAAGCTGAGTGTGCTGAGTAGGATGTAATATAAAATGTGTAGGATTTACCTGTTGTATTGGAACACACTTCTTGGGCCACTGTACGTAGGAGCCCACTGCCTCAGCAAGTGTCTGCATTTCCTCTGTTCAGACTGGCAATGGAGAATCGTTGTAGCCCGGCATGGCCATGTCCACCTGTACCTTTGCGGACCCCAACCACAGAGGTACGCAGTGGATCCGAACATCCTCCCCAGACGGATATACGAAGCCGTGTGCAACTACTTCCTGCCCATCGCCTAGGTGAGTCAGTAGGATGCAACTCTCCGGCTTCTGCAAATTTGTAACAATTAAAACAGGTTAGTGAAACAACTCTAACAGAATGGGAGTGGCATCAACTTAAGTGCACAGATGAAGGCTTGCAATACCTCAAGTAGATCCACTGGATTTGCGAGGACCTTCGAAGAGCAATTGCTTATCCGACCCCACGGGGTACCGTCGTCCTGGGGATCCGCATTTGCACTCTTGGCCAGCAATGCTTCTCTCAACTGTGCAAACTCTTCCCTCATTTGTGCGACCTCAGACTGCACCTCAGCCCGTATATTATTGGAGAGCTCTGCTTCCTTTTCCTTCCAGGAGCGGGCCTTCTTCCTCGGTGGAGCTGGATCTGCGAAACCGGCCTTCCACAACACAATGGCTCCCACGGTCCGTGTCCGCCTGGGATGCTCCTTATTTCCTAGAGCCCGGGTGAGGATGTCGTTCTCCCTCTGCGGGGTAAACAATCCCTCCATTACCTCCTTCTCAAAAGAGATCTGTTACATTTAAAGGTACCTTGCGAGACAAATACATATATACACTTGTGCGCACACAGTTTACGAGGTTAGCCAACTTACCATTCACCTCACAACGTCGTCTCTCCCAGGGTTTGCGAACTGCACAGACCCCGTGAACTTCACAGACCCCGTGGATGACTGTAACACCCTGGTTTTGGGGGTGAAAAGTTTTTGCATAAAAATCCTGCATGCATATATCTCTATAGTTATAGCCAGATCAGCTGAACCCTAATCTCTCTCAAACCTTAAAAATCTCCAAATCTATTCTCTAGATCCAGATTAAGATCTGCCCATCCAGATTTGACCTACTAGTTACCCTGAAGATAAAAGTTTTCAGGAGCCAGATCGAATTCTGACCCTAACTCCCAGTATCTAAGTCTCTTTCTGTTTTCGAAAACAGGAAATTCAGATTTACCCTAAGTACCCCAGTTTCCAGATAACTGAGTTATCATGATCTAACCCTATCCAGACTCAAGTATCTTTTGGAATATGTTCCTAGGTACCTCAACTTACTCCAAAAAGTTGGGAACCAGATTGTTTCATCTAAGCACTTTTCGCAGGTTAGTCCAAATTTTACTGCGAATAAGTCCTTTTCTATTTACCTGGAAGCCTGAAAAGGCTAAAATCCACAAATCAACTCCAACCTTAGAATTTCTTCAGCGAACACCTGCCAAATGCTATTTGATACAGATTTCCTTCCCTTCTAATCAGACTTCAAAATCTCACTCCAATTACCAGAATTCGAGATCGACAAAATCCAGATCTATTTTACCCTAATTTTACCCCATTTTCAAACATAGGTGAAATCCCTCAAACCTTATCAAACTTTCTCCAAATTTGAGCTAAATGAGTATTAATAGAAATATTATACTCAGCCATGAAATCAAATCCCAAATTAAACTTCTCTAAACCCAGATTTGCAATTCAGTCCAAAGCCAAATCAAAACTCTCACAATTTAGTCCCTGGTTCGACCACAACTGGTGCAACCGACTAGAGCCAGTGCAATCGAGCAGCTCTGCTGTTTTCGACCTCGAGCTGCTGTCTTCGACCACGATCGCAGCTCCTCAGCTCACAACCAGAACTCACGACCATGATCTGCTGCACTGCTACAGTAGCCACGTCGTTGTTGAAGCCAACCCGTGGTCGCCATCTTCGCCAGTGCTTCGACGCCGCGTGTGTGCTCGCCATATGCCACTGTGGATCTTCTCCAGCGAGGATCACAGCCAGCTGATTTCCTCCCGTTTGCACGCCACCAGCAACGGTTGACGCAGGAACTTTGTGCCACGTGGAGACCTCGCCGCGCCCAGCCATCAGTTCGCCGTCAGTTCGCAGCAGCTCCAGCTGCAAAAGCCCTCATGGCCGCTGAACCGAGTCACCTCGACGTCAGCTCGCCGTGAAGTCGCCATCCAGTCCCATCCGGCCGGCTTCAACTCCCCGAGCACTTCTAGCCGTTGCATCACCTCCAAATCCCCTATAAATAGTCTCTGGTCTCAGTGAAACATCACACACCCACCAGAAACACCTAAGTTCTCAACCTCGCCGTCTTCTTCTTCTTCTCCGGTGAGCAGCAAAGGGAGCTCCGGTGCTAGCTTCAACCTCTGCCTCCTTCTTCAATCCAACACCCCCAATGAGCTTCTCTCATCTCCCTCATACTTCTCAAGCTTGGAATTAAGTTTAAATTCTTTCTGTCACCGGCAATCGCCGTGTTTCATCTAGAACTCCGATGAGCAATTAAACTCTAACTAAACCGATTTAGCTCTCGAGCCAGTGATCAAATATGCTCAGTAGACCTTGTTTAACATCCCTAAGCAACCAGAATCATCAATTTTGCTGAAACCTAGACACCCCCAAATTGGAACTTTGCTTGTGAACTGAGCTTACTGTTCAAGCTTTTCTGGTGCATCTCTAGCCAATCTAACTTCACCAGTAGCTTTCTTATGCCCTAGAGACCATCCACAAGCAAGGAATTAAGCTCAATCACTTTTAATCATAAATGCCCAAATCAGATTTGAGTTCATCTTTTCTCCAGCTAGTGTCATCCAAATCCAACCACTCCAGCTCAAACCACTTTGCCATTTAGATGTTTTGAACCATTTTGAGCAACTTTGTCTTCTATCACGACTTCTAATTCGGCCTAGAACAGAAGTTATAGCTATGCCCTAGTTGCTGTACTGTTTATGTTGCATGTGCTCCAGGACAGTCAACTTCTTTGCCGGTTTTCATCACTTTCCGGCCATCTCCTGCCCTAGATCCTGTTGAGACATTTGTTCCTGTTAGCATGGCCTACCTACCAGACAAAGTGGTGCATCATTTGGAGCCATAGATCAAAAGTTATGGCAAACCCTAGTTTCTGGCTATGTCAACTCTATGCCAAACTATGCTAGCCAGTGGCATTAGCCCTGTTCACCCACCTCTGGTCATGCAAACCAAAAACTACCTTGTCAAACAGTTGCCTCACTACTTTTTGCACCATATGCTTGAATCAAAACCCATTTTGGCCACTGGGAACTATTCAAACCATGTCAATGCCATTCTTGGGCATTGTCAGCCCTTGTCAGACTATGTTAGCCAGTGGCATTGAGCCTTTTCACCTACTGCTAGCCATGCATTTGAACATAACTTTGTCCCTTAGACTCCTGATGTTGTGATCTACATTTTATTCTACTGTTACAACTTGAGTTGAGCCCTCTATCATCCATCGACCCTATGTCGATGTCTTGAACCGAATGTCAACCTAAAGACGTTCGCTGTTTTTGAGCGAACCAGTCACAACCTTGATATCATTCTGATATTTTGAGACATTTGGAACCTTGTAAACCTTTGATAACTAATCTTGACCCTGGTTTCCATAGTTTAACCCTAATCGCTTCCCAGAACCCCAAATCTTGTATCGCTGAGACGCTTTTACCTTGCATTATCGCATATAGTGGAATAGTAAGAGTAGGATTGATTGTAATGCCTCTTTGCTTGTTTGATCCTTGTTTAGAGCAAGAGTTCAAGTTCGAAGACTTCGTCGCAGACCCGACATTAACTGCTGTTTCTTACGACGCGGAAGGCAAGTCATATTCTTGAACATCTTGAACCTATATTTTATGAGTTGCTATAACATATCCTTGAATATAAATAATATTGCATGTGAAAGATTGAGAATGGTTGATTTATGAAATGGCAGCATCAGGCTGATTGCCTGTGGAAAAATGAATTGTTTAGTAGTGAGCCATGAATTGATAAATATATGTATATATTTTATATTCATAAAATAAAACCCCTAGTCGTGACCAGTATTTTGGTATGGAATGGTGAAAGCACTGGAGGTGCTTGGTTGCACAGGATGTGACAGCACTGGAAGTGCATGGATTGTGGTATGATCTGGTCACTGGCATATAAGGACCTAGAACCTTGTATTGTGCGTCTAGTGGCATGATTAACGTGCCGACCGCAAGCCTGGTATGAGACAGGCCTGAACAAGTAGTATGTGGATCACACATGGAACCCCTATATGACAAACTCACGATTTACATGGGGTGCGCTCCAACACATGCACGCTGACCCTGAGGGGAAGATGCCAATTTAGTGGGGGTTGTGTAACCCTGCCACAACTGCGGTTTGCGTGAAGAAAACCACAGGGTCTGGGGTGAATTGTGTGTGAAACATGGCAAAAGTTCTTGTTATCTCCACCTTGCCACTCACAGTATGAAGTGAGTTAGGGGTCCAATCCTTGTGATAGGAAGGGCATGAAAGTGGATATATCTTGAGGGTAAATTGGTACCCCTCTGCAGAGTTAAAAATGTATTCGAATACTTTGTGCTCCCGAGTTTTAGGAGTATGCCGCGGTGGATTAAATCCACGGGGTGTGACACAAGTATTGTTTTATAAATTAAAATTTGTTAAGTCAAGATTACCCAAATAACATGTGTTGTCATGATAAGGGGTGCTGCCGTGGGCTGTCATGTGTTGACGTGTCGCGGTAGTACCATAATTTAGTGATCATATAATAGCTAAGAGGCACGTGGATTGTGCCCTAAGTACATGAAATGCTGCCATGAGCATGAGATTTGAAAAGCTTGGAAGAAAAGTATTTTTGGAAAAACCCTCTCACCTCTTTTCCCTCAATAGCATAGGATCATGTCATCTGTACTATACGTATCTCTACTCTTACCTATGACTTGCTGAGTACGTAAGTGCTCACCCTTGCAACTTTTCAACAATAGATGGAGTGATTCAAAACCAAGATGAAGGCTTGGAAGACTTCGTGGATCCAGAAGGAGGAGAGCCAATTCTGCCAGAGCCTTGATGTGTGTTGTTCTGCTGTCAACTTCTTACGACTGTGGGGGTTTCGCCTAGCTTCCGCTGAGTAGTTGTCTTTTTGTTTTAATTAGACCATTTGTGCGATGAAGGCATTGTATTACTCTTTTGTTGTATCAGGCCAGTAGGCCATACTGTTTATGAATGATAATTTGAAAGTTACTGTGCTGCAATAAACTCCTGTGCTTGACTTATCCTGGGAAGTCAGTGGTATGTATGTATGAGGCCAGCTGCAGCGAGCTAGGTCTCCACGGGAGTAGTCGTAGTACCCTATTCTGGGCGCGACAATGACATGGACCATAACATCAAAAAGGATGGAGGGAAATACATCTCGAGCTGACAAAGAGTTGTAACCACGTCGCGTTGCAAAGCGTCCAGTCCATCCGGATCAATTACCTACAAGGACACAGTTGCGCCAAATATTCATATCAAAAAAATCTTCTAATTAAGCTCTACAAATGGAGCTAATTAACTTATAGTACTAGTGTACGTACTTACCTTGCAAGATATTGCGTTGAAGAAATAACATTGGTTTGTGATTGTCTCTCTGACTTTAACTAGGAGAATACCTCTGATAGCAATGGGAAGCATTTGTGACATCAGCACATGATAGTCGTGGGACTTCGTGCCAACCAGTTTTAGGTCCTTCATGGACACAAGTTTTTTCAAGTTCGCGGAATACCCACATGGAACTTTAATGCCATGCAGGAACCGACAGAGTTCTATTTTTTCGCTTTTGGACAACGTATAGCAGGCGGTGGGGAGGTATGTACGCTTTCCCTTCTCCAAAGGTGCAAGCTCAGTCCTTATCCCCATTTCATCATGTCACGACGAGCTTTCACACCATCCTTTGTCTTTCCCGGAATGTTCAACAACAAACCAATCAAACTGTCACAGATATTTTTCTCTACATGCATGACGTCAATGCAATGTCGAACTTGTAAGTGCTCCCAATACGGTAGATCCCAAAGAATCGATCTCTTCTTCGAAACATTTTTTTCTCGAGGTTTAGAATACTTACCGAACTCAGCTTTGATGTCCTTCACGCGCGAGTAAATCTCCTTACCGGTTAGAAACACTAGAGCAGATCCCTTCTCAGGCTTCCCGTTAAATGATTTCATCTGCTTACGGTACGTGTGATGCACCCGAAGAAACCTGCGGTGACCCATGTACATTGTTTTTTAGCAGTTTCACAACCACATTCTCTCAGTTTCATCTAGGCAAATAGGGCAATCCTTGTCTCCTTTCGTACTATACCCCGATAAATTGCCATAGGCCGGAAAATCATTTATGGTGCAAAATATCAAGGCCCGCAAGATGAAATTCTCTTTCTTGTATACATCCCACACCTGCACCCCCTCGCTCCAGAATTTCTGTAAGTCCTCGATTAAAGGCTCTAGAAACACGTCAATATCATTTCCGGGTTGTCTGGGTCCTAAGATTAGTAACACCATAATGATGTACTTGCGCTTCATGCATAATCAAGGAGGAAGATTGTAGATGCATAAAAGAACTAGGCAAGTGCTATGCCGACTGCTCATATTACCATGTGGGTTCATATCATCTGTACTCAGCCCAAACCTTATATTCCTAACTTCGCCGCCGAACTCAGCAAATGTTCTATTGATATTTCTCCATTGAATAGAATCAGCTGGTGTCTCAATTTTCCGTCTTGTTTCCGGGCTTCAGCATGCCAACGCAAGTACTTCGCGACTTTCGGATTTGCAAACAGCCGCTTCAATCTAGGTATCACAGGCAAGTACCACACAGTTTTCACCGGAGGTCCTTTCTTTACCTTGTGACGTTCACTGTCAATCTGGTCCCTACATGTATACCTCGATGCGCCGCATCTTGGACAAACATGCAAATTGGAGTGCTCGTTATGGTACAACACACAATCATTTGGGTATGTGTGTATTCTTTCGATTTCCATTCCCAACGGACACAACAGTTTTTTGGCTTGGTAAGTAGATCTTGGCAACTCATTTCCCTCTGGAAGCATGTCCCCTAGAAGATCTAATAGTGCCGTGAAACTCTTATCGCTCCAACCGTTGCCTGCCTTCAAGTTATATAATCTTAGCACAGAAGACAGTTTTGTAAATTTTGCACATCCAGGGAACAGAGGCTTCTCAGAGTTAGCAATCAGTTTCTCAAATTCACAGAAGTCGTTTTCGTTGTAATCTTCCTCTACATCACGTAACATCTCATCTAGATTGTCATCATCATCTACGTGCACATCGGAATGAACGTCATCAAAATTTGGATGATCATCGATATTATTGCAATCCACATCCGAGTCCTGCTGATTGGTAGTAGTGGTGCTTGTTTCCTCAAGATCTTCGCCATTCCATATCCAACGGGTGTATCGCGCATTAAAACCACGACGAATCAAATGACTCTTAATTTGATCAGAGTTGCTAAACCTCTTCAAGTTCATATAATCTGTACAAGGACAAAGCATATCTTTCTCTCCCTTCCTCGCCTTTTGTTGCTCAGCAAATTTAATAAACTCATTCACACCATCCAAATATTCAAGAGTAATACATTTTATTCCATACATCCAATATTTCGCGTCCATCTACAATTAACAAAATTTAACGAGTCAGCCATGCATGAAACCTACTCGATTAAGTTATGTATATGTACATATCCATCCTCTTACAACTGATGTGTTAAATTCTAGCCTGACGAAATTAACACTAATTTACCTAGCTAACTACACAATACAAGCTAGTGAGCTCCTAAAACATGAGGCATTTCCAGCTAGCTAGCTCCCAAGCTTAGAGCTACAAGCTTGGAACTACACAATACAGCTAGCTTGCAAGTAGAGAGGGAGGGAGATCTAGAGGGAGAGAGAGATAAGTGATGACAATTAAGCTTACCTTAAAGAGAGGGGTGCAATCAACTTCCTTCCAGCTTGCCCTGATCACCCTAGCGGTATAGCTGCGAGCATGGAACTATCATCACAAACAGAGGGACACAGAGTGCAACAGAACAAAACAACAGCTCAGCAATGGTCGACTGGGGTTTTACTTATACTGGACCTATTTCTAACGGTAAATACATGAAATGCCCGTTAGACTAATTGCTGGTAATTTTGTACTCACATCTTCTATCGGTACAAACACACATATACCGTTAGAACATGTACTGGTGCATTGCTGAACAGCTACAGGTGTTGTTCTATTGGTAAATATGTGCACTTACTGTTAGAAGAGGTACTGGTACATGGCTGAAACAAAACCAAACTGGGTAATGCATGACACAGAAATCTAAGTGCACAAATGCACACCAATCCTCACATCCAAGTGCATGCATGAGGCACATAAGCAAATACAGGTGTTGTTCTATCGGTTAATATGTGTATTTACTGTTAGAAGAGGTACTGGTTCATGGCTGAAATAAAACCAAACTAAGTAATGTATGACACAGCAATCTGGGTAATGCATGACACAGCAAATACATGAATTGTTCTATCGGTAAATATGTATATTTACCATTAGAAGAGGTACTGGTACATGGCTGAAACAAAACCAAACTGGGTAATGCATGACACAGCAATCTAAGTGCACAGATGCACACCAGTCCTCACATTCAAGTGCATGCCTCAGGTGTTGTTCTATCAGTAAATATGTGTATTTACCGTTAGAAGAGGTACTGGTACATGGCTGAAAAAAACCAAACTGTGTAATGCATGACACAGCAATCTAAGTGTACAGATGCACACCAGTCCTCACATCCAAGTGCATGCCTGAGGCACATAAGCAAATAAAGGTGTTGTTCTATCGGTTAATATGTGTATTTACTATTAGAAGAGTTACTAGTACATGGCTGAAACAAAACCAAACTGGGTAATGCATGCACAGCAAATACATGTGTTGTTTTATCGGTAAATATGTGTATTTACCGTTAGAAGAGGTACTGGTACATGGCTGAAACAAAACCAAACTAGGTAATGCATGACACACATGACACCAGTTCTCACATCCAAAGAATCATATCTAAACACAATGTAACATCAAACAGATCTTAACTAGAAGATAAAGAAATATTTCAAGAGATGCTAATTTGTAGATTAACTAGGAGACACAAAAATACTTTTCTTAGGTCCTTGGTACTTCATCTTGCCAAAGAAATTAAAAATCTCTACTTACATGAGATCTTGGTTTGCCTCCATTCCTTTAAGAAAATGCAAGAGGAAACATAAAAAATGAGTACTATTTAAACTCATTCTAGTTAATGGCTAAAAACAAAAGCAAGTTGATTCATGTATGACACAGCAATTTAGGTACAAACATACACATGCTAGTTCACAAATTCAAGTGCATGTCTGAAACAGCAGTACAAATACACACCTACCTACCAATACAATTAAATACACAAATACTCCCATGTACACATTCAAGTTCATGTCCCAAATAGCAATACATGATACACAAATATACAACAATATATAAATACAACAATTCACACATTCGAAGTATATTAGAAAAGTCACGTCTGAAATTAACAACATATCGTCACGAGGACCCAGTGGCCCATACATTTTACATAAAAGAGAACCTTTGCAAGTTGCGACAATGCAACTACCGACTACAAGTTAGACTTGATACATCACAAATCCATTCATCCAAAACAGCAAATGTCTGAACCACATTGGACTTAACCATAGGAGTTCAATTCAAAGACGCCCGAGGAGCTGGAACTGCTGTCGAGTTACATTTGTATTGGTGATTTCCTCGGACTCAGACTCGATCAACTCAGCTCAACTCAACTCAACTTAACTCTATTAACAAAAAGAACCTACCTTGCAAGATGTTGTTCTGTGTAATGATGGTGTAGAATGGCTGTGCAAATGACAACAATTCTTCTTCTCCAAGCAGGTAAACATCTGGCCACAAGCAGGTAAGCATCTGGCCACAAGCTGGTGCATGCAAAAAAAATGGCTGAAACACCGATACAAATGTAAGATGCTTTCTGTAGGTCCTGATTTGAGAAACACGCCGGGCTTAAGGATCTTCTCGACCGAGCCAACAAAGATCTCGCCCTTCACGTCCTTCCAGCTCTCGACGGTGATCTTCACCTTCTTTCCAGCTCTCGACGGTGATCTTCACTGTTTCTTTCCAGCTCTCAATGGTGATCTTCACCGTTTCTTTCACCAACAAGCCAACGTAGGCAGTGTACTGCGATGAAGAACCGTGAAATACGTTGCCCCTCATGAGCATCATCCAAGGACCTGCACAGATCATAAATAGGCATTCTAGAGAAAATTAAAATTGTTTACTGCTTCCTACATGACTCCCTATCTGAGAAAGACTACCAACTGAAGGTTAGGTTGTGCTTCGTCATAGCAACATCAACTTGCAACTGGAGATCAAGATATTATATTTCTACTCTATTTCTTCAGAAGAAATTACCTTGCCAATATACATATATTAATTATTTAATGAACTTTTTACATTCACTTGACCATTGAGCAAGCTAGTTATTTGACTATGTGAACAACCTACAGAGAAGATCAAGATATTTGTGTATCTCATGATTTTTGTAAATATGTTGACATTAATGATCTTTCAATTTCAACTTCAATTTCAATTTCAATTTCATGATCTTTCAATTTCATGATCTTTCAATTTCAATTATTACTAAGCCCAAGTTGGCATTGAGCAACCTACTAAGAGATGAAGCAACCTACTGAGAGATGAAGATATTACATTTATACTCTTATTGGCATTTCACTATGTTAGATAGCGTTTGTATTGCAAATATATCCTGATAATTTTCTTCATTTGATAGGATCAGCAAGCAATTGAACATTATCTGTCCCACAGTGATATTATTTAGTTGGTTTAATAAAAGACAGGAACAAGACACCATACATAATCATATTGAAAAGAAAACACATCAAAATGAAGGATACAAAAAATTGCAAAATAATTACCATAATCGGATTAGAATAATCTAATAATATTGCCAAAATTGTACGTACCTTGCTTGCCATGCCGAAATCTAGTGGGCATCGATGGAGGTGCGGAGGTGCAGCGGTCGCCGGTAGAGGTGCGCCAGCCGTCCATGGAGCTTACGGGTTCGGGCTACGAGGGCCCGATGAACTGTATGAAAGAGACACACCCGAGTATTTATAGTACTAGATCAGTTCTATCAGTACACAACAGCCTACCGTTAGTAATTTTTGATCTATTCTAACGGTATAAACATACATTACTGATAGAATAAAACTATTTGTAGAAGGAGAACAGCTCTATCGGCACACTACATCCTACCGATAGGAATTTTTGTATATATTCTGTCGGTATAGACATACATTACCGATAGAATAAGACTAGTTGTAGAAGGCGAACAGTTCTAAGATATTTGTGCTATCTTCTAACGCTATAAACATACATTACCGATAGAATAAAACTATTTGAAGACGAATAGTTCTAAGCAATTTTTGATCTCTTCTAATGGTATAAACATCCATTACCGATAGAATAAAAATATTTGTAGAAGGCGAACGGTTCTATCGGCACACTACATCCTGCCGATAGGAATTTTTGGAGATATTCTGTTGGTATAAACATACATTACCGATAGAATAAAACTATTTGTAGAAGGAGAACAGTTCTATCGGCACACTATATCCTACCGATAGAAATTTTTGTACATATTCTGTCGGTATAGACATACATTACCAAAAGAATAAGACTAGTTATAGAAGGCGAACAGTTCTAAGATATTGTGCTATCTTCTAACGGTATAAACATACATTACCGATAGAGTAAAACTATTTGAAGACGAACAGTTCTAAGGAATTTGTGATATATTCTATCGGTATAAACATACAGTACCGATATAATAAAACTATTTGTAGCAGACGAACTATTCTATCGGTTGACAACAGGCTATCGATAGGAATTTGTGATATATTCTAACGGTATATAAATACTGTACCGATAGAATAAAACTATTTGTAGAAGTCGACCAGTCCTATCGGCGCACAACATTCTCCCGTCAGTACTTATGCATCTCTTCTAACGGTAAATATGTTTATCACCACTAGAGTAAATCATTCTGCTTCTTCTAACGGTAAGTTTCTTACAAACCGATAGGAAAAATACCTCCCTTATGCCTTTTATGTCCGCGAGGCACCTTTTCTAAGGTTTTCTACTAAATCGCTAATAACGATAGAAGATAGGGGTTAGTAGACTGCATTTCTGTACTAGTGTGTTTTCTTTAGCTATTGTTTGTTCTAAACCCTACATGAAAGAAGTTGTTAAAATGATTTAGTCGATTAAGCTCTCTCTTTTCTAAGGTCAAGATTTGATAAGCCAAATATTTGTATTTGGAAATTTTAAAGTGCTTAGATCAATTGTTTCATATGCATTGATATGATGTGAATTGCTAGAAGTTGTTTATTCCAAATCTGATTAACCTAGGAATTCCAATTTTTGGAAAATTCATTCACATCCTTTGCTTGAGGTCAAGCAAAAACTAGCTTGGAGGAATTTGATAAGTGCTAAATTTGTAGTGCTTTTACCCTTGGTTTGCTAATGAAAATGTGCTAAAAACATGCTGAAAACTCCTTTGATGCTACATTTTCTGTATCTTTTTGTATCATTTTTACAATCCACTTTCATGGTTGTGTTCACCATGTTCCAGGGATCAAACCTACAAAATTTGAAGACGTTTTGAGTTCGTTTCAACCAGTTTCGACAAAAGGACACCAAAACTGGATGAAAAGGAACCCTGATCGAACACACCACTGTCGAAATTAACTGGTCGAATACACTTGAATGACGAAGAGCCATGATCAAACATGCCATACTTGAAGACTCCTGGTTGAACGCAACTAGTCGCCTGATCGAACACGTCTCGATCGAACAAGTCCTGATCGAACACACCTGGTCGCTTGGTCGTTGTGTCACCACTTGATCGAGCCCAGCATGATCGTGGGCACGACCTGTGCTCGGCTTGGAGCACAACCCATGCCACAGGTCATGCTCAGCTCAGTTTCCAGAGCTATTTAAGTCGATTTTGGTGGTTTTGACTATGATTTATCTTGTTCTTGCGCTGTTTGAAACCGGATTCTGACGCTTGCACATCAAGATTTATATTTGAGCACGTGAACCGATTGTACCACGAATAGAGAAAATTTTGGCTCAATTAGGTGTGCTTTTTCGAAGGATGTCATTTAGAATTATTTAAGTAGAGCCCCGTTCTCTATTTTTCGCGTTTGTAAGCCAACAAGGACGGCACACTTAATTCTTTGATGCAATCAAGTAAATTTTCCTTTATTTCTTATTATTTTTGTATTTTTATGGCTTTTTACGAGTAATTCACTGCTAGGGTTAGGGATGACCTAATCCGGAAGGCGTAATTCCTCCTCAGTCTTGATCTTAAGTTTTGCAATTAGTTCCTTACGGTTTCTTCCTCTAAACCCTAAATTCTCGTTCTGACAACAGACGTAACAATTGAGCCTTAGCAAGAATTTAGGAGAGTTCTTGAATCCTTAGTGCCTTGATGCAAGATCCTGAAGAAGAGAGGTGCTCTCACCAAACTTAACCGTGGAAGCGAACCTCTGACCATTGTACCATCGACCATACTAGCAACTTAATATGTCTTGGAAAATAATTGAAACTAACTTGCAATTCTCAGGCCTTGGATAGAATTATGCCTGATGGTTATGGAATTTTCGAAACCCTAAGTTTTCCTTCCTGTTTCTAAAACCCTATATTTCATACTTGCTCTTTACTGCTTCAAACTCTAGATTGATAGTCTTAGTAGTAGATTTAGTGGAAGAAAAATAACCCCCCAACTCGTTCAGACTTAATTAGTAATTTGTTAGCCTAAAAGATGAATATGTTTCTTCCTCATGGAATTTGAACCTCAAGTACTCAACGTTCAACCGTTCATGATGGGATGTGGGGTGGTCCGACCTTTCGATGAGAACAACAACTATCGATTTGTGAAGACGACTCTCACGATCCGGCTACCAACCGTACACGACTGATACGCCCTGGCAATCGCTGAACCAACTTCGGATTGTTATCGATCGAACTAGAAGCACGATCGACTTGATCACGAAGATCTATTCCTGCAAGCGATTGAAGAACAAGCAAGAACAAGATAAACAAGCAATCTGAAATTGCAAATATAGATTGAATCACGAAAAAGAGTTGGGGTTCCGAATACAGATATTGATGTTGATCTAGCCGACCAAGAAGAATACCAAATGATGGGATGTGGGGTGGTCCGATCTTTCAATGAGAACAACAACTATCGATTTGTGAAGACAACTCTCACGATCCGACTACCAACCGTACACGACTGATATGCCTTGGCAATCTCTAAACCAACTTCGGAATGTTATCGACCGAACTAGAAGCACGATCGACCTAATAACAAAGATCTACTCCTACAAGCGATCGAAGAACAAGCAAGAACAAGATAAACAAGCAATCTGAAATTACAAATATAGATTGAATCACGAAAAAGAGTTGGGATTCTGAATATAGATATTGATGTTGATCTAGCCGACCAAGAAGAATATTTCAATAGCTTCACGAAGGAAAGACTATGACTAAACAAAACCCACGGAATCCTAATGGTTCAGTCAGATTATAAAGAGGAGGTAAAAGAGGTCGGTGGCCAGATAAGGAAACCTGAAACCGCCATGGACTCTTTCCCTACTCGGACTCTGACTCGATATATGGGCCTTGACCCAACCAAAAGGTGATGCAGCACCATAACATAACTAAAATGAACCTAGATAATTATGGTATGATCTACGATCAGGCGGCAGCACCGTTATCCCAATCAGTTGGTTGAAGAGCAACTCCATCGATCCGTTCAGTCCTCCAAAGCAACACCGAGGTTCTTGATAAGAATAAGATCACACGCATCAGGAAGCATTGAGTTCAAAGTATAGGAATGTATTCCAATAAATGAATTTACCTGACAATTAAGTTGACGTGCGCGTGCTCTAGTGATCGGTCCTATTGATTGGTGAGCAGCAATAGAAGTTGTAGGACCGATAGCAGTGATGTCCCCATCATCGTCCCCTTCTTGCATTTGAGTCGTCCTCGACTCAAACTCATCTTCCTCTCCCAAATATGGCTTCAAATCTACAATGTTAAAGGTGAGGCTAACCCCAAAATCTGCAGGCAAGTCAAGCTTGTATGCATTATTGTTAATCCTCTCTAACACTCTAAAAGGACCATCAGCTCTAGGCAGCAACTTTGATTTTCTAAAGTCTGGAAACCTTTCTTTTCGCAAGTGTAACCAAACAAGATCGCCCGGTTCAAAAATTATTTCGTTTCTACCCTGACTAGCAGCAATCTTGTACTTTTCATTCATATGTTCTATATTCTCCTTAGTGATTTCATGCAGTTTAAGAATCAATTCAGCACGTCATTTAGCATCAATGTTTACCCTTTCCGAAGATATTAAAGGTAATAAATCAATAGGAGCGCGAGGAACAAACCCATATACTACCTGAAAGGGACACATCTTTGTGGTTGCATGCAGCGATCGGTTATAAGCAAACTCCACGTGAGGCAAACATTCTTCCCACATCTTCAAGTTCTTCAAAACAGCCCGCAACATGGTGGATAATGTGCGGTTGACAACTTCGGTTTGGCCATCGGTTTGGGGGTGACATGTAGTAGAAAACAGCAACTTTGTCCCCAATTTCATCCATAGAGATCTCCAAAAATGACTTAAGAACTTCATGTCACGATCTGAAACAATCGTATTCGGCACTCCATGTAGTTGAACGATTTTCCTAAAAAACAAATCAACAACATTTGTAGCATCATCGCTCTTTTGACAAGGTATAAAATGTGCCATTTTAGAAAATCTATCCATGACAACAAAGATACTATCCCTCCCCTTCTTTGTTCTAGGCAGTCCTCAAACAATTTTCATAGAAATATCCTCCCAAGGTGTGCTAGGAACAGGCAGAGGCATATATAAACCATGTGGATTAAGTCGTGACTTAGCTTTTTGACATGTAGTGCAGCGTGCAACGTAGCGCTCGACGTCACGCCTCATCTTCGGCCAATAGAAGTGAACGGCCAAGATGTCTTCCGTCTTCTTGACACCAAAGTGTCCCGTTAGACCTCCTCCATGCGCCTCCTATAACAACAAAAGACGAACAGAGCTAGCAGGAATGCATAGCTTGTTAGCTCGATAAACAAAATCATCATTTATCACAAATTTATTCCAACTTCTTCCTTCTTTACAATTCAGCAATACATCTTTAAAATTAGCATCATGCGCATATTGCTGTTTGATGGATTCTAATCCGAAAATCTTGAAGTCAAGTTGAGATAACATAGTGTAACGTCTAGACAAAGCATCAACAATAACATTCTCCTTCCCTTTCTTGTGTTTGATAACGTAAGAAAAAGATTCAATGAATTCTACCCATTTTACATGTCTACGATTCAATTTGCTTTGACTTCTAATATGCTTCAAAGATTCATGGTCAGAATGGATAACAAACTCTTTCGGCCAAAGGTAATGTTGCCATGTCTCCAAAGTCCGAACTAAAGCATATAATTCTTTATCATAAGTTGAATAATTCAGACTAGAACCACTTAACTTTTCACTGAAATAAGCAACAGGTTTTCCTTCTTGGATTAACACACCTCCAAGTCCAATTCCACTGGCATCACATTCAAGTTCGAAAGTCTTACCAAAATCAGGAAGTTGGAGCAATGGTGCGTTCGTAAGCTTCTCTTTCAAGATGTTGAATGATTGTTCTTGTGCATGACCCCAAACAAACGGTACTCCTTTCTTCGTGAGCTCATGCAACGATGTAGCCATGGTACTGAAATCCTTGACAAAACGCATATAAAATCTAGCAAGTCCAAGGAAGCTTCGCACTTGGGTGACCGTTGTTGGAATCGGCCAACTTTGAATAGCTTTGATCGTGGCTTCAACAACTTCAATGCCCTGTGGAGTAACAACATAACCAAGAAAAGAAACTCGATCGGTGCAAAAGGTGCACTTAAATGTGCATCACGTAAAACCTTAAAAACAGCATGCAAATGTTCAAGATGTTCATCCAAAGATTTGCTATAAATCAAAATGTCATCAAAGTATACCACCACAAATTTGTTGATGAAAGGACGCAAAACCTCATTCATTAATCTCATGAAAGTGCTTGGTGCATTAGTTAAACCGAAAGGCATCACTAACCACTCATATCATCCGAACTTAGTTTTAAACGCTGTTTCCATTCATCTCCTAATTTCATGCGAATTTGGTGATATCCACTACGCAAATCAATTTTAGAGAACACAATAGAGCCACTCAATTCATCAAGCATATCATCTAACCTAGGAATAGGATGACGATATCGAATTGTTATATTATTGATAGCTCTACAATCAACACACATACGTCATGATCCATCTTTCTTTGGAACCAAAAGAACAGGGACAGCACATAGACTAAGGCTTTCACGTACGTACCCTTTGTCAAGTAAGTCTTGCACTTGACGCTGAATCTCCTCAGTCTCTTGTGGATTGGTTCTATATGGCGCACGGTTGGGCAACGAGGCTCCTGGAATTAGATCAATTTGATGCTCAATCCCTCGAATTGGAGGCTGCCCCGGTGGTACTTCCTTCGGAAATACCTCAGCAAACTCCTGCAAAACATTAGCAGCAGGAGGAGGCAAAGAAGAAGGCATGTCCTCAAGTGAAAACAAAGCTTCTTTGCAAACTAAAGCATAGCAATCAGATGCATTAGTTTCTATCTCAGTACTTTCAGATTTGGTAGCAAGCAAAACAGAACCTTTCAACTTAATTTCAGTATGGTTAGAACTAGGTTCATTCTTTTTCAGTTGAACAAGTTGTTTAGCTAAAATCTGATTTTCACTTTTGCTACTCTCCTTTTCTCTATTAGCTCTCTCCAATTCATCTTTTAAAATTGCTTCAGGAGACATGGGTAGCAAAGTGATCTGTTTTCCTTTAAACATGAGAGTATATTGATTAGTTCTACCATGATGCAAAACATCTCTATCATATTGCCACGGTCGACCTAACAATAAGGAACATGCTTGCATAGGTACGACATCGCAATCAGCATAATCATGATAGGAACCAATAGAAAAGTGGACTCTCACAATGCGAGTTACCTTCAACTTACCACAGTTGTTGAACCATTGAATGTAGTAAGGTCGAGGGTGCTGATTCATGGTCAAGCCAAGCTTCTCGACCATGTCTATGCTTGCTAAGTTGTTGCAACTTCCTCCATCGATGATCGTACAACATAATCGGTCCTTGACAACGAACTTTGTTTGGAACAAGTTGTGACGTTGATTCTGTTCAGCACGCTCCATTTGTGCACTAAGCACACGCTTCACAATGATGCTCAAATATTGATCATTAATTTCAGCACCATATTGTTCATGTTCAGCTTGTTGCCCTTCACCTACATGGTCAGTTGCAAGCATAGCATATTCTTCTTGGATATCACTAGCTGAAGTGTACTCACCATCATCCTTTATGAGTAGGGCTCGCTGGCTAGGGCAGTCACGCATGATATGACTGAATCCCTTACAACGGTGGCATTGTGTTTCTCGTGCTCTTCTGGAAGAAGCAATCGATGATGAACTTTGTGCGGGGACTTAGACTGTACTCTTACTTGTCTCGGTCACTCGTGAAGGTATTGTGGAAGCACTAGGACGTCGGTTACTGGAGAAACTCGGTGCAGGTACTCGACTCGAGGTGTTGTATGGAGCTTTCGGTTGGGCACCTATGAAACTCCCTCTCAGCCTCAACTTCCATCCCTATACTTCTCTCTCTGCCTTACAAGCAAGATGAAACAAACGAGTGATAGAGTTGTATTCTTTATAGTCAAGAATATACTGAATGTCTCAGTTCAAACCTCTCAAAGATCTAGCCATTTTGGCTTCATCAGTTTCTTCTAAACCACAACGTAACATACCAGTTTGCAGCTCTTGATAATAATCCTCTATAGAATTACTACCTTGGTTCAGACATTGCAATTTATTCAGCAAATCACGAGCATAATATGAAGGCACAAATATATGTCTCATGACTCTCTTCAAAGCACTCCAAGTTCTAGGTAAGTTCTGGTTATTACGACAATATTCACTCCACCAAACAGATGCAAATTAAGTAAACTCGCTAGTAGCAGCCCTAACTTTCTTATCTTCAGAAACTTCAAAGCAAGAAAATTTTTGTTCTATAGCTAATTCCCAAGTGAGATAGCATCAGGAAGGTATAGTCAATTTAAGCTTACCGAATGAGTCATCATGACCACGCACCTCTCGTGGTGGAATTCTTCTCATACCGTGGCGATTGAAACGAAGACGCCGATGGTCACGATCATTGTTGATATTGAATCCTCCATCGGACTCCGTATCAGCGGCATATTGATTTCCTTCCGCATTGAAATCATCTTCGACCTCATCAGCCCATGGTTGGCGTCGAGGTACATCATTGGCAAAAATAGCAATAGGAGCAGTAGCCGGGGCAACTGGTGCTCCTTTCTTCTCCAATTTCTCCACTCGAGTGGTGAGTGCAGCAAGCGCTTCGTTATTGCGGTCTAGAATCCCTTCGATAAGCTCAGTGTGCATATTCAGCAAGCGGTTGAAGTGTTGTACGATGCCCTTCGTATGAGGTGTAAGTGGGCCTTTGTCCTCCTCGTTTTGATGATCCGAACCTAACATGGTTAGTAGCAAACAAGGAAACAAAATCACAGTGATATATCCCTATCAACTATTAAGTGTAGGTGGCTCAAACTCTCTCACAGTCAAGCTTCTTATCAACCTCTTACCAATTCTTACCAAGCAGCAGGTGGTGATCGGCCACTAGTAACGGTCTCAAACGCTCCAAAGATTGGATAAAGCGATTGCAAGTGATCGGTACCTGTACGTCGGTAGAAAGTGTAGCTTGGACAGGCTCAAGTATGTAGCAAAGGTTAGCAGTGATCAGTTCAGAGAATGCAAAGTTGAAAAGTTACTCAAAGTACTAGTCACTAATATGCTGGCCTAGGCTAAACCAAACTAGAGACACGACTGAGGGCAAAAAGGTAAAAAGCTCAATTTTTTTTTTTTTTTTGACGTCGGCAGTAGCAAGTTAGCAAAGTTCACGAATGGCTATGGGGAGGCTGTGGCGACGATATGGTACAATGGTCAAAAAAGTGGAAAATTGCAGGGGTAAATTGGTAATTAAAAGTTTGATTCTTCTCAGATTTTTTTTATTCTTTTTCTTTCCGAGTCATCAATTTTTTTTTCAAAACTGACAAGAAATCGGTGGCTGGTTATCCGAAGCAGATACGAGATTGACTTCCTTCTTCTTACCAATCCGAAACCAACTAGAAATCGGATTCCCCTTTTCTTTTCCGATGCACCCAGATGCACGGTAGATGGATGCAGCGGCAGGTGGGCAGGTGTTGCAGCGACGTAAGCGAAGGCGTGATCTCAACTCAAAACTCTAAAGGTTACGCGCTAAGACCAGCAACTCGACACGACGATACAGCAAAGATTCAACCAAGCAAAAACCAAAAAGATATTGCAAACGCAAATTGGTTTGGACAAGGATGATCTAACCCTAATTTTTTTGTGGACTTTTTGGTATAAGACAACACTAAAAAAAAAAGGTAGGATATTCTTAGCGATCAACCTCGCTCTGATACCAAATGATGGGACGTGGGGTGGTCCGATCTTTCAATGAGAACAACAACTATTGATTTGCGAAGACAACTCTCACGATCCGACTACCAACCGTACACGACTGATATGCCTTGGCAATCGCTAAACCAACTTCGGAATGTTATCGACCGAACTAGAAGCACGATCGACCTAATAACAAAGATCTACTCCTACAAGCGATCGAAGAACAAGCAAGAACAAGATAAACAAGCAATCTGAAATTACAAATATAGATTGAATCACGAAAAAGAGTTGGGATTCCGAATATAGATATTGATGTTGATCTAGCCGACCAAGAAGAATATCTCAATAGCTTCACGAAGGAAAGACTATGACTAAACAAAACCCACGGAACCCTAATGGTTCGGTCAGATTATAACGAGGAGGTAAAAGAGGTCGGTGGCCAGATAAGGAAACCTGAAACCGACATGGACTCTTTCCCTCCTCAGACTCTAACTCGATATATGGGCCTTGACCCAACCAAAGGTGACGCAGCACCATAACATAACTAAAATAAACCTAGATAATTATGGTATGATCGACGGTTAGGTGGTAGCACCGTTATCCCAATCAGTTGGTCGAACAGCAACTCCATCGATCCGTTCAATCCTCCAAAGCAACACCGAGGTTCTTGATAAGAATTAGATCACAAGCATAAGGCAGCATCGAGTTCGAAGTATATGAATGTATTCCAATAAACGAATTTACCTGACAATTAAGTTGACGTGCGCGTGCTCTAGTGATCGGTCCTATTGATCGGTGAGCAGCAATAGAAGTTGTAGGACCGATAGCAGTGATGTCCTCGTCAGTTCACTTGCAGTTACATCACGTATGCTCACCATCCCACACACGATCACCTCCCGGCAAGGCCGCGACGCCTCCAGCAGGCCAGCACTCCAGCAGGCTACCGTACCGCCCCCACTGTTTTCGATTTGCAGCAACAACGAAGTCAACCACAAGATCATACAATGTAATTTTCTAAGTCTTCCTCAGTCTCAGTCATTTGTTTCATGAATAAAGAATTTAGATGAGACTTGTAAATGGCTAGCACTTATGCCATTTTTTGTCACAAAATTTGGTAGCTTAAAATAAATAATGCTTGCCATTTTATTGCTTTAAGCCTCTTCTGAATTCCAACAGTATTATAAGCAATGACCTAAAGGAATATTCATATCTTTTGATTGTTGGAATCTATCATCAATTCAAAGCAGTTTGGATGTTATAGTGCCTTGCTGACTATGTCTGATAGACTGGGGATTATTCTTCTTTTCTTAAGGGAGAGGTGATTGAGGATCGATCTATCAGGCCATGTTCTGATTTTCACTATTTGTTTATGTATTGCCAATGCTATATGTATAGATAAAGGAAAGAATTTGTAAGTTTATTTATGCATCATGCCAAGAACAGTTCGTGAGAGAATCTGTTAGGTTTTTGTCATGCAAGCTTGATATATACTGGACAAAATTGCACACCCCTCGTACTTACACTAGTTTTTTTTTCATTTTAGATGTCTGGAGCAAATAATATCCAACACATTAGTGGATCACTAGGCAGTGATGAAACAGTCGCAACTAGGGGCAACGCACCTTCAAACAACAGAAGAAAACAAATGGGCCATAGAGCAGAAATATGGAACCACTACACAGTACTGGAAGGTGAGAAGAAGGCTGCATGCAAGCATTGCTCAGGAGTACTTGCATGTGATTTAGCTAAGAATGGTACTTCCTCACTAATCTTTCATGCAAAAATTTGTAAAATGAATCCCAATAGAAATAAGGGGCAGCAAGCAAACTTTACTAAATTTGCAATCTAGTGTGGATGGAAGTAGTTCTCTTTCTAATTGGAAATACAATCCTGAAGAGATTAGGGAAGGACTTGCTCACATGATAATTATAGATAAGTTGCCATTGAGTTTTCCCAAACGTGAAGGTTTTAAACAGTTCATGTCAAAAGTTTGTCCTTATTTGCATGTTCCATCTAGGTGGACAATGCAAAGAGATATTGTTCCACTTTATGAAAATGAACAATCTATGTTAAAAAAGTTTTTCAATGATTCTTGTCAAAAAGTTTGCCTCACCACAGACACATGAACTTCTTCAAGACTTCAGAATTATGTGTCTAACAGCACATTTCATTGATAATAAGTGGAAACTAAACAAAAAATCCTTAGTTTTTGTTTAGTAAACACTCACAATGGAGAAGACATCGGTAAAGCACTAGAGAAATGCTTGCTTGAATGGGGAATTGTAAATGTGTTCACTATTACAGTAGATAACGCTAGTGCAAATGATGTTGTTGTAGGCTACATGAGGAGAGCTTTGAATAATTGGGGAGGTAGTGTTGCACAAGGCAAATATCTTCACATGAGATGTGTAGCTCATATTATTAATCTTGTGGTTCAAGATGGGGTGAAGAGGATGTCTAATTCCATCTCCCGTGTTTGTAATGTTGTAAGATATGTGAGAAGCTTCACTTCAAGAATGAATAATTTTAAGCAATGTGTTGAATTCATCAAGATAGAAAGTAAGGCATTTGTATCTCTTGATGTGTGCATTAGATGGAATTCAACATACCTTATGTTAGAATCGGCTCAAAATTCGAGAAGGTATTTGATAGGTTTGCACTCCAAGACACTTATTACATGTCAGAGGTGGGTGATGATGGACCTCCACAAAATAAAGATTGGGACAATGCTCATCATTTTGCACAATTTCTGAAACATTTTTATGATGTCACACTTCATGTTTCGGGCACTCAGTATGTCACTTCCAATATTTTCTTTGAAGAGATTGCTGCTGTGAATATTTTGTTGCGAGATTGGTGCGGTAGTCCAAATGCAAACCTATTTGAAATGGCTATTAAGATGAAGGAGAATTATAATAAGTATTGGGGGGATCATGAGAAGATGAACATGTTAATATTTGTTGTTGCTATTCTTGATCCTAGATATAGCCAAATTTGTTATTTTTTTCTTTTATTTAAGGATATATAGTCCTACTGACGAGGATTGTTACTCGAGCTAGTTCGGAGTAATGCACATTTGGTTCAAGACGGACTCGAACCGGATGAGTATCGGAAGGTCCGCTGTAATGGTCTCAGACGACCTGAGAAGCACGGACACAAGAATGACTTATGGTCGCAGGCTTTGCGCGGTCATGAGATCGCAGATGTTACGCTGTCAGGAGGACGCCGACAATGCGCGGTCAGAAGGTCGTTGACTATCCTCAACTAGAGTAAACTCGGGATTGCTTAGCTCTGCAACAGGCATATTCCTAGGATCTTGATGATTCTTCCACGTGTAAAGACAACTTCCAGGAGGTTAACATGTGCGGTTATCCCTTGATTGCACGTGTTAAACCTGGGTGGGAGTTAAGTGCGGTTACCAATACTGCTCTTCTGCAACCGTTCAAAACTATCGTGCATTGGCACCCTTTTGATCGGTATAAAGGAGAGATCGAAGAAGACGACAGAGAAGAGAGAACAACAAGCTTTCATAAGTTAGTTCAGTCGTTTTTTAGACAATCACACAGAAAAGATCTTCGCCTGTAATGATCTTTTCTTCAACTTTGTAAACCTCTTTCTATACATAGTGAAATCACAATAGGAAGTAGGGCTATTACTCCCACCATCGAGGGCCCAAACCTGTATAAACTCTCTGTGCCCCAACTAACATTGCTCATCATCCCTTTCTGGAGGGACACTTTGAAAGGCCTCATAACTCACAAATTCTGCATAAGATCGACTAAGGACCCTGAGTCTGAATTGTCGACAGCTGGCGCCCACCGTGGGGCCTTTCTCAAGGCGTTCTTTTTCTCTCCAAAGGTTCAGTGAGCCATGTCTGGGGCATATGATTCCGAGAATGATTTTGATCTCGAGGATTATGCCCATATACAGATGCCTTCACGTAGTGATCCTGTTCCAATGGAGGAAACTGGAGGCGAAGACATCCCAAAGGTCGATTCGACCACTCAGGTCATTTCTATCGACCAGGGGACAACCGACGCAAAACCAGAGCCCAATGTAGTTTCTATTGCGTTAGGGATTGAATCCGGTTCATCGCACGACCCTGCCAAGGGCAAGGGTGATGTTGATCAGGAATTTAGTCCAGGGAGGTCTGATCCTGATAACCTCCATTGTCTCTTTGATTTCGAGTCTGACTCAACAGACAGAGATGTTCTAACCATCGACAACCTCATTCCCTAGGCAATTCGCTGCCTTATGGGAAGAAACTCCCAATCAGCGAGCTGCTAGGGAAGAATAGGAGCGCAAGAAAAAAGAAGAGCAAGAGCGCAGACAAAAAGACGATCAAGATCGTGAGCAGCAAGATAATGAACTTTGCAAAACAGCCCTAGAGGCTCTTCAAAATGCGCAAGCTCATTACGACACTGCTCCTAGTTCCACCCATCGTCCGCATGGTCGCAGATGCGACCAGACACTTTCTTTACTCCCGGGACATTTACCGGCGGACGAGGAGACGGTGACACCTGGCGCACCCAGGAGGAGCACGCATGGCCGACTTCCATCCATCGCAGAGGTCCTGCGTAATTTTCCTCCTACTGTCACAGATACGCAGAAACCCGCTTTCGCCATAATCTTGGTGGAGAGGTTAGACGAGCTCTCATCCAAAGTGACCCCTACAGCCTCTTCCCGGTCAGCGATACGTTCCCATGAAAGAGAATACTCTAACTCTAGTTCTGGTAGATGGAATTGGCCACCACTTGTACCATCTCGGCGTGACAAAGCCAATAGGGCTGGAAATTCTCGTGATCAGGAACGAATTCCTGTCCACTCTCGCCTGGGGCCACGCGTGATGTCTCCTTCACGTGAGGTCGCCCGAGATCAGGTCGAGAGTCACAGATCCATCCATGGTCCTTATGTAAAGCTTTCTCGCCCGACCTTCGTGCGGTCGTTTGGCCAGATAAGTTTAAACTAGGGGTCATTAAAAGATTTGACGGAACTCAGAATCCATCGGAGTTCCTTCAAATTTACATCACTGCTATTCAGGCAGGAGGTGGCGACAACCGTGTCATGGCCAACTATTTGCCTACAGTCCTCGAGGGACCAGGAAGAACCTGGCTGTTCAATCAGCCCGAGGGTTCGATATATAACTGGGAAATATTTTGCGATGCCATCCTCAACAATTTCCAGAATTGTTATCAAAAGCCGGGAAAAGAGGACGACCTCCATCGACTACGACAAACATTGACCAAAACTCTTCATTAGTTTGTCAAAAGATTCATCGGGGTGAGAAATACCATCCCGAACATAACTGATAACTCTGTTATCAGGGTGTTTAAACACGCCGTTCGATATTCCGACGCGGCCGAGGCCGTTGAGTGGAATTGGATGATGGACAAAGGAAACTTACCGCCTCAACCAGGTCTCAAGGACGTAAAGAGAGAGGACTCGAACAAGAAGCCGGAATCTTCATCAGGCGGGAAGTCAAAGAAATCAAAAAGGAGTCTAACTGGACAATACCAAGAGGTCGCGGTCACAGAGAAACCTCCGTCGACCAAAGGTAACAAATCTTCGTTTAAAAATAAAATTGCTTCTGGTGGTCGCAGTGCCGACCAACCAGAGAAGTCGACTAACCCACAGGAAGGAAAGAGGTGGTGTCCACTCCACAACTCTGCAGGCCACGACCTCAAGAATTATCGGAGCTAGTTGAAGCAGTTGGATGACTTCTACCAGGGGATCGGACCTATGCCGACCTTGCCACCAAAAGAACAGACTTGCGGGCCAAGAGACGCCAGCAGGGACGAAGAGATGTCCTACGAGGTACCTCATAATCATGTCAATGTCATTTTCGGAGGTTTCTCCTCTTTTGTTTCTAAACGGCAATTTAAAGCTTTTTATCGAGAGGTGAACCAAGCGGAGACTCCCCTTGGTGAACCTCAATACCCCCGTTGGTCGGATACTCCTTTGATGTTTGATCGCTCTGATTGCCCTATGGGGCTTACTCGACCATTGAGGCTACCTTTGGTCATAACCCCAATTATTAGTAATGCAAGAGTCGAAAGGGTCCGATCGATGGAGGTAGTTCCTTGGACATTTTATTGGTCAAGGCATTGGACGAGATGCAAATTCCTCGTTCGAAAATCAAACTCATAATTCATCCGTTTTATGGGATAATTCCTGGTCCCTCTATGATGCCATTGGGACAGGTGGTGCTCCCAGTCACCCTGGGCGAACCAGATAACTTCCGAACAGAATTAGTTACATTCGATGTAATTTACTGTGATTCGGCTTATAACACAATTTTTGGCAGGCCAACTCTCGCTAAATTCATGATGGCTACGCACTATGCTTACCAGTGCGGCAAGTTGCTTGGCCCCAAGGGTGTTATTTCGGTCCGAGGCAGTCGCACCGTGGCATTGACATGTGATCGGTTATCCCTGGAGATGGTAGATCAGCTTCCCCTCCGAGAAGCCCAGATTGCCACAATGTCTACTGATACGATCAAGGCCGCTCCTCGACCAGATGAAACATTAAAGTTGGTTCTGTTGTACCCAGATGATCCATCCAGGACAATTCGGATTGGATCAGGCCTGGCTGACAAATAGGAACTCGAGCTCATTACTTTCCTCCGAGCTAATGCAGATGTGTTTGCGTGGAAACATCCAAAATGCCTGGTGTCCCAAGGGAGGTAATTGGGCACAGGTTAGTAATTCGACCTGGACAGCGAGCAATAAAGCAGAAGCTCAGGCGTTTTGCTATTGATCGGTAGGAAGCCATCCGAGTGGAGTTAGATAAGCTCCAAAAAGCCGGATTTATTCGCGAAGTCGATCATCCAGAATGGCTTGCAAATCCAGTCATGGTTCGCAAGTCAAATGGCAAGTGGCGCATGTGCGTCGACTACACCAGCCTAAATAGTGCCTATCCGAAGGATGATTTTCCCCTTCCCCGCATCGACTAGCTGGTCGATTCTACTGCTGGTTGTGAACTGATGAGTTTCCTGGACGCCTACTCAGGATATCATCAAATTAGCATGGTAGAAGAAGATGAAGATAAGATTGCCTTCATCACACCATTTGGCACCTACTGCTACGTCAGAATGCCATTTGATCTCAAGAACACCGGTTCCACGTACCAGCGCTTGATGCAAAAGACCTTTTTTTCCCAGATGGGGCGTAATATTAAAGCTTATGTAGATGACTTGGTTGTAAAAAGCTTAAAAAGTTCATCTCATTTAGATGATCTTGCTGAAACCTTCTGTAATTTGAATCTATTTGGAATAAAATTAAACCCGGAGAAATGTTCTTTCGGGGTTTCGTCTCGAAAACTTCTAGGTTTTCTTGTTTGTTCCAGAGAAATCGAGGTTAATCCCGAAAAAACAGGGCTATCGAACAAATGAGGTCTCCCTTGACCATCAAATATGTTCAGCGCCTGGCAGGTCGCATGGCGGCATTGAGACAATTTATATCGCGACTGTGCGAAAAGGGACTACCTTTCTTCAAATCTCTGCGCAAACACCATAATTTTACTTGGTCTGCTGAGGCCGAGAAAGCATTTCAGGAGGTCAAAGCATATTTATCCAGTCTGCCGGTCTTGGTTTCTCCCAATAAAGAGGAACCATTGTTCCTTTACTTGGCGGCCACACCTTATGCGGTCAGCACTGTCTTGATCGCAGAAAGAGAATGTGTGCACAAACCCGTCTACTACGTAAGCGAAGTACTTCATGGTCCTAAGGAGCGATACCCTAAGGTCCAGAAAATACTTTACGCACTGTTGATGGCTTTCCGTAAGCTACGACATTACTTCCAAGCACATAGGATCACAATCCCCTCATCTTTTCCTTTGGGGGGCATTGTCCGAAATCCGGAGAAATCGGGTTGGATCGTGAAATGGGCTGTGGAACTCGGAGCGTTCGACCTCCATTTCACGCCTCGCACCGCGGTCAAATCTCAGATCCTAGCTGACTTCGTGGTCGAATGGACTAATCCTGAACCACCCGTGCAGGAGTCTGAAGATTTGGAATGCCCCGATCACTGGACAATGTATTTTGATGGCTCTCGCAATTTTCAACACTCGGGGGCTGGAGTAGTCCTAGTCACGCCTCAGGGTGACCAACTCAAGTATGTCATTCAACTATACTTTGTTGCGACCAACAACGCAGCAGAGTATGAAGGTCTTATTGCGGGGCTCCGGGCAGCAAAATTCCTCGGAGTCCATCGATTAGTGGTGAGGGAGACTCACAGCTGGTTGTAAACCAGGTAAACAAGGAGTACAGCACCTCCGATGAGAAAATGGCTCATTACCTGGGGGAAGTGAGGAGATTGGAAAAACACTTCAGTCATTTCGAAGTCCAATACATCCCGCGAAAGGACAACATTCTCGCAGACCAATTATCCAAAATTGGGTCCTCACGCACATCCGCCACGGCAGGAGTGTTCATCGAACACCTGGAACATCCTTCGATCATGGCCGAGGATGATCTGGTAATAGTCTGCGTTACCAACCTCGGACATGAATGAGATTAGACCCATCTAATGAGGGTCTATCTCGAACACGGGACCTTGCCCGAGGACGAAACCAATAGCGATCGGTTAGTTCAAAAAACGCGTCTATACAAACTTATAGAAGGAGTTTTGTATAGAAAAGGTACTTAAGGAGTATTCATGTGCTGTGTGTCCCCAGAGGAAGGTAAATCCCTCTTGAGGGAAATTCATGACGGTGTATGCGGTGCACATGCGTCATTCCGTACACTGGTCGGGAAGGTTTTCCGACAAGGATTTTACTGGCTTTCGTCACTTGATGATGCCAAAATATGGTCAAGACATATCCTCAGTGTCAATTTCATGCAAGACAGGTCCATCAGCCTGCCTACGCTCTACAAACTATCCCTCTATCATGGCCCTTCATGGTTTGGGGGATGGATATTGTTGGTCCTATGCCACAAGCGGTCAATGGATACAAGTTCTTGTTCGTAGCCATTGACAAGTTTACAAAGTGGATTGAGGCCGAGCCAGTATGCAATGTCTCTATTGCCGCTGCACAAAAGTTCTTTCATAAGAACATTGTGACTCGATTCGGTGTTCCAAATCATCTAATCACTGATAATGGTTCCCAATTCGCTAGCGGTCTATTTCTGGACTATTGCGACAATATTGGAACCAAGGTGTACTTTGCTTCTGTAGCTCATCCACAGAGCAATGGTGCCATTGAACGTGCCAACGGGAAAATATTGCAGGGCATCAAAAAGCGTGTTTTTGATCGCCTTAAGACACGCTCGGGGGCTTGGGTAGATGAGCTCTATACCGTTCTATGGGCACTACGTACTACTTCTAGTCGAGCCACTGGTGAGACACCTTTCCATCTGGTATACGGAGCTGAGGCTATATTACCCATGGAAATTAGTATTGGTTCTGTCCGAATTGATCAATTCAAACAAGTTGATCAGAACGGACAACGATTACAAGATCTAATCCTCCTAGAAGAAAAACGTGATCGAGCTCTGGTCAAGTCCGCAGTGTATTTGCAAGCTTTGTGCAAATACCATAACAAAAGTGTGCGGCCACATAGCCTTCATGTGGGTGATTTGGTTTTACGTAAAATACAAAACCAATCTAATCGCAATAAATTCTCCCCTCAATGGGAAGGTCCCTACACTGTTGTCTCGGTGCTGCGACCAGGATTGGCTCGGCTAGCAATGAGGATGGTAGAATCTTGTCCAATACATGGAACATTGATCAACTACGCAAATTTTACGTGTAAGTTTCCCAACCCCTTTTTCTTTTCAATTAGCATGATTTAACAAAATTAGTACTTTTGGTTGTTTCATGTGATAATTATTCCTTTTGCCCATATGTTACGAGTCTGGCTCGGGGGCTGGTCGCCGATAATTGTATCACTATAATACCTCGATCGGATTCGTTGGCCGATCTCGTGATCACTTCCAGACAAGACACCCCTCACTAAGCCATTTCTCAACGCACATGGGCTTGCTGGCATGTCCTTGGTCATTAGAGTGGCTTCCGGTTTGCAATAAGGTCGGGTCTTGTATTGAAAATGGTTATCGGTCTAGTCGGATCATAATACCTAAAGTCACAGTATTCCCTAGGTATTCCTGATCGTCATTACACCCATATTTTTCCTACGCTTATAATACTAAGTCTTCAGTATACATAATCTCAGGAGGGGGCTAGGGGAATATGGTCGCAACATGAAACAAAAAGAAGTGCTTTTCTTTCAAAAATTAAGGCATACATATGCATTGTATAGTTACATCTGTACAGGTACAAAATTTACAATAAGCCAAGTTCTGTCAAGAGATTTTCGACTAGAGGCCTGACTTCCTCCATTATAATTGCAAGCTGATCTTCACTCTCGATCTCTGCTTCTCCCACCACTGGATTTAGATCAAGTCCGGGCCATGGTGAAGACGAAGTTTGCAGAGAATGGCGGAGGCTGCACATTGCACTTTTGTCCTTATCGCCTCTGTTTGACGCCTTGTATCTTCAGGAAGATACTCGAGGAGTGATTTAGCTTGGGTTGCGACCAGTGTGGTCCAGTCGCTAAAGCTAAGGTCGTCCTTCTGGGTTTTGAGCACATCGGCCTTTAGCAAACTGGCCACCATCTTCAGCTTTTCGAAGATGTCTTGTTGATCACTGCTGCAGGTTGAGAGCGTCGCGTTCAAGCCCTTGTTTTCCTTGCAGACAAAATCAAGTTTCGAGTTTTGCAACTCGATGGTCGTTTGGAGATCTTTCTTCTCTTAAGAGAGTTGGCTTATTTGGTCCTCTCGTGCTGTAATAGGAGACCACCACAAACAGTTCGCATAATAAGTTAATTCTTTCTGGTCGGAAGTGCACTTATAGGAGAGCTGCAACCGCAGCTATTGGAGTTCTTTCTCCAAGCAAGAAATCTTGGGACTGCCCTGATCTCCTGGTTTTCCCGGTCAGTGAGGCTCTTGGTCAGAAAGGCATTTTATCTATGACAAAGGAGGCCATTGTTAAAATAGGATTAAAATTCAGGCAAATGAGGAAACATCTTCCTTTCCACTGCAGGCGACTCGTTTCCTGTTGGGCGACCTCGATACGCTTCGCAACAGTAATCAACTTGGTCGCCACACGAGTTAGTTCCTATGACATGGAAGGAAATCAGTTTCAAAGCCTGGATATTCTTATGCAAATGCGAACTTAAAAATAACAAGAGGTGTCCTGCATACCTCAATATACTCACTAAACGAGCTGTTTTCCGATTTAGCCAAAGGCTGAGTCTCTAGACTCGCCTTATCCCCAGCTGGAGCGGCAGATGAATTTTCTTGCTGAGCCTCCTCCATGGCTGGGGTTTCAGACTCCAATCTCTGCGATTCGACTTCTGTAGCCATCCCCTCCACAATGGCAAGAAAATCTTCTTCGGCCATGGGGATAGGACTTTGCTCGCCCCTAACCTCCGTAGCAGGAGGAGCCTCAAGACTTGTAGAGGTCACTGGGGTGCTTGGTGCTGCATCTCTGCGCCTAGCATAATTAAACAAGAGAATCATTGGTTAGAATGTCTTTCAGTAGATCGCTTCGATATGACCCTGTCTAAACAGGAGAGATTCTTACCTTACTCGAAACCATGTCCATTTCTGGGATTTCGAGGATGATTCCCTGGGAAAAGGGGACAATCGTCATTTGTCCTGGTCTTCCTTTTCCTGAATAGGACATTGTCCTTTTCTCCCTGTGTGTAGGCAAGTCTATGAGAATACACCTGAGGAACGATGAAAAGCAAGATTGTAAGAGTCCTTACCGGAGTAACATCTTCTGTTGGTAAAGATGAAGCCATTGGTCCTGGAGCTTCTTGGACCACAGGCACTGGAACTTCGTCCGCGACCATGAGATCAGTAGTGGTCGCGGGATCCTGTTCAGTCATCCCCACTCCTGTCGTCAGGAGTGGAGTACTCACCGCCCCAAGACTAGCAGGAGTCCTTTTGCGGTGGATAAGAGGAATCTCGTCTTCCTCATCCTCGCTCCCTTCGCCCTGTACGATGAAGAAGTAATTTTCGCTCGTACTTGGGGTTACAGGGGATACTGAATATCTTACCGCACTCTTTTTTGCAGTTGTGATTTTCTTTTGTGAAGAAGCCCCTCCTAGGATCTTCTTGGGTTTCATGGGAGCAGGGTTCTTCACTTCGTGCTTCAAAGGGGTCCTCCTCACCCTCTTCGCAGCTGGTCTCCCCGAAGGACCAATGTCCTCTCTTGGACGCATTACCTCAGCAAACTTCCCCAGAAGCTGTATTATTCCAAATGCATTTGGTAATACAAGAAAAATGGATGATTTGCAACAGAGCTTGTTTGAAGAAAGCCATACCTTTCGGCGCTCTTGCTTAAGATCGTCGCCGGCATTAATTAAGCTCTGGGGGCGAGGCGATCCCTTAGCTCCCTCCACGGTGGCGTTATACGCCCGAAGGAGGTAGTTTGTTCATTTCTCGATTTCGAACAAAGATAGAGCTGTATCACAAACAAGCATGTTAACAAATACAAGATTTTTTAGTCAGTAAAATTGTATGTTTTGTTGATTAATGGACATACCATTATTGCATTCCAGGGTACTGTCCGCCATGAACTGGACTTCCCAAGCTGAATGAGCCCTTTCACGCAGGGGGCTTATCCGATTCTTCATGAAGTCGCGTATGATATCACGCGCAGTCAAGCCTTGCTGGACTAGGTGAAGAATTGGTTGGGCTTGTTTCTTCTGTTTTGCGCTCAGAGTAGGAAGGGAGTCCAACTCGCTGGCTTTCTCCGGTTGGGTGTTCGTGAACCATAGTCTGCTCTCCGATGGAGGGGTGCAGTAGAACCATTTCTGGTACCACCCATGAACAGAGTCCCGTAGAGGCGGGAATGGGTACTCTTTCTTCCTTATACAGAAGTAGATGCACACCCAGCGGCATTGGCACTTTTTGACTATGCCGAAAAATATAAGCGTCGGAAAAGCTCCACGCTTGGAAGCACTCCGACGAAGGCTTCACAGAGGTGCTGGAAAATCGCTAGAATGAGAACTGCATTGGGGTGGAGGTTCACTAACTCCAGCCCATAGTGTTCACAGATTCCCCGCAGAAACTCACTTTCTGGGAATCGGAACCCACAGCGCAAGTATTCCTCGAAGATCACCAATTCGCCCTCTTGGATGATTGGGGTTTCTTGATCTTTCTCCCCTGGCCGTCAGTTGATCAATAGCTGGGGAGGGAGAATCTCTTCTTTCTCTAGTGCCACCAAGCTCTCTTCAGTATGGTGAACGGGTCAGCTCCAGGATGCCATTTATTGCGAAGGATTGGAAAGAAAGGTAGTGTCTTTGGTGGCGATGAAGATGAGGAATGCAAAAGAGGGTTTTTGTGTGGCGAGAAACTCTAAGGCAAATGAAGGGTTTTGGCTTGTGAGTCTTCCTCATGAAGCTACCTTCTTCTTTTATATGCCCGAGACAACCCTTCGCCGAATATTTTATTAATTTCCCATAATGGGTGCCTTCTCTCTGGAAACTCGTTATGCACTCCCTACAGTGAATCCGGAACATAATATATTTTCATTATTTTTTGTTTCGAATTCGGGGGCTAGGGTGCACACAAAAACATGAAAATTTTGCAAAGATTATTGAAGAAATAATTCCTCATCTTTGGTAAACTAATTTTTATGTTAATCACAATGCAGTTCTGTGATCGTCTCAAGATTTGCATGTTGATCGCAATGCAATTCTGTGATCATTGCAAGTGGGTAATCACAACATATACGATTATCATTCGATCAAGGTATTATGTTCTGATCGCGGTTTCAGTTCTAATTGCAATACCAGTACTGGTTGCGGTATAGCACATCAATGCGTTTCTGATTGCAAAAGTTGTTACTTCAGTTTTACTTTGTGTACGTATGGTCGCAAAGGCATTCTTTGTGACCATGTTTTCGCATAGAGATTGTGAAGAGTTTTAATTCGTGATTATAAGTCTTGCATAATCCTTCTTGAGAAATCAAGGTATGTAAGGTAAAGAAAATTCTTATTTCTGGAAATCTTTACATACAAAAAGGATACAGGCGACCAGAGCATCGACCTGATCCGAGAGAAGCTTACAAAGTTCTCCTAAGGACATATTGGTGTCAGTAGGATCTACACTGACTGCCCCAAGAGAACTAGCAACTACTCTAAGCCTATCTACATCATCCAGAGCAAAGAAGCACTACTACTCCTGATCGTATTGGAGAGTTCTCGCTGTCGCCGAGCGTGATCTCTCTCCAAGCGGAGTTGGCGAGCCTCTTCGTGGGAGGTGTCGTAACATTCTGCTAGGTGCAGAATGGCTGAAGACATTTCTTTGGTCTTCTTCTCCAGAGCCTCTTTTTCCTTCTAGAGAGTTTGTTCGAAGGAAAGAGGTTGGATCTCAGCAGGCTGGTCGCTGGGGGCTCTAGAAATTTTCATCTCCTGCACATGTATGTGTTAGTTTCACAAGATAAAATGACCAGCAGAGGAAATAAAAATAATTACCAATCCTCACGGTAAGATTGGACGGGAGGATGAAGTATTTCCCCCAAAAAGTAGATCACCCAACAAAAATCGGGGACCATCAGGTCGTGGGAGTGCAACTTTCCCACCAGAAAATTGATAACCCATCAAAAGATGGGGATCGCTTGATCTCAATGGAGAAAGCTGATCAGAAGAAGGGGAAAGCCTTGGAGAAGTATTTTGGATCTCCAAAGGTGGAAATGAGGGTTCGACCTATCGAGTTGCATGGACAGGAAGAACTACATGGGACAAGGAAGGAGAACGCAATGATGCCTCCCCAACCTTTGTACCGCTGGAGGATCCCTCGTCAACCTTGGGTTTCTTCCCTAGGGGAACCAGCTCTTCAGTCACCTGTGAATTCCCAAAAAGCATTTTGGAAATGATCAGAATATAAAACAACAACTTGAACCTAAAGTTCCAGAAAAGTCTTACCTTCTGGAAGTCTTGGTCAAGTTCAGGTATCACTTCCTCTTCATCACTCTCAATCTCAATGATGTTCTTGGAATCCTGATCTGCCATTGAGATAAAAACGGAAGAGAAGAAGAGATAGCTCTGGAAAAGACTTAGCCGAGAAAAAACTTGCGAAGTTTTAGGGCTAAGAGGCTTCGATATTTATAGCACCCAAGGGTGACGGTTCATTTTCACGAGTGCCTCGAGTTCTTAAAACATATTTACAGTTTTATCTCTGGTTAAAAAATAAGTCAGCAGCGTTATCATTACCTGTCAAAAACAACCCGGAACCTGTCTCGGGAAATAAACCGCCACATGTAGTGCGCCACTAAGTGTAGAAGTTGAAGCATGGGGTCACTTATCCGATGCAGGATTAAAATTTGAAGTAAATAGTTCTCTTCATTTTCTTCAAATTTGGGGGCTAGCTGACGAGGATTGTTACCCGAGCTAGTTCGGAGTAATGCACATTTGGTTCAAGACGGATTCGAACCGGATGAGTATCTGAAGGTCCGCTGTAATGGTCTCAGACGACCTGAGAAGCACGGACACAAGAATGACTTATGGTCGCAGGCTTTGCGCGATCATGAGATCGCAGACGTTACGCTGTTAGGAGGCCGCAGACAATACGCGGTCACAAGGTCATTGACTATCCTCGACCAGAGTAAACTCGGGATTGCTTAGCTCTGCAACAGGCATATTCCCAGGATCGTGATGATTCTTCCACGTGTAAAGACAACTTCCAGGAGGTTAACATGTGCGGTTATCCCTTGATTGCACGTGTTAAACCTGCGTGGGAGTTAAGTGCGGTTACCAGAACTACTCTTCTGCAACCGTTCAAAATCGTCATGCATTGCCACCCTTTTGATCGGTATAAAAGAGAGATCGAAGACGACAACAGAGAAGAGAGAACAACAAGCTTTTAGAAGTTAGTTGAGTCATTTTTTAGACAATCACACAGAAAATATCTTCGCCTGTGATGATCTTTTCTTCAACTTTGTAAACCTCTTTCCATACATAGTGAAATCACAACAGGAAGTAGGGCTATTACTCCCACCATCGAGGGCTCGAACCTGTATAAATCTCTCTGTGCCCCAACTAATATTGCTCATCATCCCTTTCCGGAGGGACACTTTGAAAGGCCTCACAACTCACAAATTCTGCATAAGATCGACTATGGACCCCGAGTCCGAATCGTCCACACCTGCTAAATTTTTCTTGTTTTCCTCAATGCAAGGGACAAACTATCTGATTCCGTTAAGTTCACAATTTTTTCGATGTATGGTCCAATCAAAGGAGATCAAGTATGGGTAAAGATAAACAATGCATTTCGTTCTCTTCTTGAAGACTACAAGAACATGTATGCTTAAGGTGGAAGCCAAGGTGATAAACAACGAGTACTAAATTCTAGTTCTGAACCTCAAGTAAATACACCAAATTTAATGAGGTCTTTATACAACAAGAAAATGAAAGTTTCTTGTGAAGCTGGTGCTTATAGAAAACTGAATTAGATAAGTATGTTTGTCGACGATTCGGACTCGGGGTCCTTAGCCGAACTTATGCAGAATTTGTAAATAGTGAGACCTTTCAGGGTGACCCTCCGGGAAGGTATGTAGAATTATGGAGAACTGGAGCACAGAGAAGTTTATACAGGTTCGGGCCCTCAATGGTGGGAGTAATAGCCCTACGTCCTGTTGGGATTGCACTATGTGTAGTAAAGAGTTACAAAATGACGGGAAAAGACCTTCACAGGCGAAGGTTTTCCTTGTATGAATGTACAAAATGAAGCCTGGAAGGCTTATGGAAGCTATCTAATCTAAGTCGTAGTCTTGGCTGTTTGATTCTTCAAGTGAGATGTGTTGTGTCTCGTGATCCGTTGATCTCTCTATCTCTCTCTCTCTCCTATTTGATACACCATGCCGCCCTTTTATACTGGTCGAAAGGGCGCCAAGTCGTAACAGCATCAAACGGTTGCTTGGATGCGGTTTAGAGAACCGCTCTTAACTCCCACGCAGGTTTAACACCTGTTATTTGTGGATAACTGCACGTATTAACCTCCTGACGGTTGTTCCTCTACGTGGAAGAATCTTCAGGATACTTGGGATATTCCTGTTATAGGGAGAGAATATTCCCATGTTCCCTGGTCGAAAGAGTTCTGACCGCGCGATGTTGGCTGACTGCGCAACATCTTCAGCCTTCTGTTCGCGCACAACATACGGACTCCTGACCGCGCACTAGCTGCCGTCTGATCACGTAAGGACTGCGACCTCGGGCTGGTACCCCTCAGAATGACTTGAGTTCGCACCACCCAAGCACTTGTCTGGTTCGAATCTATACTGAACCAGTTGTGCATTCATTTGAACTGACTCGGGTGTCAATCCTCGTCGGCTAGCCCCCAAATTCGAAGAAAACGAAGGGATGTGTTTATTTCGAATTTTAAGACATGCATCGGATTTTTAACCCGATGCTTCAAATCTTTCACTTAGTGGCGCACTAAGTGTGACGGTTGGTTCCTCGAGACGAGCTCTGGGTATTATGTGATGGGTAATGATGACGCTGTTGAAATATTTTTTAATCCGAGGTGAAATTGAAAATGCTTTTTTAAAAATCCGAGGCGTTCGGAAAACGAACCGTCACCTTGGCGGCTATAAATACCGAAGCCTTCGAATTACAGAGCTCCACAACTTCTTCTCATGGCTAAGTTTCTTCCAAAGCTACCTTCATCCTTCTCTTCATGCACTCCCCGATGGCAGATCACAACATCATCGAGATTGAGAGTGATGAAGAGGAAGTTTTCGAACAAGGGCCTCAGTGCCTGAAGATTCATCTCCTTCAAGGAAGAAACCCAAGATTGACGAGGGATGCTCCTGCAGAGCAAAGGTAGAAGACGCAACGTCGTTCTTTCTTCCTTCTGTTCCTCATGCACCTAGGCAGATTGAACTTTCATCTCCACCTTTGGAGGGACATTCTCCTCAATCTTTTCCATTTCATCCCAATACTCCCCATTTTTGTTTGGGTGATCGATTTTCTAGTCGGCAAGCGGTGACTACCCAACCAGATGACCCTCAACTTGTGTTGGGGAAGCAATCTTATGGTGGGAAGGTTGTACTTCCACCATCCAGTGATCATCCGCTTTTATCGGATGATCTACCTTCCAAGATGCATATATCAACCCGTCGCTTGCGAGGATTGGTAATTGCTTCTGTCTCCTTTTGCTTGTTTGTCATAGTTAGTAAAACTAACATTTGCAAATGCAGGAGACAAAAATTGTTGGAGCCCCCAGCGACCAGCCTGCTGAGATTCCACCTTCTTCCCTCGGACAGACTCTCCAAGGGGAAAAAGAGACCCTGGAGAAGAAGACCGAAGAGATGTCTTCGGCGATTCTGCACCTAGCAGAATGTTTTGAAAGGTCCCGTGAAGAGGCACACCAGTTCCGTCGAGAGAGGGACCACGCTTAGCAACAGCTAGAACTCTCTGATTTGATTAGGAACAATAGTGCATCTTTTGTTAGGGATGATGTAGATAGGCTTAGATTAATTGCTAGTTCTCTGGGGGTTGTCAGCGTAGATCCTACTGACAACAGCATGTCCCTAGGAGAACTTTGCAAACTTCTTTCAGATCAGGTCGACGCTCTGGTCGCCGGTATCCCTTTTGTATGTAAAGAATGCGAGAAATAAAATTCTCTTTTTCTTCATATAAATGTTCTTTACATCTTCTATGCGAAAATATGGCCATAAGCAATGTCTTTACAACCACTCATACACAGGTAAACTTCATTTCTGCAATCAGAATCGCGTTTTTATAGTAGTACCGCGACCAGCACTGATATCGCGATCAGACTTAAAGCCGCGGTTAGAACCGAAGTTCAATTTGAAAGATTACTGCGATCAGAACCGAAATTCAATCAGCCCATCACTTCGATTAGAATCGGAGCTTAGTTGAAGACATGGTTCTGACCATACCGTAATCTGATCAAACATACCCGTACGTCCAAAAACTTGGTCATAGGATATTTTCATGAAAATTTACAAGGCACATGAAGGAAAATGTCCTCCGAAAACCCTTGAAAAACTTTTCATGTTTTTGTATCTTCAAACCTTGAAACAAAGAAGTCCTTTTTGTTTCAGATCCGATACCAGGAACACTTTAATGGGTCCGCCAGAGACAGTATCCATTATGGGAAATGAATAAAATATTAAGTGAAACGTTTGAGTGGAACGTTACTCACATTAGTGCGCCTCCTCGACTCTATAAAAGGAACAGTTAGCTTCTTGAGGAAACCACACAGCCAAAAACCCTTCTTCAATACTTCCGCCGCACAAAACCCTCATTCTTCTCAGCCTCTGTCTTCCCCAAAGTCGCCAACTTTTCTCCCGATTTCTCACAAGAAATGGCGTCTTGGAGCAAATCGATCCACCATTTCGAGGAGAGTCTGCTGGCGTTGGAGAAGGAGGAGATCCTTCCTCCGCGGCTGCTAATCAACTGGCGGCCCGCGGAGAAGGACCAAGAAACCCCAGTCGTCGGAGATGGCGAACTGGTGGTCTTTGAGGAATACATGCGCTGCGGGTTTCGATTCCCCGAGAGTCGGTTCCTGAAGGACATCCTTGAGCATTATGGGTTGGAGTGATCAACCTCCACCCAAATGTGATCCTGATTCTGGCGATGTTCCAGCATCTATGTGAAGCATACGTCAGAGTGTATCCCAGCGTGGATCTCTTCTGGCGCTTCTACTATTCGGCGTGGTCGAAGAGCGCCAACGCTGTTGGATGTATTTACTTCCGGCTAAGGGAGAAGAAGGAGTATCCCTTCCCACCCCTGCGGGATTCGGTGCACGGGTGGCACCAGAATTGGTTTTACTGCACCCCTCCGTCTGAGAGCTGGTTGTGGTTCGAGAACTCGCGGCCAAAGAAGCCGAGCGAGTTGGACTCCCCCCCGGCGATGAACACTGAGTTCATGAAGCACGCCGAGGTAATTCTTCACCTAGTCCAACAGGGACTAACAGCTCACGACGTCATCCGCGACTTTGTGAAGAACCGGGTGAGCCCCCTGCGTGAAAGGGCTCATCCGGCTTGGGAGATTAAGTCCATGGCGGACAATACTCTGGACTATAATGAAGGTATGTGATTTCGACATCGAAACCCCATATTCTTGTTATATGTTTTCTGACTGATCTTCCGGGAACAGTTCTACCTTCCTCCGAGGTCGAGAGGCAGACAAATTACCTCCTCAGGGCCTACAACGCTGAAGTGGAGGACCCCAAGGGATCGCCTCGCCCACAGAGCTTGGTTCACGCCGGCGACGACCTCAAACAGGAGCGCCGAAAGGTATGTCATCTTCCACTCAGCTCCTATTCGCAGGTCTTAAGTATGCCCAGCACTGATGAATTTGTCGGAATGAAACAGCTATTGGGGAGATTCGCCGAGGCGACATTCCCGAGTTGGAACGTCTGTTCTCTGGGAAAGCCCACGATGAAGAACGTGAAGAAGATCTCCTCGAAGCCCAGGACAAGGAATCCTGCCCCCAAGAAACCCAAGCAAGCTCTTGGGGAAGGGTCTTCACGGAGCGTTCCCCCTACTGCAAGGAAGACTGCGGTAAGATATCACGTACCTCCCGTTCTTCCAGGTACAAACTGGAATCATTTCTTCATCGCACAGGGCGAGAGGAGCGAGGAGGAGGAAGAAGATGATATCCCCTCGATCCGCCGGAGGAGGAAGATAGCGGACTCTCCATCCGGCGATACTCCACCTCGTCCCACAGAAACAGAAGTAATTGCAGCGGACCCCATAGCCACCGAAAGTCCCATGGTCGTGGGCGGGATCGCTGCTCCCGAAGACCCCGAGGCTTCATGGTCAGTTGCTTCTCCCTCCCTGATCGAAGGGACGACCATGGTAAGATTTCCTCATGGTCTTATCTTCTTCAACTTTCTCTATACATGCGTTTATCGAATTAAAACTCATACAGGGAGAAGAATTGCCCCCGCAACTCCTGTGAGTCCCAGGGAAGAAAATCCTCCACTCCTGCGGATAGGAGAGGAGGTGTCCGAACAAGACCCCGCGAGAGTCACGGATGAAGTGCCGGCTCCAGCAGTCCAGGAGACACCCAGGCCTTCGGACGTAACCCTGCCAATCGGACAGGTAACACAGGTATGAATTCTTACCACTTAAGTTTTTATCATCCCTTATGAATGTACTTACAGGAGAACATACATAGGGGGGAAAAGCCCTGTTTACAAAGAGGAAGACTAGGACAGACAGCGACTGTCCTCTTTCTCAGGGAGAGCCTTCCCTGAAATCCCAAAAGCTGATGGGATTTGAAATAAGGTAAGAACCCTATTCTGGTTATACTAGATTGGATTGTGACGATCATCAACGTAATCGTCAGTTCCTCTTTCCTTGGCAGGCGAAAAGAGGTAGTACCGGGCCCTTCAACCGCCCCGGGGAGGGTTGAAGTTGCCACTGGTGCCGGAGCCTCCAGTGAGGAGCGCTCTGGCTCTCTGGCCCAGGAAGTCATCTGGACCATCGGGGATGAGTCGGGCGCGGATACCCAGTTGTCGGCAACAGCAACTGCGACTGACGTCCAGTAGGCACATCTGCCTGCTGCTCCTGTCGAGGTCGCGATGGGTCCCTCGACCAGACCTCCCGCCATCCCGGAGGATGTTTCGTTTTGGGAGTATACACAGGTATGATGAACACCTCTTTTGGTACCTGAATTGTGCATAGGACACCTTTGACTTCTCTTTGTATCACAGGAATTATCCCAGATGACGGCCAGATCGATCGCCATGGTAGCGAGCGTCGAGGCCATACAGAAAGAAAGAGACAGCTTGCGCAGATAAAGATCAATACCCTCCAATTTGTATAAATGCAAATTGTTATGACAACCATTTCTCATGTCACAGGGAGGTTGCATCTCTGAAGAGGGAGCTGGCCGCGACCAAGCTCATGTCGATCTCTGTGGTTTCGAAGCAAGAGGTCGAGCTTAATAAGCTGCGGTCAGAACTCTCTGGTAAGTCGATTCCCTGCTAGGAAGACTTGAATTCATAATTTGTAAGTAACACTCTTCTTATTGCAGCGCAAGCAAGTCAAATAAAACGACTTGGTCAGGACAAGGCGATCCTCCAGCGCTCCATTAATTCTACCCAAAAGGCGAACAGAGAGCTGAGCCAATCCATCTTTGAAAAGCTAAAGATGGTGGCCCATCTCCTGAGGGCTGATGTGGTTGAGACCACAAAAGACGACCTTAGTTCGAGCGACTGATCTACACTGGTCGTGGCCCAAGCGAAGTCACTTCTCGAGTATCTTCTTGAAGATACACGGCGACGGCAAGAGGCGATCAGAACCAGGGTTCGATCAGCAGCCTCCGCCATTCTCTGTCGGTTTCGTCTCCACCATGGCCCAGATACGGATCTGAATCCACTGGTGGGACCAGTAGAGATCGAGAGTGAAGAACAACTGGAGGTGATCATGGAGGAGATCACCCCCCTTGTAGATAAACTCCTGACTGAGCTTGGGATTGTATAATCCCTACAACTGTACAGATATAACATATAAAATGCAATGCATGTACAAATTGATTTTTGAAAGAAAGTAAATATATTCTTGTTTTTTGTTGTTTCATATTATAAGCATATCCCCCTAGCCCCCGCCTGTGATTATAGATACTGAAGGCTTAGTATTATAAACACAGGAGAAATACAAGTGTAACGACCAGGGGTGTGCGATCAGACCAGTAATTATGATCAATATAACGCCTAACCTTGTTGCAAACCGGCAGCCACTCAGGTGACCAAGGACTTACCAGAAAGCCCCGTATGCATTGAGAAACGGCTTATTTAGGAGTGGCTTATCTGGAAGTGGTCATGAGATCGGCCAGCGAATCCGACTAGAACGTTGTAGTGATCTAACCGCCGGCGACCAGCCCCCAGGTCGAGTTTGTAACACATGGGCATGAAAGGATATGTTCATCGTATGAAACCAAAAGCCTTTTTGTTTTATTAAACAATGCTAATTGAACAAGAAAAGGGGTTGAGTACTTACATGTAGAACTTGCGTAGTTGATCGATGTTCCATGTATTGAACAGAATTCGACCATCCTCCATGGCTAATCGCGCTGATCCTGGTCGCGGCACTGAGACAACAGTGTAAGGGCCTTCCCACTTCGGGGAGAATTTGTTGCAATTAAACTGGTCTTGAATTTTTCATAAAACCAGGTCGCCTACGTTAAGATTACGTGGTCGCACCCTTTTGTTATGGTACTTGCGCAAAGCTTGCAAGTATGCCGCGGATTTGATCAAAGCGCGATCACGCCTTTCTTCTAAGAGGATGAGATCCTGTGATCGTTGTTCGGCCTGATCAACTCGTTCGAATTGCTCTGTCCGAACAGATCCAATACTAACTTCCATTGGCAACACAGCCTCGGCCCCATAGACCAAATGGAAGGGCGTCTCACAGGTGGCTCGACCAGAGGTAGTTCGCAGTGCCCATAGAATAGTGTAGAGCTCGTCTGCCCAAGCCCCCGAGCGAGTCTTAAGGCGATCAAAACACGTTTTTTGATGCCTTGCAATATCTACCCGTTCGCCTGTTCCACGGCACCATTGCTCTGTGGATGTGCCACAGAAGCAAAGCACACCTTGGTCCCAATCTGATCGCAGTAGTCCAGAAAAAGACCACTGGTGAACTGAGATCCATTATCTGTGATGAGACGGTTTGGAATACCGAATCGAGCAACAATGTTCTTGTGGAAGAACTTTTGTGCTGCTGATGCGATAATATTTCGTACCGGTTCGGCCTCAATCCACTTTGTGAACGTGTCAATGGCTACGAACAGAAACTTGTACCCATTGACCGCTTGTGGCATAGGACCAACTATATCCATCCCCCAGACCGCAAAAGGCCATGCGAGGGGAATGGTTTGTAACGCATAGGCAGGTTGATGAACCTGTCTCGCGTGGAATTGACACTGAGGACACATCTTGACCATGTGCTTGGCATCATCGAGTGCTGAAGGCCAGTAGAATCCCTGTCAAAAAGCTTTTCCGACCAGTGTACGATATGACGCGTGCGCACCGCATACACCGTCATGTATTTCTTTCAAGAGGGATTTACCTTCCTCCTGAGATATGCAGCGCATGAATACTCCTTGAGTACCCTTTCTATACAAAACTCCCCCTATGAGCTTGTACAGACGCGCTTTTCGACTCAACCGATCGCTTTTGGTTTCATCCTTGGGTAGGGTCCCATGTTCAAGATAGACTCTCAATGGATGAGTCCAATCTTGTTCCTGACTGAGGTTGGTAACGCAGGCTGTTACTGGATCATCCTCGACCGAAGTCATGATCGAAGGACGGTCCAAGTGTTCAATGAACACTCTTGCCGGAGTGGATGTGCGTGAGGACCCAATTTTGGATAATTGGTCTGCGAGAATGTTGTCCTTTCGCGGGATGTATTGGACTTCGAAATGACTGAAGTGTTTTTCCAATCTCCTCACTTCCCCCAGGTAATGAGCCATTGTCTCATTGGAGGTGCTGTACTCCTTGTTTACCTGGTTTACGACCAGCTGTGAGTCTCCCCTCACCACTAATCGACGGACTCCGAGGAATTTTGCTGCCCGGAGCCCTACAAGAAGACCTTCATACTCTGCTGCGTTGTTTGTCGCAACAAAGTGTAGTTGAATGACATACTTAAGTTGTTCACCCTGAGGCGTAACTAAGACCACTCCTGCCCCCGAGTATTGAAAACTACGAGAGCCGTCAAAATACATTGTCCAGTGATCAGGGCATTCCAATTCCTCAGGCACCTGCACGGGTGGCTCAGGGTTGGTCCATTCGACCACAAAGTTGGCCAAAACCTGAGACTTAACCGCCGTGCGGGGCGTGAAATGGACATCAAAAGCTCCGAGTTCGACCGCCCATTTGGCGGTTCGACCAGATTTCTCTGGATTTCGGACAATATCCCCCAGAGGAAAGGAGGAGGGTACAGTGATCTTGTGAGCTTGGAAGTAATGTCGTAGCTTACGGGAAGCCATCAGTAGCGCGTAAAGTATCTTCTGGACCTCAGGGTATTGCTCCTTAGGACCATGAAGTACCTCGCTTACATAGTAGATGGGTCTGTGTATCCCTTCCCTATCCGCGATGAGGACAGCGCTGACCGCGTGTGGGGTGGCCGCCAAATAGAGAAGCAATGGTTCTCCTTTGTCGGGAGACACCAACACTGGCGGACTGGATATATATGTCTTTACCTCCTGAAACTCTTTTTTGGCCTCATCGGACCATGTGAAATTGTGATGCTTCCGCAAGGCTTTGAAGAAAGGTAATCCCCTTTCACCTAGTCGTGATATGAAACGACTTAAGGCCGCCATGCGATCAACCAGGCGTTGAACATCTTTCATGGTCGAGGGCAACCTCATCTGTTCGATGGCCCTGATTTTCTCAGGATTGACTTCAATGCCTCTGGAACAAACAAGGAAACAAAGAAGTTTTCTTGAAGAAACCCCGAAAGAGTATTTCTCCGGATTCAACTTTATTCCAAAGCGATTCAAATTACAGTAGGTTTCAGCGAGATCGTCCAAATGAGACAATCTCTTTGTACTTTTTACAACCAAGTCGTCTACATATGCTTTGAGATTACGCCCTATCTGGGAAAGAAAGGTCTTTTGCATCAAGCGCTGGTACGTGGAACCTGCGTTCTTGAGACCAAACGGCATTCTGACGTAGCAGTAGGTGCCGAACGGGGTGATGAAGGCAGTTTTCTCTTCATCTTCTTCTGCCATGCTAATTTGATGATATCCTGAGTAAGCGTCCAGGAAGCTCATCAGTTCGCAACCCGCAATTGAGTCGACCAGCTAGTCGATGCGGGGAAGGGGAAAGTCATCCTTCGGACAGGCACTGTTGAGGCTAGTGTAGTCGATGCACATGCGCCACTTGCCATTTGACTTGCGGACCATGATCGGATTGGCGAGCCATTCTGGGTGATCGACCTCACGAATAAACCCGGCCTTTAGGAGTTTGTCCAACTCCTCTCGGATGGCTTCCTGTCGGTCAACAGCAAAACGCCTGAGCTTTTGCTTTATTGGTCGCTGTCCAAATCGAATTGCTAACCTGTGCTCGATTACTTCCCTTGGGACACCGGGCATGTCGGATGGTTTCCACGCAAACACATCTGCATTAGCCCAGAGGAAAGTAATGAGTTCGAGTTCCTATTTGTCATCCAGGCCTGATCCGACCCTAATTGTCTTGGATGGATCATCTGGGTACAATGGAACTTGTTTGAGTTTCTCATCTGGTCGGGGAGCAACTTTGATCGCGTCGGTGGCGACAGTGGCGACCTGAGCGTCCCGGAGGGGAAGTTGGTCGACCATCTCCAGAGACAGCCGGTCGCATGTTAGTGCCACGTTGCGACTGCCTCGAACCGAGATGACACCTTTGGGCCCAGGCAATTTGCCGCGCTGATAAGCATAGTGCGTTGCCATCATGAACGTAGCAAGAGTTGGCTTGCCAAAGATTGCATTGTAAGCTGAATCACAATCAATTATGTCAAAAGTAACCAATTCTGTTCAGAAGTTATCCGGTTCTCCCAGTGTGACCGGGAGGACCACCTGTCCCAACGGCATCATGGAGGGGCGAGGGATTATCCCATAAAACGGATGGATTATGGGCTTAATCTTCGAAGGAGGAATTTGCATCTCGTCGAGTGCCTTGACCAATAAAATGTCAAGGGAGCTCCCTCCGTCGATCAGGACCCTTTCGACTCTCGCGTTACTGATGATCGGGGTAATGACCAGAGGAAGCCTCAATGGTCGAGTAAGCCCCGCAGGACAATCAGTGCGATCAAATGTCAAAGGTGTATCCGACCAACGGGGGAATTGAGGTTCACCAAGGGATGTCTCCGTTTAATTAACCTCTTGGTAAAAGGCTTTATACTGCCTTTTGGAAACAAAAGAGGAGGAACCCCCGAAAATAACATTAATGTGATTACGAGGTACCTGGTAGGACATCTCTTCATCTCCGTCAGCGTCTCTAAGTCCGCATGCTTGTTCTTTAGCCTGTAAGGTCGGCATTGGTCCAACTCCCTGGTAGAAGTCATCCAACTACTTCAACCAACTCCTGCAGTTCTTGAGGTCGTGGCCTGCGGAGTTGTGGAGTAGACACCATCTCTTGCCTTCCTGCGGATTAGTTGACTTTTCTGGCTGGTCGGCACTACGACCACCAGAAGCAATTTTATTCTTAAATGAAGGCTTGTTACCTTTGGTAGAAGGAGGCTTCTCTGCAACTGCGACCTCGTGGTATTGTCCAGAGCGGTTCCTCTTCGACTTCTTTGACTTCCTGCCCGACGAAGATTCCAGCTTCTTGCTTGAATCTTCTTTCCTGGCATCTTTGAAACCTGGTTGAGGCGGTAGGTCACCCTTATCAACCATCCGGTTCCATTCGACCGCTTCGGCCGCGTCGGAGTATTGATCGGCCATATCAAAGAGATCGACCACTGATCGAGGGGGATGGATGAGTAGGTCTTCAGTGAATCTCCGATATCGAATGGCATGTTTAAATGCCCTGATAACGGAGCCGTCAGATATGTTCGGGATGGTATTCCTCACCCCGACAAATCTCTTGACAAACTAACGAAGGGTTTCAGTCGAAGTTTGTCATAGCGATGGAGATCGTCCTCTTTACCCGGCTTTTGATAACAATTTTGAAAATTGCTGAGGATAGCGTTTCCCAATTGTAGATAGAACCTTCAGGCTGTAGGCAGGTAGTTGGCCATGACCCGGTCATCGCCTCCTGCCGCTTGGATGGCAGTGATATAGATTTGAAGGAACTCGGATGGGTTCTGAGTTCCGTCAAACCTTTCAATGGCCCCTGGTCGAAACTTATCAGGCCAGACGACCGCACGAAGGCCGGGCGAGAAAGCTTTACAACCAACGTAGGGACCGTGAACTGCCCTGTGACTCTCGACTGGATCACGAGCGACTTCACGCAATGGTGAAGTTATCCGCGGTCCCAGACGAGAGTGAACAGGGACTCGATCCCTACCACGAGAATCCTGTGCCCGCCTGTATTTGTCTTGGCGGGATGGTACAGGCGGTAGGTAACTTCCTCGACCAGAACCAGAGTGAGAACACTCTCGTTCGCGGGAACGTGTTATCGACCGGGAAGAGGCCGTTGGGGTCGCCTCAGATGCGACCTCATCCAACCTTTCTGCTAGGATTCTGGTGAAGGCCAGTTTCTGCGCATCCGTGACCGTAGGAGGAAAATTACGCATGACTTCCTCGATAGATCGCAGTCGACCATGTGTACTTCTCCTAGGGGCACCAGGTGTTACCATTTCTTCGTCCACCGGGAAACGCTCCAGAGGCAAAGAAGGGGTATGGTCGCGTCTATGACCACGTGATCGTTGGGAAGAACTCGGAGCAACATCGTAACGAGCGTGCGCATCTTGAAGAGCCTTGAGGGCCGTTCTGCGTAGTTCGTTGTTTTGTTGCTCGAGATCTTGATCCTCCTTCTGTTTGCGTTCCTGTTCTTCCCTAGCAGCCCGTTGATCAAGAGTTTCCTCCGATAAGGCAGCAAACTGTCTAGGGAGAGATGTCGCCGAGGGGGAGAACATCTCGGTTTGTTTCGAGCCAGACTCGAAATCAAAGAGACGGTGGAGGTTATCAGGGTCGAATCTCCCCGGGCTGATTTTCAGGTCGATATCATCCTTCCCCTCAATGGGGTTGTATGATGGACCGGACTCACCCTCTAGCGCATTAAGAACCTTGGTGGGTTCTGACCTTGCGCTAGTCGCTCCCTGGTCAATTGACATGACCTGGAGAGACGATTCGACCGCTGGAAGATTTTCGCCTCCAACTTCCTCCATCGGCACAGGATTGCTTGGAGAAGGCATTGGAATGTGAACATAATCCTCGAGATCAAAATCGTTCTTGAAATCATATACTCCAGCCATATTTCAGCGAACCTCCGGATGAAAATTAGGACGCCTTGAGAAAGGCCCCATGGTGGGCGCCAACTGTCGACGATTCGGACTCGGGGTCCTTAGCCGAACTTATGCAGAATTTATAAATAGTGAGACCTTTCAGGGTGACCCTCTGGGAAGGTATGTAGAATTATGGAGAACTGGAGCACAGAGAAGTTTATACAGGTTCGGGCCCTCGATGGTGGGAGTAATAGCCCTACGTCCTGTTGGGATTGCACTATGTGTAGTAAAGAGTTACAAAATGACGGGAAAAGACCTTCACAGGCGAAGGTTTTCCCTGTATGAGTGTACAAAATGAAGCCTGGAAGGCTTATGGAAGCTATCTAATCTAAGCCGTAGTCTTGGCTGTTTGATTCTTCAAGTGAGATGTGTTTACTCTCGTGATCCGTTGATCTCTCTATCTCTCTCTCTCCTGTTTTATACACCATGCCACCCTTTTATACTGGTCGAAAGGGCACCAAGTCGTAACAGCATCAAACGGTTGCTTGGATGTGGTTTAGAGAACCGCTCTTAACTCCCACGCAGGTTTAACACCTGTAATTTGTGGATAACTGCACGTATTAACCTCCTGATGGTTGTTCCTCTACGTGGAAGAATCTTCGGGATACTTGGGATATTCTTGTTATAGGGAGAGAATATTCCCATGTTCCCTAGTCGAAAGAGTTCTGACCGCGCGATGTTGGCTGACCGCGCAACATCTTCAGCCTTCTGTTCGAGCACAACATACGGACTCCTGACCGCGCACTAGCTGCGGTCTGATCGCGTAAGGACTGCGACCTCGGGCTGGTACCCCTCAGAATGACTTGAGTTCGCACCGCCAAGCACTTGTCTGGTTCGAATCTATCCTAAACCAGCTATGCATTCATTTGAACTGACTCAGGTGTCAATCCTCGTCAATGTTGGTGAAGATACAGAAGAAGATAGGGAAGTTTTTGACATTCTCGCTTGGTTGAAATGTAACTCTCCTCGTTTTCCTATACTCTCACACATGACTCGTGATATGTTAGCAATTCCTATATCGACAGTTGTTTCTAAGTCAGCTTTTAGTACTAGTGGCCGTGTTCTTGATGATTTTAGAAGCTCGTCGACACCCTTTATGGTGCAATGCTTGTTATGTGCACAAGATTGGATACGGCATTTTGGTCGCATCAATGTTGAAGAGGATTTAGTTGAATTAACTCATTTTGAAGGTACTAAATTATAAGTATTGTGTTTCAATTTCATGTTACAACAGTTAAATTGTTTCACCTTGTGATTATCATATTTTTGTGGTCATGTAGGCTTGGCAAGTCCCCAATTAGAATCTATTGCAACAAGTATTTACTCATGTGATCAACCGTGAGCTGGTAAATTTTAGTTTGGTTCAACTCTTTTTAGGTGTATATGAATTGTCTATTGTTGACATCCTTTTCTGTAAGCTTGACTACACACTATATTGGCAATTTGATATGCTTTTTTGACATTATAATTTGTTCTTGCCGTAGATGTTCCTTTTGATGCCAGCAAGACCAGGGAACTTCTATATGTTGAACACATTTTTCTCCTGAACATTCTGTGTTGAATTGTAATGCATGAGTTGTTCCATGGATTGTGGATTGTGCTAATGTATTGTGGATTGTCCATTTTTCTTGTTATGTAGACTGTCAATAACTCAGTGTGATTGTGGACTTTGGTTATGTTCTATGGACTATGCTTAATTGGTTGGTTATGTTATGTAAGTTATAGAGTTTGGACTATCTTTTTCTTGTTATGTACTTATGTATTGTGGTTTGTGGTTGGTTCGGCAACAGTAATATTATCAATTGTATTTGAAACTTGGAACTCTTTATTTGCTATTACTGACCGTTAACCAACGAACTTTTAATGGCTTAATGTTATTTGGTGTTTAATTTTACTTGTTGGTCACTTCGAACCTTCAATACTATGCTATTATGTGGTACTTCAAATCGTCACGCAAAGATGTCATGCAGGTTCACGATAATTTGGTAAATTTGGTATTTACCAATATCGTACCGAATTAATTTGGTATTTACCGAAACTAAACCAAAATATTTTTAGGTAAATATGGTATTCAATGTGCAATACCAAAATTTAAAAAATACTGAAAAACCGAACCGAAAAAACAGAATTTCCCGAATACACACCCCTAGTAAGGCTAAGACGTCAAAAGTGCAGTGACCCCAACATCCTAGAGTAGAACCTGATGAATAGGACCCCGATGACCTCTTCCTTGGCGTCATCATCAAAGTGGTGTAAACGGATCAGATATCAGTCAAACCATATTTGTATACATATTTTAAAAATGGATTCGGATTAAATTCGGATATTGGTCAGATTCAGATACGGATCAGATGACTGTTGGAAACGGATTTCGACTGGATTTCAACTCCAATCAGATCGAATTCGGATGTAATACGGATTTAGCGTCTATTTGGCCTACAATTTTTTTTTACTCAACACTTAAAATGTTATATTTGAAAATTTCATCACCATATATTCATAAATAAGTATACATTACCATATGATAAATAAAAATAATAACAAAAGAATTTAATAGATATATACAATTAAATGGATATTCATGCATGATAATTACAAGATGATACTTGTGGATACTAAGTTCTTCATTATACTTTCATGATTGCAAAGTGCTTTCCTCTCCTACTTTTGCAAATCTAAGAAGGCTCTAACTAGCAGATTTATTATCCTGTGTTTTATAATGATTTCTCCAATGTGACGTACCAAGTTTGCTGTTACGAGAAAACATAGCTTTACAATAGTTGCACTTTGCCATTGCTTTAACCACAATCTTGTCATCCACTTTTTCTTCAACATCAATCTCTTTGTAGTGATTCCAAACATCCAAAGTTTTCTTCTTTGGTGCCTTGGTTTTTTTCTTGTTAGGTGATGTACTACCATCAGTTGTAGCATTTTTCCTAGCATCACTCATTCCTACAACAACCCACCCCCACGAAACCCTAGGGATACACGGGCCTTGGGCCCAAAGTAGAGGTGGCACAGCACCCGGTAGAATCTGTCCGCGAATTGTTTCATCGATTGTGAGCAATCCCAATGGAATTTGTCAGTGGGGCCAGATCCGTTGGAAAGGTGTCATCGTGGGCTTCTCCATAAAGTTCTCATTCACCCCAAACGGACTCCATACGTGGCCTGGATGTCCGTTTGAAGTTGGCGTGCTCCTGGATGATCGAATCGGGCTCGCGGATGACTTGGGCTTCATCTTGGGCTTGTCTTGGAGCGTGGATGACTTGGGCTTCTTCTTGGGCTCGTCTTGGAGCATCGTGGTATGCTGGATGGACCTTCAATGTAGATGGATTGAAAGGCTTGACATGTGGTTTCATGCCGACTTGATGTTCTCCATGGTCTTCGGGCGACGGAGTGAAAGGAGTGGCGTTCGTATCCGTGTTGGTGATGTCCTCATCAAAAGTAATGAGCGCGAGTTCCTATTTGGCATCCAGCGATGACCCGATCCAAACATTCTTAGTCAGGTAATCTAAAAACAAAGGAACTTGCTTTAGTTTCTCATTTGGTCATGGAGTTGTCTTGACGGCATCAGGTTCTTTGGTCATGGAGTTCTCTTGACCGTAAGGGTAATTGGTCGATGTCGACAATTTGGGCTCGGGGTCCCCTGTCGATCTTATGCAGATATGTGAGTTGTATGTGAGACCTTTCAACGTGCCCTCAAGTAAGTTAGGGTACACAATGACGATAAGGACGTGAAGATTTATATAGGTTCGGGCCTTCGATGGTAGGAGTAATAGCCCTACGTCCTGTTGTGATTTCACTATAAGGGTAAAATAGGTTTACAATGGGGAGAGATTATCACAGGCGATGATCTCTTCTATATTTCTTTCTATCTAACTATGCCTAAGTCTTCAAGCTTTGTTGACTTGATGTCTTGCTTGTTAACCGCCCTTTTCATCATGCATCAACCATCCTTTTATACTAAATGAAAGGATGTCAAATGCGAAGCAGTTCGGGATGATTGTCCTAGTGCAGTTCGTATAACCGCACTCATCTCCTTCGCCGATTAAGCACGTGCAATTGTGATAATCGCACATGTTAACATCTCCTGGCGGTTGTCTTCATACATGGGAGAAGTTGCCTCGCTCCTGAGAACGTGTCTAGTAGAGACTTGAACAACCCCTAGGTTACCTTGGTCGCTCATAGTCAGTGACCCTCTGACCGCGCACTGCTTGGGTCTCATGATCGCATAAGGTCTGCAATCATAAACTAACTCTGTATTCATTTGCGACCATAGCGGCTGCTAAAACACATAGACACATATCATATTTGCAAATTTAGTTTGCATCGAATTATGTAACTTGACGCTTCAACTTCTTCAGTTGGCATTGTTCCGCCGCATGGTGGTTTATTTCCCGAGGAAAAAACCTTTAGTCTTTCTCGACAGGTAATGATGAATTTATTGACTTATTTAACCAAGGCAACAATTGTAAGTACGTCTTAAGAACTCGAGACGTCCATGGGAACGAACCGTTGCCTCCTGGCTCTATAAATAGAGGAAGCTTTTTAATTCTTAAACTTATAATTTTTCTTGACTAAGTCTCTTAGAACCATTTCCCCATCTCTTGTTCTACACTCCCCCTTCTATTCATCTTGATGGAAAACCAAGATTCCAAGAAGATTATTGAGATTGAGAGTAATGAGGAAGAAAAAGAGATAAAGGCCGAGCCCGATCAGGATCTTCAGAAAGTAAGCTCTCCCTAAAATTTTGATGTAGATCTTTCTTTTATAATTTGATCACTTTCACGAAAATGCATTTTGAATTTATAGGTGTCCGAGGAAATGACCCCTCTAAAGAAGAGATCCAGAAATGACGAAGGATCTTCCAGTGGAGCTGCATCAAAGATACTAAAAGATTGTGATACCCGGGCTGCTACATTGCCCCTTTCTTGGGCTCTTGCAACCCCTCCAGTTGCATCTTCATCTCCACCTTTGGAGATCCACAACAATCCTTCAAACCATCCCACTTCTGGAGGAAGTCTCACACTCTTGCGACCAGGTGGTCCTCAGCTTTTGTTAGGTGATCAACTTTCCGGGGAAAGTCTCATACTTCCATGTCCAAATCCTCTCCAAAGCTTGACTTTCTCCTCTACTTCTCAGGTAATCATCTTCATCTCCTCTACTGGTTATGTTTAATGAAACTAACTCATGTATGCACAAAAGGTAAAGGCCCCTGGAGCTCCCAGCGATCAGCTTGCTGAGATCCAGGCTCTTTTGAGGGAAAAATCTGACTTGGTCAGAACTCTCCAAGAAGAAAAAGAGGCGCTGAAGAAGCGTTCTGAGGAGATGTCCTCGGCCATTCTGCATCTAGCAGAGTGTTATGATGGCTCTCACGAAGAGGCGCGCAAGTTCCAATTGGAGAGAAATTACGCTCGGCAACAGCAAGAACTCTCCGATACAATAAGGAACAATTGCACTCCTTTGCTGAGAGATCATGTAGATAGGCTTAGAGCTATTGCTAGTTCTCTCGAGGCAACCAGTGTTAATTCTATTGATGCCAATATGTCCCTTAGAGAACTTTGTAAATTACTTTCTAGTCAAGTCGATGCTTTGGTCGCCTGTATCCCTTTTGTGTGTAAAGACTGCAAGAAATAAAGAATGTCTTTTTCCTTCATTCTTGACTCCTTGAATGATTATATATGACTGATAATCACCAATTGATGTTCTCTGTGTGAAAAATGATAACAGGAAACTACTTCTGCGATCACAACATACACAGGTAATATGTTTTCTATCCGAAACCAATTCCTGACTTTGGTCTCGAGATAATATTGAGGTCTCAAAGAACATTGCGATCACAGAACAGCCTTGAGACCATACTTAGCACTGAGGTCACAAACAATACTAAGATCATAGAATTACATTGCGATCATGCATGGTACTGTGCTCAAAAAAGAATTGTCATTTTTGAGATTGTGATAGTACTAAAGATGCTATGGTACAAAAAATATTATTTGTACCATAGCCCTCGAATGTGAAATAAAATGATCTCTATTAATGTGTAACAGATACATTTTGCTTCAGATTCATAATAGGGTACATGAACTAATAACGGGTTCCAACAGGAGAAACGCCCAGTATGGGAAATCATTAAAATAATGCATCTGGCGAGGAGTAGTCTCGGGCATATAAAAGAAAAAGTGGCGTGTCTGAGAAGCTTCAGAACCATAACCCTCTTTTGCCTTAGCCATTCTCGCCGCACAAAACCCTCCTTAATTGTGTGCCTTGCTCTCATCGCCTTTCCACTGACCTCATCGTCAATGGCGTCATGGAGCCGATCCATCCATCACAATGAGGAGAGCCTGGTGGCACTCAAGAGAGAAGAGATTCTTCCCCTACGGCTGCTAATCAACTGGTGGCTGGTGGAGAAGAACGAAGAAACCCCAGTCGTTCGTGCGAATGAACTGGTAATCTTTGAACAATACTTGCGATGCGGGTTTCGATTCCCAGAAAGCAAGTTCCTCCAAGAAATCCTCGCCCATTACAGACTGGAACTGGTGAATCTTCATCCAAATGCCATCTTGGCAATTTTCCAGCACTTGTGTGAAGCATTCGTCGGAGTGCTACCCAGCGTGGATCTCTTCCAATGATTTTACCTCTCGGCATGGTCAAAGAGTGCCAATGCCGCGGGCTATATCTATTTCCGCATAAGGGAGAAGAAAGAGTACCCTTTTCTTCCTTTGTGGGATTCGGTGCACGGGTGGCACCACAAATGGTTCTATTGCACCCCTCTGTCGGAGAGTAATCTCTGGTTTGAGAACAACTGACCGGAGAAGGACAGCGAGATGGACACCGCTCCTTCTTTAGATCAAGAATTGAAGAAGCAGGCCCAAGTGATTCTTGACTTAGTTCAGCAGGGATTAACTGTGTGAGATATCATTCAGGACTTTGTGAAGAACAGGATGAGCCCCCTATGGGAGAGGGAACATCCAGCTTGGGAGGTGGAGTCCATGGCGGACAACAACTTAGATTACAACACAGGTATGTCCTCTGGTCTACAAAACATGCAGTTTTAACGATGAAAAATGTCGTATCAAGTAACTTGCTCTTTTTGTGACGCAGTTTTATCCTTGTCTGAGATCGAGAAACGGACGAATAGCCTTCTGTGGCCATATAATGCCGCGATAGAAGGAGCTCAACGATCACCCCGCCCTCAGAGGTTAATAAATGGCTGTGACGATCTGAAATAAGAACGTCGAAAGGTATGACTTCTTTTTGTAAAGCCTGTTCGAGATCGCCTGTTGATTTTGGTCATCAAATCAAATTCTTGAAATGATGCAGCTGCTGAAGGGGTGAACCATCGGGACGAAACGTCCTAGTGATGACGCTGGACCTTTTGGGGGGTCAGCACCGAAGAGGGTGAAGAAAACCTCTTCGAGGAAGAAAATGAAGGAGCCAATCCCTGGCACTTCAGAGAAGATTAAAGGAGGGGCTTCTTCAAAAGTAAAGAAAACAACTGTAAAAACTATTGTGGTAAGGTTCTCTGTTCCCCCTGTTATACCAAGTAAGGGTAGGAGTTACTTCTTAGTTGTACAGGGTGAGGGGAGTGAGGATGAGGAAGACGACATTCCTCTCATTCGTCGCAAGAAGAAGACAGCAAACCCTTCGGAGATTAGCATCCCAGAGAGGTTTGCTTCTCCTACCATCGCCGAAGTCTTGTCCTCCATGGTGGCGGCAGAAATGGCAGCAAAGGATCCCATGATCGTGAAAGATCTTGCAATCACAGTGGAGACCTCCAATCCTGAGGCCTGTGTAGCCCCAGGGCTGGTAACTCCTCCTTCAATTATCGAAGGGACGACTGTGGTAAGAACTTCACAATCTCTGACTTTTCGTTTCCCTGCATATACAAATCATATTGTGAACATGCAGGGAGAAGAAGACACTATCCTATTCAAGAAAAGGAAAACAAGGACCAATGTTGATGACACTTCAACAGGGGCACCCAGTGGGCTTCTTTCTCCCCAGAGCTCATCTTCGAAACCCACATGTTGGCTGAGGTTTTGTATAAAGTAAGAATATCACAGCTTGCCAATTCTCTGTTAACAACAAGAGATATTCGAAGTTATGATATCTGCAGGGACCCTATGCTTAGCATCCCGTCGACCTCACCGAATGTTGGCGTACTAACAACCGTGGAGGCCGCAGGGGAGACAGGTGTGACTCCAGTGGCCGAGGTATCCTCTCAGGCCATCCAATCTCAGGGGATGGAAACCGCAATCCTGACCACAGGGGCGGATCAGCAAGAACAACCATCTGCTGCCCCTGTCACCAAGCAGAAAACAAGTCTCGAGGTTCACCCCTTAGTTGAAACCGAGAATACGCTAAGGATCTCTTTCAGCAATTTTGTAGAGGTAAGTAAAATTCCTTTACCTTCATAGATTCGAGAAGCTTAGGAATGTTCAAGTTTGAGTAAGCAGCCTTACTGTGTTTCTGGATCTGACCCAACTGGTGACCAAATCAAGAACTTTGGCCAAACACATTGAGGTCGCACAACGGGAAATCAACCGACTACAACTGTAAGTATCAGCAACCTATTTACCTCAACTTGAATTTCATCTAAGTAGGTTATATTCCTTGTCATAGGGAAAATGCCTCCTTGACAAAGGGCATGGATGATCAGGAAAACCAGGAAAAAGCCGTGGCCTTGAAACTTTCCTGTAAGTTTTTCTTCCAATCAGGTGGAACTATTTCTTTACATGAACTATTGTAAATCAATTACATTGTTCATGAAGTACAAGAGGAACAAATAGCCTTCTTTCAAAAGAAAAAGTTGACCTTCATGCGACCATCGAGCTTCAAAGTTCCAAGATTGACGCTGTCTGCAAGGAGAACAAGACCTTAAAGGAGATTATCTCATTATGCAGTAACGTTCAATCAGAAGTTTTTGAAAAACTGAAGGCAGTTGCGAGTTTGCTGAAGGCAGATATAGTTGAGCCTCAAAAGGACAACCTAAGCCTCAGCGATTCATGCAAACTGGTCACGGCTCAAGCTGGATCACTCCTCGAGTATCTTCCTGGAGATACAAAACGGCAAGAGGAGGCAATGAAGACCAATGTAAGATCTATAGCCTCCGCCATTCTATGCAAGCTAAGACTTCACTATGGCCCAATTTTGGACTTGAAACCGGTGGTGGGTGATGCCAAAATCGAGAGTGATGACCAGCTCAAAGTCATTTCAGAGGCAGTCCAACCTCTGATTGAAAATCTTCTGAAAGAATTGGGCTTACTGCAATATCACTGTAATGAACAATGATTCTCTGTTTTTGACTATACCAGAAAATATACAGTTATACTATGCACATGCATGCCTTAGGTTTTTGAAAAAGGTGTACTTGATTTTGTCTTATATTACGGCCATATTCTAATAGCCCCCTCCTGAGATCATAAATACTGGAGACTTAGTGTTATAATTTCAGGAAAAATATGGGTTTTTGACGATCAGAAATATCTACTGAGTTTCTTATACGTGTAGAAATGGTTTATAAGGAAATGTCTCGACTTAGATATGATCATCTGGTCGTACCGATACTGATCTTAATACAATACCAAGTCTTATTACGAACAGGCAGCCACTCGAATGATCAGAAACATGCCAGTAAGTCCCGTGTGCGTTTAGAAACGGCTTATTTAGGGATGTCTTATATAGATGCGACCATGAGATCGGCTAGTGAATCCAACCAGGTTATCATAGTAAGATGGTCATCGGCGATCAGCCCCTAAGTGTAGCTAGGTATGGGTGTGGCAAAAGAAAAAGACCATAACATAATTCAAAGAAAAGTACATTGAATTTTTTAACAAATCATGCTAATTGAAAAGGATAAAAGAATTGGAAAACTTACACGTAGAACTTGCGTAATTGATCTATATTCCAAGTATTGGACAAGATTCTTCCATCCTCCATTGCTAATCGAGCCGATCCTGGTTGCTGTACTGAGACTACAGTATAAGGGCCTTCCCACTGAGGGGAGAATTTGTTGCGGTTAGATTGGTTTTGTATTTTTCATAAAACCAAGTCGCCCTCATGAAGACTACGAGGCCGCACCCTTTTACTATGATATTTACGCAAAGCTTGTAAATATAGTGCTGACTTGATCAGCGCCCGATTGCGTTTTTCTTCGAGGAGGGTTATATCTTGGGTACGTTGTTCGAGTTGATCAGTCTGATCGAATTGATCTACCCGAACAGAACCAATACGAATTTCCATAGGTAATACAGCCTCAGCGCCATATACTAGTTGGAAAGGTGTCTCACCTGTAGCCCAACTGCAAGTAGTGCATAGTGTCCATAGAACGGAGTAGAGTTGATCTTCCCAAGCCCCCGAGCGCATCTTAAGGTGATCAAAAACACATTTCTTTATGCCCTATAATATCTGTCCGTTGGCATGTTCAACGGCACCATTGCTCTGAGGATGAGCTACAAAAGCAAAGCATACTTTGGTTCCAATATCATCGCAATAGTCTAAAAAGAGACCACTAACGAATTGGGAACCATCACTAGTACAGAAAAGCTTTCTTCTATCAGTAAGAAACACCCTTCTACTATCGGTTTTTGTACCGATAGAGATAGACATGATAGAACAAGACAGGTCATTTTCTATCGGTAAATAACCGATAGAAGAACTTCACTATTCTAACGGCATCTTAGGAGAAAACCGGTAGAAAACCCGTCGTAGTCTGACATTTGTGAAAGAGTTTACCGATAGAAAAAATATAGTACTCTCTCGGTTGTGAATGAGTTTAGCGGCAGGAAAAATACCACTCTTCTAACGGTTAATTACAAGTTTACTGACAGAAAAAACCTTAGTACTCTCTCGGTTGGAAATGAGTTTACCAATAGGAAAAATGATTGTACTCTCTCGGTTGTGTATGAGTTCACCGGCAGGAAAAGTCACACTCCTCTAACGGTTAATTACGAGTGTACCGATAGAAAAAGCGATAGTAGTCTCTCGGTTGTGGATGAGTTTACCGATAGAAAAAGTGATAGTAGTCTCTCGGTTGTGTATGAGTTCACCGGCAGGAAAAGTCACACTCTTCTAACGGTTAATTACGAGTGTACCGATAGAAAAAAGATAGTAGTCTCTCGGTTGTGGATGAGTTTACCGATAGAAAAAGTGATAGTAGTCTCTCGGTTGTAAATGAATTTACCGATAGAACATTCACATATACAGTACATTATTTACATTCACAATACAGTACATTCACATATACAGTACAGATGCAATACACTATAGATTGGATACACAATATAGTACAGATGCAAAGAAAGGTAAATTCAGAGAACAGATTGACACATTAATTAGACAGTTATTCACATTTATTCACATATATATGGACAAATACAAATTGCAATCCAATGTGGACATTTATTCACATATATATTTATTCACATGTATATAAACAGTCTATGCACAGAGTACACGAAAAAGAGAAAATTGTCATGATGGATGGTTGGGCGCAACTTCCTCCATGACATATTGAGCCCAGATTTGTCGAAGATCTCTAATCTTTGCATTTTCGTATTGGTCTTTCGACATGGCGATCTGCAAGCATGTGTGAATACTAAGTAACTAACTTCCTAATTTAGAATGTGACACCCAATTTTCAAATTTGAGTTAGCTATCGATGCTTACCTGGGGGAATTGGGCAAAGTTTGTCTACACTAGGTCGTACATGTAGCGCAGCACATAAAACCCGCATTCCCACGATTGCGACTGCTGATGGCACTGAGATAATTGCATATGCGAAGACATGTTAGCTACTGTTTCCATAAACTAATTAAGCATAAACAAAAAGTCTCGTGAGTAACTCATATTATTTCCAAGCTAGTAGGGAGCCCTGCGGTGCGGCATGCCTCCCTCCAGCGGACACATATTTATCAAAAGCCCTGCATTTCAGTTAGTATTGCCGGTTAATGTATTATCATTAGCTAGTGAGGTCAAAATTTAAATAAAACATATAAGTTACTTACGCCTTCATATTCCCCTTGACCACATATTCGATCGATAATTTGTCACGCATCGAATCGAGGTAGTACACCTCGTTCCTCGGTGGACAGATCACGATGAGGATCCAGTGGCCCCTGCATTGTACGTAAAAGAGGACCGCTAGCTCAAAGTATATATCAGGTGTAACATACAAGATTGAGTTAAATTAGTACGAAATGCACTAACCTTTGGTGGTACGGCACCAGAATGAACTCCCTGTCCTGCTGCGCCATCAGCTCCTTGGATATGTACTGCTCAGCGTGCGCGGCGTCGTGCTCTAGCATCATGAGGCTTATTTTCTCTGGGTCAAGGAAACCCATCTTGTCACACGCAGCCTCCGATGCTAGCCTATACATGCACCTGCATGCAAAGGACGACATTAGTATTGCACAGAAAGTTACTACATTTCAAATGAACTACAACAATGCAAAGTTCGCAAATAGAGTTAGAAAACAGCAATACATAGCATCAGCAAACTCACAGGACTCCAGTCCATATGATGGACATATCGAGCTCCCGCCAGTTGTAGAGCTCGAACAAATCCTCGTGTGCCACGGATATACTCCCGGGCTCACGGTGGAACTGCCCAGGCCTATAGGGAACTAAGAAGTTCAGATTGCGCCAAGCTCGGTGTAGGTACCACTCGTGGAGGTTTCTGGTTGATCGATCCAATTTGCGCAAACCTGCCTCCGACACGAGTGGGAACTCGTTCCTGAACCTCTCCAGCTGTCCCTATCGCCCTTTGCCCTTGCCTTTGCCCTTGCCTTTTGCCGGGGACTGAGCGCGTACCTTCGAAGTCATGGGCGAGGTGATGGCGGCTTTCTTCCGAGGTGAAGGCGTGCATGCACTCGGTGGGGTCGAGGCCATCTTTGATGTGTCCATGTTCGCATGAGATCGGGCCTCATGCCCCGAGCTGGGGGCGCAGTCCCCTGGTAGCCCGCCGGCAGGCCACTTCAATTAATGACCACGTATGTTAGATTTTGCAAGTTGAGTGTACTGAGTAGGATGTAATCTAAAATGTGTAGGATTTACCGGTTGTATTAGAAGACACTTCTTAGGCCACTGTATGTAGGAGCCCACTGCCTCAGCAAGTGCTGCAGTTCCTCTGTTGGGACTGGCAATCGAGAATCGTTCTAGGCCGGCATGGCCATGTCCACATGTACCTTTGCGAACCCCAACCGCAGAGGTACGCAGTGGACCCGGACATCCGGCCCAAACGGATATACGAAGCCGTGTCCAACCACTTCCTGCCCGGCGCCTAGGTGATTCCATAGGATGCAGCTCTCCGGCTTCTGCAAATTTGTAACAATTAAAACAGGTTAGCGAAACAACTCTAACAGAAAGGGAGTGGCATCAACTTAAGTGCACAGATGAAGGCTTGCAGTACGTCAAGTAGATCCACTGGATCCGCGAGGATCTTCGAAGCGCAATTGCTTATCCGACCCCGCGAGGTACCGTCGCCCTGGGGATCCGCATCTGCACTGTTGGCCAGCAATGCTTCTCTCAACCGTGCAAAGTCTTCCCTCATTTGTTCGACCTCAGACTGCACCTCAGCCCGTATCTCAGCCCGTATCTCCGCCCGTACCTCAGCCCGTATCCTATCAGAGAGCTCTGCTTCCTTTTCCTTCCAGGAGTGGGCCTTCTTCCTCGGTGGAGCCGGATCTGCGAAACCGGCCTTCCACGACACAATGGCTCCCACAGCCCGTGTCCGCCCAGGATGCTCCTTATTTCCTAGAGCCCGGGTGAGGATGTCGTTCTCCCTCTACGGGGTAAACAACCCCTCCACTGCCTCCTTCTCAAAAGAGATCTGTTACATTTAAAGGTACCTTGTGAGACAAATTGCCTTATATACACTTGTGCGCACACAGTTTACGAGGTTAGCCAACTTACCATTCGCCTCACAACGTCGGCGTCCCCAGGGGTTGCGAACTGCACAGACCCCGTGGACGACACGGACCCCCTCCCCCTCCACCATCACTTGCACCTCTCATCCCGGATCTTGGAGAGCGCCAACTCAGGGGTGTCGATGACAGGATTTTTCTTGTCTTCCTTCTTCCACTGCTCCTCCTTCCCCGCATAGCCCTGGGACCTGAGCCGATGCGGGTGGTCGTTCCTCTTCTTGATCGCCCTATTCTTCTCGCTAAGGGCCTTGAACTCCTCAATCCCCTTCTGCTTGGTGAATTCCTCTCATACCTCCTCCGATATGAAGGGGTACTTCTCGCAAGGAGATTTCCCTGTAGCGAGGAAGTTACTGACGAGCCAGCTCTTAAAGGTTTTCCATGTTCCGTTCATGTCCTTCAAGCAGGCCGCCCTAGGTGTATCGTCGGGGATGTTCCACTTAGCCTGTTTTCAAAAAATGCATACAATTAATCGCGAGTTAGTTAAACTTTAGTATAAGCCAAGAGAACGTGATTACGAAAGATTTCAGTGATTTCAGTTAATTTAACCTTCACTTCCGCCCACAACCTATCCCTCTCGTCCGCCGTCATGTCCTTCCAGCTCTGGACGGTGATCTTCACCCTTTCTTTCGCCAACAGCCCAACGTAGGCCGCGTACTTCCCAGCATTCTTTCCAATCGGCCTCCCAAATTGGTTGAACTCACAAGAAAGATCCGTGCGTTTGGCTAAACAGCCCAACGTCGTCACGCCTCGCCCCACCCTCTTGCGCTGGGATGAAACGGTTGCATCTTCAGTTACGTTGGGGTTGGCCCTAGTCGAACAACTAGCACCATCCGATGAAGACGACGACATGTCTTTCCCTACAAAACCATCAACAAACCATCAAAAATTTAATGGAAACACAAACTAAATCATTTTACAAAGCAAAAGGACCTATTTTAAATATTTTTTCTATCAGTAAACACAGAAGCTACCAATAGAAGATAAGATTCTATTTCTCAGCATTTTCGTCTACACATTTTCATAACTCAGTCCAGGACTGGAGACTAATTAGGGCTGCAAAAGGGATGTCCGAAGAAAATAATACTAAAAGAAAGACATGCAAAAATTACTTCCTGAACTATTCAGAAATCTTTTCTATCGGTAAACACACGAGCTGCTGATAGACCATAACAATGTTTTCCATCGACAAAGCTACGAGATACCGATATAACATATTGTTCTGGAATATTGTTGATAAGCCGCCATTCACTGGCATCACATAGTCTTGGTTTAAGCCAACATTCTCCATGATTTTCTATACTAATATTCATGGGCCAGCATTATTATTTCACACATAACAATGTTTTCTATCGGTAAACACATGAGCTGCCGATAGAACCTAACAATGTTTTCTATCGGTAAATACAGGAGATACCGATAGAATATGTGTAAGAACACCTCCAACGTATAATGTGCATTACATGGCAGTTGGATACAATTGATCACACATACAGCAGTACATATAAGTTAAAATCTCAAAATAGGTTCATTACAGCACTGGAACATATTATGTCAACCCTAATTTAAATCAACATTGCCTGCGGAATGTTCATAATCCAACACAATAGGGAACCCTAATGTAATTACAAAACTCGAAGAATTAGTACGTACAAAACACAAAGATCAAATAAGGAAGATGCTGGAAAAAGAACGACGAATTAGGGTATTTACGGCGATCAGTTGTGGTGATGGAGAGGCGGTGTAGAATGCAGCGGCTGCCGGCAAAGGACGAAATAAGAACTGGTGGCAGTGGCGAACCAGTATCCAGTCGGCGATTGTCGTGTGGGAGAGAGGAAGTGAGTGGTCACTGCGGAGGTTGTGGTTTTCTTTGCTCTCGAAGAGACACAGTGCTATAAGTTGGAACTGTTCGACTGGAGGGAAACTCAAGGGCCGTGTACGAGTAATAAAGTAGTGGATGACCTTCTCTATCGGTACAACAAAAGAATACCGATAGAATTATTTCCTTTTCTATCGGTACAACAAAATAATACCGATAGAACAAGTAAATTTCCCAGAAAAATATTTGAAGTAGCGGATGCCTTTTTCTATCGGTATGAACAATAAAATCCCGTGAGACCAATTTTCCCCAGAAAATTTTTTTAAGTGCCTGAGATTACAGTATTGGGTGCCCTTTTTCTATCGGTAAAAACAACAAAATACCGTCAGAGTAATGAATTTATTCTAATAGTAGAACATAATAATACCAATAGAATAAGTAAGTCTCACCTTCAAACAATCGTATGTACACACGATGTAACATCAAACAGACCGTGCTTGAAAGCTGCAGAATGATAAAGAAAGAGGGAAGATAGCCGGATAATTGGAAAATTGACATAAAAACAAAATTTTCATTCATTGTTGTTTTATCACTTATAAAAAAAAATAAAAACCCAAAATGCTAAGTCAAGAGGTGGTCTTAGCCCTGGCTGCATGTAGAATAGAGTCAGTTTGACTTGCAGCCAGGACGCAGGATTCCTCTAGCGACAAGTTGTCCCTAGAATCAACTACTACCGCGTCGAGAAGGCCTGTGACCTCCCTCAGCTTCGCTATGGTATCCTTCATAGTCAAATCGCAGCCAGCGATGGTAATATATGCGGCTTGCTTCTCCTCGCGAAGACGCCTCGTCCTCGCCCTGGAATTGTCACCAGCCGTCTTCATGCGCTGAATGCGCCGGAGGAGATCATCCAGTTCAAGCCGTAGCTGAGTGTGCTTGTCCGTAAGGAGCTTGTGCTCCTCCTGGAGGGCCCTCAGCACGGCCTTGATTTGCCAGTGTCTTCCACGGCTCTCATTCCCTGTGCAAATCAACAGGTCAAGAATGTACTGAACATGGATTAACAATACAGGGGTAAACCCAGGAGATTTAGAGTTCTTAGCCGGGAGGGCGTGGCTGACGATCCCATTGAGGTTGCCATTGTGAAAGAGAAGATAAGGAGTCGAAGCATTCGAGAATTAGAAAAACAACAAAATACCGTGACGCATGGCGAGGTACTTATAGAATTTCCAAGGCGACGCATGGCGACACAGTTGAGAATTCAAAGCGCCAGAGTATTGTTCTATCGGTACAAACAACAAAAAACTGTCAGACAACAAAATACCGTGAGACTAACGAATTTATTCTAACGGTAAAACATAATAATACCGATAGAATAAGTAAATTTTTCGCAGTGAAACTTTTGAAGTGCCCGAGACACATTAAAGTAGTGGATGTCCTTTTCTATCAGTAAAAATAACAAAATACCGTCAGAAAAATTGATTTTTGGAGAGCTTAATTTGAAGAAGCAAGAGGCTGCAATGAGATTTTTGCAAGTGCTATTTGAAGGGAAGAATTAAGTACTTACAGGATAAAGGTACTGTACATGTCAGACTCATGCTGTGGAGTAAAATTGAGATATATTAATGCTGTGAACTAGCTTATCATTAAGTTCTAAAGAAAAATGTACTGCCTGATGTATTAATGATAAGTTCCTCACCTTGCTGCATAACTTGTGGGCTGTTTGCTTGGCATTTGTCCCTGAAATAGAAATTAATCATCAATGGTTCTCAACCCATAATCCTTCTTCGTGGTCATCTCGCAGATACGTTGTTTCGTCGATATCTTCAGTAGGGATAGATTGAATGTCCTCTAAAAATGGAGGTATTTCATCAAATTGGTTATACTCCACTTTGTCGACAACATCTTCGACGACAACAATGCGTCTCTTGCTGTGGAGGACAACATGCAAGTTTGGATTGGCCGAGTCAACGATGTAGAATACCTGTGTGGCTTGCTTTGCAAGTATGAATGGATCGTCTTGGTGTCCGACTCTACCAAGATCGACGAGAGTAAACCCGTAACTATCAACTTGAACACCTTGAGGGATTTCGACCCATTGGCATCGAAACAGGGGAATCTTAAGTAATCCGTAATCGAGCTCCCATATTTCATCAATAGCACCGTAATATGAGTTCAGCGCCCTTACTGACCTGGCACCCTCGGAAATAGTAAACAGTGTCACTCCGCTACATTGCGTGCTACTCTTGGCGTGTTAAGCTCTTGTGTAAAATGAATACCCATTAATGTCGTACCCCTGCCAAGTCCCTATAGTGAATCTTGGGCCTCTAGCCAACCATGTCACAGTTTCACTTACGGAGCCCTCGGCAGCTCGCGTGACTCTTTCTTGGATCCACCCAGCAAATTTCTTGTTATGTTCTCTAGTGACCCAAACGTCTGACTTTGAAGGATTCTATGACCGTAACATTACCTTGTGCTCATGTATGTATGGCTCGACCTCCGTCATGTGTTGTAAGACCCAAAAATGTGATTTTGCTACACATCACGAGCGGTGATGATAGCTTTGAATCCAATCGTTCCGATGCCCTGAAGCCTACCCTCGTGTCGGCACCTAGGAACGCCAATTGGGTCAACCCCGGCCATATAATCTGTGCAAAATTCAATCACCTCCTCGGCGGCATAACCTTCCATGATACTCCCCTCTGGTCGACGACGAGTCCTTACGTATCCCTTCAATACACCCATAAATCTCTCAAATGGATACATGTAGCGCAGGCACACGGGTCCACAAAACTTAATTTCTCTGATAAGGTGAACAATCGGATGGACCATAACATCAAAAAATGATGGAGGGAAATACATCTCGAGCTGACAAAGAGTTGTAACCACGTCGCGTTGCAAAGCGTCCTGTCCATCCGGATCAATTACCTACGAGGACACAGTTGCGCCAAATATTGATATCAGAAAAATCTTCTAATTAAGCTCCACAAATGGAGGCCACTTATAGTACGAGTGCACGTACTTACCTTGCAAGATATTGCGTCAAAGAAATAACATAGGTTTGTGATTGTCTCTCTGACTTTAACTGGGAGAATGCCTCTGATAGCAATGGGAAGCATTTGTGACATCAAGACATGACAGTCGTCGGACTTCGTGCCAACCAGTCTTAGGTCCTTCATGGACACAAGTTTTTTCAAGTTCGCGGAGTACCCACATGGAACTTTAACACCGTGCAGGCACTGACAGAGTTCTATTTTTTCGCTCTTGGACAACGTATAGCAGGCCGGGGGGAGGTATGTACGCTTTCCATTCTCTAAAGGTGCAAGCTCAGTCCTTATCCCCATTTCCACCATGTCACGACGAGCTTTCACACCATCCTTTGTCTTTCCTGGAATGTTCAACAACAAACCAATCAAACTGTCACAGACATTTTTCTCTACATGCATGACATCAATGCAATGTCGAACTTATAAGTGCTCCCAGTACGGTAGATCCCAAAGAATCGATCTCTTCTTCCAAACATTTTTTCTCGAGGTTTAGAATACTTACCGAACTCAGCTTCGATGTCCTTCACGCGCGAGTAAATCTCCTTACCGGTCAGAAACACTGGAGCTGATCCCTTCTCAGGCTTCCTGTTAAATGATTTCCTCTTCTTACGGTACGTGTGAGGCACCAGAAGAAACCTGCGGTGACCCATGTACAATGTTTTCGTCAGTTTCGCAGCCACATGCTCTCAGTTTCATAAGTCTTGGCTCCTTTCGTACTATACCTCGACAAATTACCGTAGGCCGGAAAATCATTTATGGTGCAAAATATCAGGGCCGCAAGATGAAATTCTCTTTCTTGTATGCATCCCACACCTGCACCCCCTCGCTCCACAATTTCTGTAAGTCCTCGATTAAAGGCGCTAGAAACACGTCAATATCATTTCCGGGTTGTCTGGGTCCTGAGATTAGTAACACCATCATGATGTGCTTGCGCTTCATGCATAACCAAGGAGGAAGATTGTAGATGCATAAAAGAACCGGCCAAGTGCTATGCCGACTGCTCATATTACCATGTGGGTTCATACCATCTGTACTCAGCCCGAACCTTATATTTGTAAGTTCGCCGCCGAACTCAGCAAATGTTCTGTTGATGTTTCTCCATTGAATAGAATCAGCTGGGTGTCTCAGTTTTCTGTCTTGTTTCCGGGCTTCGGCATGCCAACGCAAGTGCTTCACGACTTTCGGATTTGCAAACAGCCGCTTCAATCTAGGTATCACAGGCAAGTACCACACAGTTTTCACCGGAGGTCCTTTCTTTACCTCGTGACGTTCACTGTCAATCCGGTCCCTACGCGTATACCTCGATGCGCCGCATCTTGGACAAACATGCAAACTGGAGTACTTGTATGGTACAACACACAATCATTTGGGCATGCGTGTATTCTTTCGATTTCCATTCCCAACGGACACAACAGTTTTTTGGCTTGGTAAGTAGATCTTGGCAACTCATTTCCCTCTGGAAGCATGTCCGCTAGAAGATCTAATAGTGCCGTGAAACTCTTATCACTCCAACCGTCGCCTGCCTTCAAGTTATATAATCTCAGCACAGAAGATAGTTTTGTAAATGTTGCACATCCAGGGAATAGAGGCTTCTCAGAGTCAGCAATCAATTTCTCAAATTCACAGAAGTCATTTTCGTTGTAATCTTCCTCTACATCACGTAACATCTCATCTAGATTGTCATCATCATCATCTATGTGCATATCGGAATGAACATTATCAAAATTCGGATGATCATCAATATTATTGCAATCCACATCCGAGTCCTGCTGATTGGTAGTAGTGGTGCTTGTTTCCTCAAGATCTTCGCCATACCATATCCAACGGGTGTATCACGCGTTAAAACCACGACGAATCAAGTGACTCTTAATTTGATCAGAGTTGCTAAACCTCTTCAAGTTCATACAATCTGTACAATGACAAAGCATATTTTTCTCTCCCTTCCTCTCCTTTTGTTGCTCAGCAAATTTAATAAACTCATTCACACCATCCAAATATTCAAGAGTAGTACGTTTTATTCCATACATCCAATATTTCCTGTCCATCTACAATTAACAAAATTTAACGAGTCAGCAATGCATGAAACCTGCCTGATTAAGTTATGTATATGTACATGTACAGCCTCTTACAACAGATGTGTTAAACCCTAGGTTGACGAAATTAACACTAATTAACCTAGCTAAACTACACAATACAAGCTAGTTAGCTCCTAAAACATGACGCATTTCCAACTAGCTAGCTCCCAAGCTTAGAGCTACAAACTTTGAACTACACAATACAGCTAGCTTGCAAGTAGAGAGGGAGGGAGATCTAGAGAGAGAGAGAGATAAGTGTCGACAATTAAGCATACCTTAAAGAGAGGGGTGCAATCAACTTCCCTCCAGCTTGCCCTAATCACCCTAGCAGTGTAGCTGCGAGCGTGGAACTTTCATCACAAACAGAGGGACACAGAGTGCAACGCTCAGCAATGGTCGAGTGGGGTTTTCCTTATAATGGACCTTTTTCTAACGGTAAATACATGAAATAACCATTAGACTAAGTAAGGTAATTTGCCGCTCACATATTCTATCGGTAAAAACAGACATGTATCGTTAGAGAATGTACATTGCTGAGCAAGTACAGGTCTTGTTCTATTGGTAAATATGTGTATTGACCGTTAGATCATGCATGACACAGCACGTACATGAGTTTTTCTATCAGTAAATATGTGTATTAACCGTTAGATGATGCATGACACAGCACGTACATGAGTTGTTCTATCGGTAAATATGTGTATTTACCATTAGATGATGCATGACTGAGCAAATATATGTGTTTTCTATCGGTAAATATATGTATTTACCGTTAGAGGAGGTACTTGTACCAAACTGATCTTACATCAAACAGATCTTAACTAGAAGATAAAGCAATATTTCAAGAAATGCTAATTTGTGGATTAACTAGGAGACACAAAAATACTTTTCTTAGGTACTTGGGACTTCATCTTGCCAAAGAAATTACACATGCCAGTTCACAAATTCAGGTACAAACATACACATGCCAGTTCACCAATACAAATTCAGGTACAAACATACACATGCCAGTTCACAAATTCAAGTGTATGTCTGAAACAGCAGTACAAATACACACCTACCTACTAATACAATTAAATACACAAATACTCCCTACACATTCAAGTTCATGTCCCAAATAGCAATACATGATACACAAATATACAACAATATACAAATACAACAATTCACACATTCAATGTATATTAGAAAAGCCACGTTTGAAATTAACAACAGATCATGACGAGGACCCAGTGGCCCATACATTTTACATAAAAGAGAACCTTTGCAGGTTGCGACAATGCAACTACCGACTACAAGTTAGACTTGATACATCACAAATCCATTCATCCAAAACAGCAAATGTCTGAACCACATTGGACTTAACCATAGGAGTTTAGTTCGAAGACGCCCGAGGAGCTGGAACTGCCGTCGAGTTACATTTGTATTGGTGATTTCCTCGGACTCAAACTCGATCAACTCAACTCAACTCAACTCAGCTCCATTAACAAAAAGAACCTACCTTCCAAGATGTTGTTTAGTGTAGTGATGGTGTAGAATGGCTGTGCAAATGACAACAATTCTTCTTCTCCAAGCAGGTAAGCATCTGGCCACAAGCTGGTGCATGCAAAAAAAGTAAGATGCTTTCTATAGGTCCTGACTTGAGAAACACGCCGGGCTTAAGGATCTTCTCGACCGAGCCAACCAAGATCTCGCCCTTCACGTCCTTCCAGCTCTCGACGGTGATCTTCACTGTTTCTTTCGCCAACAAGCCAACGTAGGCAGCGTACAACGAGGAAGAACCGTGAAATACGTTGCCCCTCATGAGCATCATCCAAGGAACTGCACAGATCATAATCATATTGAAAAGAAGACACATCAAAATGAAGGATACAAAAATTGCAGAATAATTTCCATAATCGGATTAGAATAATCTAACAATATTGCCGAAATTTTACGTACCTTGCTTGGGATGCCGAAATCTAGAGGGCGTCGATGGAGGTGTGGAGGTGCAGCGGTCGCTGGTAGAGGTTAGGACTACGAGCGCCAGATGAACTGTGAGAATGAAAGAGACACCCGTGTATTTATAGTACTAGATAATTTCTATCAGTACAAAAACCGCATACCGTTAGTAATTTTATATATCTTCTAACGGTATACAAATAAATTACCGATAGAATAAAAATATTTGTAGAAGGCGAATGGTTCTATCGGCACAATACATATTATTGATAGGAATTTTTGTACATACTCTGTCGATATATACGTACATTGCCGATAGAATAATACTAGTTGTAGAAGGCGAACAGTTCTAAAATATTTTTGCTATATTCTAACGTTATAAACATACATTGCCGATAGAATAAAACTATTTGAAGATGAATAGTTCTAAGCAATTTTTGATATATTCTAACGGTACAAGAATCAGTTACCGATAGAATAAAAATATTTGTAGAAGGCGAACGGTTCTATCGGCACACTACATATTGCCGATAGGAATTTTTTTACATACTCTGTCGGTATATACATACATTACCGATAGAATAAGACTAATTGTAGAAGTCGAACAGTTCTAAGATATTTGCCCTATATTCTAACGGTATAAACATACATTACCGATAGAATAAAACTATTTGAAAACGAACAATTCTAAGCAATTTTTGATATATTCTAACGGTACAAGATCCATTACCGATAAAATAAAAATATTTGTAGAAGGCGAACAGTTCTATAGGCGCACTACATATTGCTGATAAGAATTTTTGCACATACTTTGTCGGTATGCGCACACATACCGATAGAATAAGTCTAGTTGTAGAAGTCGACCAGTCCTATCGGCGCGCAACATTCTTCCGTCAGTACTTATGCATCTCTTCTAACGGCAAATATGTTCATCACCGCTAGAGTAAATCATACTGCTTGTTCTAACAGTAAGTTTTTTACAAACCGATAGGAAAAATACACTTATTGGCCTTTTATGACCGCGAGGCACATTTTCTATCAGTTTTCTACTAAATCGCTAATAACCGATAGAAGATAGGGGTTAGTAGACTGCATTTCTGTACTAGTGCATTGTCGGTAATGAGACGACTCAGAACACCGAATCACGTGACAATATTCTTATGGAAGAACTTCTTTGCTGCAGTAGCGGTAACGTTGCGGACTAGTTCAGCCTCAATCCACTTCGTAAAAGTATCAATGGCTACGAACAAAAACTTATACCCATTGACAGCTTGGGGCATAGTACCCACAATGTCTATCCCCCAGACCGCAAAAGGCCATGTTAGAGGAATAGTTTGTAAGGTATATGCGGGCTGATGAACCTGTTTCGCGTGAAATTGACACTGTGGGCATGTTTTGACCAAATGTTTGGCATCATCAAGTGCCGAAGGCCAATAAAAACCCTGTTGGAAAGCTTTTCCGACCAGTGTGCAAAATAACGCGTGTGCACCACATACACCGTCATGAATTTCTTTCAAGAGGGACTTACCTTCCTCTTGAGATATGCAACACATGAATACTCCCTGAGTACCCTTCCTGTACAAGACCCCTTCTATGAGTTTGTACAAGCGCGCTTTCCGAACTAACCGATCACTCTCGGTTTCATCCTTGGGCAAAGTCCCATGTTCGAGATAGACCCTCAATGGATGTGTCCAATCTCCTTCATGCCCAAGGTTGGTGATGCAAACTGTCATCGGGTCGTCTTCAATCAAAGTCATGATCGAAGGGTGTTCTAAGTGTTCAACGAACACTACTGCTGGAGCAGATGTGCGTGAGAACCCAATTTTAGATAATTGGTCTGCGAGAATATTGTCCTTTCGTGGGATATATTGGACTTTGAAATGACTGAAGTGTTTTTCCAATTTCCTTACTTCCCCCAGGTAATGAGCCATTGTCTCATCAAAGGTGCTGTACTCCTTGTTTACCTGGTTTACGACTAGCTGTGAGTCTCCCCTCACCACTAATCGATGGACTCCAAGGAATTTAGCTGCCCGGAGCCCTGCAATAAGACCTTCATATTCTGCTGCGTTGTTGGTCGCAATAAAGTGTAATTGAATGACATACTTGAGTTGGTCGCCCTGAGGTGTGATTAAGACCACTCCAGCCCCCGAGTGTTGAAAACTATGAGAGTCGTCAAAATACATCGTCCACTGGTCGGTGCATGGCAAATCTTTGGATTCTTGCGCAGGAGGGTCAGGATTAGTCCATTTGACCACAAAGTCTGCAAGGATTTGAGATTTAACTACTGTGCGAGGGGTGAAATGGATGTCAAATGCTCCAAGTTCCACTGTCCACTTCACGATGCGACCAGATTTCCCTGGGTTGCGGATTATATCTCCCAATGGGAAGGATGAGGGTACAATAATTTTGTGCACTTGAAAGTAATGTCGTAGCATACGGGAAGCCATTAGAAGTGAGTAAAGTATTTTTTGGACCTCAGGGTAGTGCCCTTTGGACCATGAAGTACCTCGCTTATGTAATAGATTGGTTGTTGTACACCCTCTCTTTCTGTGATCAGAACTACGCTGACTGCATGAGGAGTTGCCACCAGATAAAGGAGTAGTGGTTCCCCTAAATTCGGAGAGACTAGTACTGGCGGACTAGACAGATATTTTTTAACCTTTTGAAAAGCTTTTTTGGCCTCATCCGACCAGGTAAAACCGTTGTGTTTACGAAGAGCCCTAAAGAAAGGCAAACCCCTTTCGCCTAGCCTTGATATGAAACGGCTAAGAGCCGCCATTCGACCTGTTAGACTCTGGATGTCCTTCATGGTCGAAAGAGATCTCATTTGCTCTATGGCCCTGATCTTCTCGGGATTAACCTCTATACCTCTCGAACAACCAAGAAAACCCAAAAGTTTGCCAGAAGAGACCCCAAAGGAACATTTTTCTGGGTTCAATTTTATTCCATGCTTGTTTAGATTACAAAAGGTTTCAGGAAGATTATCTAAGTGATTCAAGCTTTTCAAGCTTTTTACAACCAAATTATCAACGTAAGCTTCAAGATTAAGCCCCATCTGGGAAAGAAAAGTCTTTTACATCAAACGCTGGTACGTGGAACCGGTGTTCTTGAGACCAAATGGCATTCTAACATAGCAGTAGGTGCCAAATGGTGTGATGAAGGCAGTTTTCTCTTCATCTTCTTCTGCCATGTTGATTTGATGGTACCCTGAGTAAGCATCCAGGAAGCTCATCAATTCGCAACCCGCTGTAGAGTTGACCAACTGGTCGATGCGAGGAAGGGGAAAATCATCTTTCGGACATGCACTGTTTAGGCTGGTGTAATTGATACACGTGCGCCACTTACCATTTGACTTTCGGGCTATGACCGGATTTGCAAGCCACTCAGGATGATCGATTTTGAGAATAAATCCCGCCTTTTGGAGTTTATCTAACTCCACTCAGATGGCTTCTTGCCGATCAACAGCAAAGCGTCTGAGCTTTTACTTTATTTCTCGATATCCAGGTCGAATTGCTAACCTGTGCTCAATTACTTCCCTTAAGACTCCAGGCATGTCAGATGGTTTCCACGCAAACACATCTACATTAGCTCGGAGGAAAGTAACGAGCCTGAGTTCCTATTTGTCATCCAGGCCTGATCCAATCGAATTGTTCTAGATGGATCATCCAGGTACAATGGAACTAGCTTTAACTTTTCATCTGGTCGCGGGGCAACTTTGATCGTATCCGAAGCCATGGTCACAATCTTGGCGTCCCGAAGGGGAAGCTGATCCACTAATTCCAGGGATAATCGATCACAAGTTAGCGCCGTGTTCCGACTGCCTCGGACCGAGATAACGCCTTTGGGGCCCGGCAACTTGCCGCACTGATAAGCGTAGTGCGTCGCCATCATGAATTTAGCGAGAGTTGGCCTGCCAAAAATAGTGTTATAAGCTGAATCACAATCAATTACATCGAAGGTAATCAATTCTATTTGGAAATTATCTGGTTCTCCCAGCGTTACTGGAAGAACCACCTGTCCCATCGGCATCATCGAGGGACCAGGAATTATCCCATAAAATGGATGAATTATGGGCTCAATTTTTGAACGAGGGATCTGCATCTCGTTTAGCGCTTTGACCAATAAAATGTCCAAGGAAATGGCCCCGTCGATTAGAACTCTTTCGACTCGAGCATTGCTGATAATTGGGGTGATGACCAAAGGTAGTCTCAATGGTCGTGTAAGCCCAACAGTTCAATCAGCTCGATCAAAAGTCAAAGGAGTTTCCGACCAACGGGGGTATTGAGGCTCACCAAGGTGAGCCTCTGCTTGATTTACCTCGCGGTAAAATGTCTTAAACTGACGCTTAGAAACAAAAGAGGAGGAACCTCCAAAAATAAAATTAACATGATTATGAGGTACCTGGTAGGACATCTCTTCGTCTCCGTCGGCATCTCTGATCCCGTAGGTTTGTTCTTTTTGCAGCAAAGTTGACATCAGTCCAATCCCTTGGTAGAAGTCATCTAATTGCTTCAACCAATTCCGGCAGTTCTTGAGATAGTGTCCCGAAGAGTTGTGAAACTGACACCACTTCTTGCTTCCCTGCGGATTAGTCTATTTTCCCGGCTAGTCGCTATCACAGCCACCAGAAGAGGTTTTATTTTTAAATGGAAACTTTTTACCCTTCCCTGGTGGTGGCTTCTTTGCAACTGCAACCTCCCGGTATTGTCCAGTCCGGTTTTTCTTGGACTTCTTTGATTTTTCGCCTGATGACGATTCTGGCTTCTTGCTTGAATCCTCCTTCTTAACATCCTTAAGACCTGGCTGAGGCGGTAAGTTTCCTTTATCGACCATCCTATTCCATTCCATGACCTCAGCCGCATTGGAATAGCTATCAGCCATGTCAAAGAGATCGGCTATTGACTGAGGGGGTAGATAAGTAAATCTTCGGTAAACCTCCAATATCGCACGACATGTTTAAATGCCCTAATAACGGAGTTGTCAGATATATTCGGAATGGTATTCCTCACTCCGACAAATCTCTTGAAAAACTACTGAAGAGTCTCAATAGAAGTCTGGCGCAGACGATGAAGATCATCCTCTTTGCCAGGCTTTTGGTAACAATTCTGAGTTGTTGAGTATAGAGTCACACAACATTTCCCAGTTATAAATTGAACCCTCTGGCTGATTGAACAACCAGGTTCTCACCGATTCCTCGAGGACCGTTGGCAGGTAATTTGCCATAACACGACCATCCCTACCCACTGCTTGAAAAGCGGTGATGTAGATCTGAAGGAATTCGGATGGATTCTGAGTTCCATCAAATCTTTCGATTGTTCCTGTTAGGGGAAATCTCTGTGAGACTAAGTCCAGGTAAGTTGCGTCACATTTGCCCAGGGACGTGGCCTCCGGTGCCTGCCCCGGGTGTGAGACCCCCATTTGAGGATCGCCTTGGTAACCGCCCAGGTAGGTTACGCACAGCAGGATGTCACATGAGCTCCAAACCACACAAGCATAGTAATATCATTAAGCAAGTATCAGGCCCACATGGCCAATATTACATAACCAAAGCACCGAAAATGGCGCTAAGTAGAGTTGCTAAGAAAATAACAGTTTTATCAGAACCCGATTCGGTATCCAAGTACCGAACACACAACATGAAGCACAAAGCAACGACAAAAAGCTTGACTTCCATCCGCAGCGGGGTTGGAGTGGCTCCTCCCACATCTGACTTGACTTGGTGCGCAGTCCTTCTAGAACGTGGGCTCGTCCGGGGCACTTCCATCTTCTGCCGGGAACTCATAACTGAAGGAATCGGGATCCTCGAATCCCTCTTCTACAGTTGGATGTAAATGCAAGGGTGAGCACTTGGTGCTCAGCAACACTCATTCCGGGGATTATTGTAATTGTACTTACATGAGGGTAAAACATATGATTCTGGGGTTTTGGTTTCATAAGGATAAAGATATGTAGATTTCCAAGTCATTTGTTCAGTAAAACAGTACTTTTGTCATGAAAATGATACTTTAAACAGTAAACAGGTTTTCAATAAAACATTAGATGTAGTAGTCTCCCATGAGTTACTACTTTGTTAACCGCATTGTGAAAACATTCCAAAACATTACTTGTGCTATAACCCATGGATAACATCCACTACGAAAAGACTCCTGAACCTGGGAGTACAGAGTATCTGATACTTCTTTTACACTTTGCAAAGGTGTACCTCTTTTTAAATCCACTGGTTCACTCGGCTTTCAAGTCGGATCAGCTCCATGTGACTTGTACACATGTGACAAGGCCGAGATCACACAACACTTTTACAGTTTAGTATTAACAGTATCCCTGCCCGGTAAATAGACAGTTAAGTCTCAAGTACCGTTGTGGGTCTTCCCCACTGCCTTACTTCCTAGCCTCTCTGGTCTATGTTCCCTCAGGACACATAGCCTTGGTCTATGTCCACACGAGACATACGACCATTTAAGATTACAACCGCTCACGGCTTAATCAGGTCTAGGGCGCCTTCCTTCATTTACGCCTTTTGCTCTCATCATTTTTCTGGCTCACATCACTCATGGCCGAACCTTGGCCTTCCAGTTTCCATGCGAGAAACCAGATCGTCAAACCATGCAGGGAACTGCTAATACCAAAAAGCTACTAAGTTGTGCCTGTCCCATACCAGGCAAGTGGTTGGTACGTTTACAATTCGTATAGAGACACAGCACAAGGTTCTCGTCCTTATGAATCAATAGTGAGGAGCATTCACATTCCCTGGTGCGCACCGCACCCTCTCCATACAAACCAATCCTCACTACTGATCCCTTTTATCAGTTTTCTTGATAAAACGGTTTTCATTATAACTTCTCATGTATTTGACCATTCCAAGTTTAATGTGGATATTCAGTATATGAATCCTAGGGTGACAAAAGCATGCATATGAAGGTTCAATAACAAAAAGGGGTTTCATGATTCATTAGGTAATATCTACTCATGTCATTCAAACATAACTTGTATTTCAAATAAGCATGTATAGCACGAAACAGTGAATATACTTCATATGAAAATATTGGGTGAGACATGATCAAAGGAATGAGGCTTGCCTTGCAATGTTGGGTCTAAATACTCAGACGGATCTTCAAAGACTTCTTCCGCTCCTTCAGCGTCCGACTCTGCGGCAATCAATTAACACACAAACACATACCACATAAGCATACTGAAAATAGTTTCTATGGAAAGTATTAAGTAAATAAGTCATGCATGCAGGGGAAAAGGTTAGGGCAAGGTCACAAGGGCTCTGGTCGAAGAAACGGCTAAAAAGGATTGAACGTCGAAGGGTCGACATTCAGTTCATGGCTTTGGCATAACTTTAAACTAGTCTTAGGATGGTTTTCTGGAGAAGTGACAGAAGGGAAAGATGTAGAACACAACTCCAGGAACCTAAGGGACAAAGTGACATTTCCATTGCTCAACCAGAAGGGGTCAAACAAGGCTAATGCCAGTGGCTGACATGCACTGACATAGTGCTGGACATGGCCAGAAACTAGGGCATGGCTTAACTTTTGATCCAGGGCTCCAATTGATGCAACACTTTGTCTGGGAGGTAGGCATTACTAACAGGAAGAAAATACTCAACAGGGACAAGAGCTGAAAGTGGCCGGAGGGTGGCCAAATCCGGCAATGAACTACGGTGGCCTGGACATGAACTGAGTTAGTGGACAGTGATCTTGGCATAGGCATAACTCACAATCTAGGCAGATCCAGGTGTCGAGCTAGTGGAAAGAATTGCTCAGGGTACTGGAATCTATCTAAGGGACAAGGTTTCAGGTGCTGGATCGGCCGGGAAAGAATTCCGGCGATCGGCGCTGGAGAAGACGACACTGGAGCTTGGGGATTTTTGATACAGGGCGAAAGAGCTCAATTCCAAGCTTGGGGATGATCTCTAGGGTACAGCAAAGCTACTGGAGGGGTTAATTTCATTGGAGATCGGCCGGAGAAGCTTGGCGTCGAAGTCCGGCGAACGGCCGAGGTTCCAAAATGGGATTTCTTCGATTTGAGCTTAATTGGGGATTCTGATTCTACAGGTTTGCTCTAGTAAGCTTACTGATCAACTTCTTCTACAGGATTGAGGGTTAATTTGGGCTGAATCGAACGGCATTGGGGGAACAGGGCAAATCGGGAATCCGGCGATCACCGGCGATGGGGATCGATCTGGTGCAATTGGCTGCTATGACACAGAGAGGGGAACGAGGGGAACTCACTGGTGAACTTGGATTGGAGAAAGGGGCTATGGAATGGGCTAGCACCGTGAGCTCACTCACTGGCTCGCCGGAGAAGAAAGCGAAAACGGCGAGAAACTGGAAATTTGGTTAAGTCCTGAGGTTGTGCTTCTTCACAGCACTGAGGGGGTTTAAATAGGCATGGGGACGGAGCTTGCGAGGGAAAACGCGACAACGGTTGCTTGCGTCGGGGAGAAGTTTGTCGGGCGCAGGCGCAACGACGGCGACGGCGACGTGATCGCGCTCAGGCGGTGCTGCAGCTTTGCCAGTTGCCTTGGAACTTCACCTGGAACGGCGCAGATGCGGAGGCGACAGCGTAGCTCTGGCAACGACACGTACACGCATGCAACTGCCACGGCAACGGGAGCGCGCGCGAAAACAAAGCTCGGGAGCGCGGCCGTTTAACTGCTGGGCAAGGCGATGCTACGGTGCTGGCACGTGCGCGGGAGGTGGCTCAGTTGCTCACAACACAGGTGACAAGAAACGGTGGCCGGCGGCGAGCAAACACGGCGAAATCCACGGCGCGGCAACGGGCTCGTGCACTGGTCGTGGCAACGACCAGGGGCTGGTCGAAAGGACCTGAAAGTAATATTTGGGCTGTTCTGCAATTTCTGAAACTTGTTCCAGGGGCTGTTCTGTGAGGAAACTTTGAATAGGAAATGGACTTGATTGCAAATCTGGAGATCTAAGAGTCCGATCTGAAATCTGATTTTGCAGCTAAGTTGCAAAAGATTTTCAGAACTCATCTGGCCAAAGTTTGGTAAGATCAGGCAAGATCTGAAGAGTTTCGACAAAATTGGGGAAAACAGTTTAGGGTAATTAGGGTAATTAGGGTTTTAAAATGGTAAGGCTTGAAACTCAGCTTTAGGGTGAGATTTTGGAGATGGTCCCGAAGGGAAAAATGCTCTGAACAACATTTAGAAGGGAATGGCTGAAGCAGGTTAGGGTTTGGGGTCCAGATGTGGATTTTGGCTACTTTAGGGTTTGGCAAAAACAGGGGTGTTACACCGGGCGCCGCCTTTTGGCTCCCGGGATCCGGTCTCCAGTGCCGGTCCCGGGCGCCGCCTTTTGGCTCCCGGGACCTGGCCTCCGATGCCGGTCCCGGGCGCCGCCTTTCTCCCGGGGACTTTGCCTCCGGGGCATGTCCCGGGCGCCGCCTTTTGGCTCCCGGGACCTAGCCTCCGGTGCTGGTCCCGGGCGCCGCCATTTGCCCGGGGACGTGGCCTCCGCTGCCTGCCCCGGGCGCCACCTTTTGGCTCCCAGGATCCGGTCTCTGGTGCCGGTCCCAGGCACCGCCTTTTGCCCAGGGATGTGGCCTCCAGTGCCTGCCCGGGTGCCGCCGTTTGGCTCCCGGGATCCGGTCTCCAGTGCCAGTCCCGAGCGCCTGCCTTTTGGCTCCCGGGACCGGGCCTCCGGTGCCTGCCCAGGGAGCCGCCATTCGCCCGGGGACGTGGCCTCCGGTGCCTGCCCCGGGCGCCGCCTTTTGCCCGGGGACTCAGACTCCGGTGCCGGTCCCGGGCGCCGCCGTTTGCACGGGGACCTGGCCTCCGGTGCCGGTCCCGGGCGCTGCCGTTTGCCCGGGGACATCGCCTCCGGTGCATGTCCCGGGCATCGACGCCCTTTTAAAGGTAAAGTCTTTGGTTCTTGATCACGTGCAGGTCATGCGAGGAGCACCTCGGGAATCAGCGACCACCTGTCAAGCATCCAAGGCACCTGACCGGGAGAAGGACGTTGGTACCCCTCAATCCGACGGTAGCGTCCAGGGTAGTTTAGTCTTTTTGCTTCTTTTTAGGGCTATAAATAGCCCTTGTACCCCCTGTTGTAAGGACAAGTGATTCATTATTGCTAAGTAGCCAAAACTCACAGGTGTGCTCCGGAAGCCTCTCCCCGGAGAGAGCCTCCCCAGTCGACTCCGGTCGGGAGCACGCCGACAGGACTAGGGCCCCCACCGGGACCCGAACCTGTATAAATCCTCGTGTCATTTCTTGTGTTTGTCCAGCGGGGGAGGACCAGTCACCTGGTCAGCCCGCGTCGCGTTTTCTTCGCTAGGATCGTCCACGAAACCTGCCGGGGTATTCGCAATACCACGACAGTTCCTGGCTTGAACTTGTCTGGCCAGACCACCGCACGGAGGCCTGGTGAGAAAGCTTTGCAGCCAACATAGGAACTGTGGAGAGTTCTGTGGCTTTCAACTTGATCACGGGCGACCTCACACTGTGGTGATATGCCTCGCGGTCCCAGACGAGAATGGACAGGAACGCTATCTCAATCGCAGGAATTTTCAACTAGGCTGGCTTTGTCGTGCCGAACTGATCCTGGTGGTAGTCGATTACGCCTGCCATGAATAGAGTATGAATACTCCCTCTCATGGGAGCGAATCGTAGAACGGGATGATGCTGTTGGGGTTGCATCAGATGCAACCTCATCCAGCTTATCTTCCAGGATTTTACAAAAAGCCGGTTTGTCTGCGTCTTTGACATTGGAAGGAAAATTACGCAGGACGTCTGCAATAGAACGAAGTCGCCCATGCGTACTCCTCCTTGGGCAAAAGAAAGTGTCTGGTCGTGCCTACGACCATGAGGACGATGGGAGGAACTAGGAGCAACATTGTAATGAGATTGCGCATTCTAC